>JAUMHI010000064.1:19111057-19151288 GCA_032359435.1 Enteromius unitaeniatus
CCTGGAAAACCATTATTTAATAAATACTGTTGGTTTAATGCACCAGTGAGAGATGGACTGTGTTCAGAATGGAGAACTAGCGTGCTGCATAATGCACAGCATACAGTAAAAACTTGTATGTGAAATGGTATACACTGTGCAATAATAAACTGTATTTTTGTGATCTCAGGTAATCTCTATAAGTTTTGAGTTTAATTCAGCAGTTAGTTCTGTTAGCATTTCGATTTTTTGATTTCATTTTAAAGGAATAGTTTACCCAAAAATGGCGATTTGCTGTTCTTCATCAGATTTGGAGAAATATATGAAGTGTCTCTGCAATTAATGGGTGCCGTCAGAATGAGAGTCCGAACTGCTGATAAAACATTACAATAATCCACACAACTGCAGTCCATGACCTGAAAAGCTGCATGTTTATAAGAAACAAATCCATCGTTTACACGTTCTTAGCTTGTACAAGTCAAGTACTCTATTTACAATGTTGCTTCTTTATGTGAAAAAGTAATCACATCTGAATCAGGAGAGAAATACGCTCAGATCAAATGCAGTAGGGATAACTGGCCATAATGGTTCTACACAAATGTCTGGGTGATGACAGAAGATGCACTTTTTCCACAGAAGAAAGCATTATGATCAATTATAGACTCATTGTTGCACTGGAGTGGTTTGGATTATTATTGTGATCAAGTGTTTGGACTCTCATTATGACGGCACCCATTCACTGCAGTGCATGTGTGCTTGGATTTTCTAGCTTCATGCACGTACTTTACACAGCATAATTGTTGCATACTACCATACTACTACTCTTACTGTTTATAGTCTGCATACTGTTAAACAACGTTTGTTGTATTAGAATTTCAACATGATGAGGTCTGTTTCACATACTTCTAGAAAGAAATGCTTTTGTTTAGGAAAAGGTTATATTTACTGGACCTGAGCTGAATACAAAAAATTTTGCTTCACCTCTTTCACCGACGGGTACACGGCTGACCTTCGTGATGAGATTCGGATGGTGCACAGGTTCATTTTTCAATCCTCTCCTCTTCAGCACTGTAATCACAGCATTTCAAGCGTCACTCAGCTCTGAAATCGTCCTGTTTCTCATAAAGCAGCCTATCATTGACCTATCAGAGACACACGCCATATGCAGCATAGCCATAATATCAAGCTGAACATTATCGTGCTTCCAAACTGCAGGAATATTGCTTCTTGAGTGGACGAGCTACACAAAACATGTTAAAATATGCAAATAAAGGCTCTTAAGAGCTTGCACAGTGGTTGGTTTCCGAGTCGAATGCTAACGATTATTAATTTGGAGGGGTTTTAATCTCAGCGCATGGAAAAGGGCCCTTTTCTGTGGTCAGGAATGTTGATTGGATTTTGGAACGCACCCTCAAAATAAAAAAAAATAAAAATCTATTTCACATTAGCAAAATAATAACCCAATGACATGGGTCGATTGGTTTTCTTTTCACATATTAGATCAACCAAGTGAGAAATTGGAAAGAAACTGTTGAAGTGTGTTTCTCGACTGCTCAGCGCTGATAATGAGTCAGGCCGCTAATCCGTGAGTCTGTTCGGCTGTCCGAGGTTAAGATGCACAGACGTTCGCGAGTGTTCGAGGGTCACGTATCCTGACCCGCTACAGATCATCCTCTAAGGGCACTTTCACCATGGAGTTTAAACTAAATCAGTGAGCACAGCCAAAACCATTGATTTTAATAGGGATGAGGACATCAGTCTTGGTAGGTTTTAAGTGGACTTTGGGAAGGGGACCTGCTTTGAAAAACCAGTAAACCACCTTCAACTGGCTTCCACCAAGGGTTTGAAAAAGTCCAAACTGATCCGGGTCTTTAGAACCAACTTGTTCATGTGAGATTTCCCAAGTGGGAAATTAATAAATTAAAATACATTTGAAAATGAAATAAGTCTAAAACAAGTATCATTTATTATAAAAAATATAAATTAATTAAATTTGACTTAATGCACTAGTATGAATACAAATACATATTTAGTTTTTAGTTCCCTTATTATGGGTAATGAAAGGTTCATATTTTGGTTTTGGGAGTCCCTAACAGGATGCATGCATGCAAAGTCAAAAAACACTTTCATTGACTTACAATATGCATTTATTTTTACCTTCCTTGCTCAGTGACTCCCAAACAAATAATTTTTCCAAACCCCTTTATTGCGTGATGATAATCTGCTATGATTGGTCGATTGGTCTCATCTCATCATGCCTGTAATATCTGATAAAGCAGTGTTTGAGAGCAGTGCTGTTTGTGTTCAGCGTTACTGTGGAAACCACTAGTGCTGAATAATGAATGTGCATTTTCATTCAGACCAATGCGAAAAGTGTTCCCGCAATGTGCTAATGCTTCATGTTGACCTCAACATGAAGCGGCTTATCATTCGTTTTTGAAAGCGAATCTCGTTTTCCATGATTCAAAGTCTGCTCTTTCTTTTGAGAGACAGTTACTTTATACATGGTGCACTTTCAGATTTAAAACTTTGCAGGATGTTTGCATTCACTTGAAAGCTCATTTTCGAAAATTCATAATAGGGGCACTTTAAAATATAAAACCAATCATTATTACTGAAAATGACTCTTTCTGTTCTTTTTGGACATATAGTATAATTGCAATACATGACAAAATAATCACAATATACTGTATTTTTAACTGCATTAAACTTAATTTTTTACATGTCATGTGATCTTCAGTGTTATTTTAGTGTCATTCCGGTATTATTACAAGCAAATAAAAAGTATTTTAAATTCACTTTTTATATATATTTTCCTTTTTAATTTTATTTTAATTAATTAAATTATTTATTTATTTATTTATTTATTTATTTATGCGTATCTGTATAGCTTTTTTCAATTATTAATTTGATGTTGCTAAAGAAATGTTGCCATGGCAATTATCTGAAATAAAGTTTAGAATATTTTATTTCAGCTAACAGTTTTTTCACATAATAATTGTATGACTTATTTATGTATTTAATTTCATTAAAAAAAATGTATGGCTTTAATTTTAGTTTCAGTTTTAGTTAACCAGCATCAGAGAATCATCATCATGTAAATGTGATGTTAAATTATGCTAAATTAAATTGTCTGGGGGACTTCTTAAAGTAAATTCTTTGTCAAAGGCATTTAGCTGACAAAAAAAAGTTCTTGTAGTGTGTAGCTCCCTGAAAGGTTAGTTAGCAGATTTGTCCGGCTCTGTCTGGGTGAAAGTGAGAGTCCCTCACACTAATAATGGCAGATAATGGGTAATCCAGAGGCAGGCTGTGAGTTGTAAATCTGGCTAGTTGTTGTGGAAGGTCTTAGCGTGTCAGACAGTCTCCTGTTAAATCAACAGCAGCGTGACATGCTGCCCTGGGCGTCCTGACAGCTCATGATGAATGAGTGTTCGTCTCTGGGGTCTCGTGCTCGGCATCTGAGGGCTGCTGGAATATTGGACAGGAGAGTTCCCGCTTCACAGCTGCGTGCTGGACTGTAGAAGTGCTGGTGTTTGCAGTTGCATAAATGTTTGTTACGCAAAATACATAAATTGGAACTCAGAGCAAGGATCTTCTCAACTACTCTTATATTGTTCTTTTTGACAGATGTGGTCACTATGAGCTGTCATTTTATGGCATTAACACTGAGGCAAATAACAACATACAGGTTTGGGTCATCATTAGGGTGAGTAAATAATGGCAAAAAATTATTTGAGTAAGCTACTCTTTTAAGGCCAGAGATTGCAGCCATGTTTTCACCCAACATGCACTTTATGGAAACATTGAAATATAACATATTTGCGAATAAACTATTTAAATGTTTCTTTTTATGGAAGATAAAAATTATTAATTAACATGACTTTAGTCGGGCAGTAGTCACTTTTTAGGAATTTGGTCAATTTGTGTCCATCATATTTTATGTATATAAAGTAGGGGTGGCACAGTTCATGAAAAAAACAACAACTGTTCGGTACGCTTGTGTCGGTTCGGTGCATGCATGCGTTGAGAAAAGACAAAAAAAAGTGCATGTGTCATTAGTATGAAAAAAAAATTGGTTACAGCTCTGTCAGACGCGGCCCAGGCTCGGACAGAAAAATGCAGCCCAATCCGCGCTCTATTACCTATGATGACAGCGGAAATAAAACAATAGATAGAACTGCGACTGTATGCAGGTATTGTGCAACACGCATCCAATTCAGTTTATGAATGATTACATGATATAACTTTTTTAATACCGTATCCTAAATTGTGGATAATTAAGCTATATATCATATGCTGAAGTACATTCCTGGAGTGTTAAAGATTAAAAGAAAAAATAACAAGAACCATACAGAACCGAAAACCGTGACCCTAAAACTGTGATACAAACCGAACCGTGGGTTTTGTGAACAGTGCCACCCCTAATATATGTATATGCACGTTGTCTAATCTTATGAAAATTGCACCACTTTTCAATGTGCATATACATGTTTATTTATTTGCGTCCTACTGTGCAATGTAGTAAAATCTGCAAGAAAAAAATTGTGTTAGGAACCCTTGCTACTGTGAATGCAAAAGTGAGTTGTTTTACTTTAGTTCACTTTTTTGCTCACTTAAAAAGATCTGAATTTGTTTCTTTCAAAGGGGGCTGACACGAGATCTGAAGCATCCACAAGTTTTGTGTGAATGCTGAAAGAGCAAAATGCATGAAAAGCAAGGAAGCAATAAAAAAAATCTATCACTACCAACCGTAACATGAACTTAGATTTCACGCCTGAGGCAAAATCTGCGCCTTAAATCATAAAATCATTTTATCTGGTGTGGAGTTCTGGGAGAGAAAGAGGAAGAGCGAGAGAGCATGTGCAAAGACAGAAAGTTTCCGGTGTCTCTGCGTTCCACGGGGAAGATCTTGCATCTCTCCCAGGAATCGCACGGATTAAACCCGTCCTCAGCTCCCCAAACAAACCCAGCGCCACCGCTCAAGATTTCTAATCGTAGCCTCTGCAGTTTCTCCTTCTCTCTGATTACTCAATTAAGCCCATTGTTTACCTAATCACTCGGCTAATTATCTTCCCGTGTCAGGCGACGGGTCTGATATGCTCCGAGAACATGTCAGATAGACGGAGAAGCGCTTCATGGGGTGAACGGATGATGGGACGTGCCGCGGCGGCCGTACTGCTGAATGTTTCCGGAGATATGTATCTTCTCCACAGCTATTCCCAAACATATTGTATGGAAGCACAGCATGCTGTGACCCAAATAGCAAACTCAATAATCTTCCGAAACAGACTCAGCAAGTGGAAGACGAAGAAAAAACTTCTCCCCGCTAAAAATACTACAGGGATTGTTGCACAAAAGCTGCTGCAGGCAGAAAAAATCAACAAGAAGTCAAAACAGAAGTGAGATAATTCAATTCAGCTCTTACACAAGCACGCTCCTAAGCATTAAATTGTAAAAAAAAGGATGATAATTAATACATTTCCTTCCAGAACAAAGAGTTTAACTTAAAGAAAAAATTGCGACAACTAGACGTGAGCTGAGGAAAGAGAGTTGTTTTCTTGTGCAAAAGCTGATGCGATGATGCTGCTAGGTTTGGGTCATTGCTATGGGGTTGCTAAGGTGCAATAGATGGTTTCTAGGGTCTTATTGTAGTGTCTAGGCCATTTATTACTGTCCAGGAATGGAACAGTGAAGTCTCTAATTATAGCATGGAAGTAATCATATGCAGACTAAACCCTAAATCTAACCATGTAGTTACCTTATATTACCAGTATTTTGGGGGGGGTAAGTACACTGTACGTACATGTACTGTATAATAAAGTGCAACCAAGATATTTTCAATTCAAATGGCCATATTTAAAAAGTCTGGATATTATCATCATCTGTTAAAAACAGTTGTCAATCAATGAAGGTCCTGTACGTCATTTTTGGACTGTACTAAAGCATACAAATACCATATTTTTGCAGATATTTAGGAAAGATGCTTGCTTCTGTTTCTCTGAAAAACAATGCTACAGCTACTTTGAAATATGTAATCCGTGTCAGAATGTCTGTTTTTGATTTGGTCTGTGTGATTATACCCACTGGAAGTTTAACCAATAGCATCTCGACACCTCAGGTTGCCAGGACGCAGAAAACACAGTGTGTTGCAGCCTTTTGGAGACAGTAAATGAACTGGGTCAGAAATCGCTGATTTTGCCTGACCTAAAAAAGCATCGTCATTCATCTGAAAACCTATTAAAATGCGGATTAATACATTTAGTGTATACTTGTCACTTTCAGTTGTCAGTTGCACTTGTTAATGTTGTGATTCCTCAATCTGGCAACCCATGTGAATGTCGAGTCTGAGGAAAGGGGCCGAGAGAAAAGACTGTAATATAACTGCAGCCCCCATTTCAACCACTTACTGTCAATATTACTGTACCTTTAAATTTTTAGTTACTTCCTTCTTACCTCTTTGCTTTCATTGTCAAAACTGATGCTGTGCACCAGAATTTTAATTTTAAAATTTAGTCTTGCTTGCCTTTATGCAGTTTGTTTTTTCCAATGTTTAATATATTCCAGGTTGCAATATGCCAGAGATCTGTTTATGAGTTAGTGCCATCAGATTAGCTATAAGCCTAATTAGTAAGATAACGAAGTCAAAGGTCAAGAGAAGAGTCTCAGCTGCCATTCAGGAGAAACTTCCTCTGCTCTCCAGTGACTCAACTAAGTAAGCTCAAGTAATTCTGTCAGACTGTTTTCACACTCAGCTCCATTACAGCCATCGAGATGAAGACCGCTGTGAGTCCTGTGACAGCTGTTTACTACTGGAGCCATATAACAGACAGTTGTTTCGTTGTTTTTACTTGAAAACAAGACGTGTTCACCTGAGAAGAAATTTTGCTTGGGGTAATCACTGTAGATTAGATGAGAAAAAATGAAAAAATTGTCAAGAAAAGTTAAGATGACGAGAAAGCCTGGTCAGAAAGTTTGAAGTGGTTTAAAAACTTTGAAGCTTGATATTTTTATCTTTTTAGGCACACACTAAAATAAAAGGTTTGTTGTGCAGTTGCTATGGTTTTCTGTGTGGTTGCTAGGGTGTTGCTATGCAGTTGCTAGGGTTTCCAGCTGGTTTATAGGTTTTTGCTAATAAATCATAAATCTGTCAAAATCTTGTAAGGTTTATGCTTAAAGGAGACCTATTATGGCATTTTTTAAAATATGCAATATAAGTCTCAGTTGTAGTTTAAGCTCAAAATACCCACAGATCTATTTCATTATCATTTTGAACATGCCTTTTTTTAGTGAAAGCAGATACGCACTTTTTTGTGCATATCTCTTTAAATGCAAATGAGCAGCTGCTCCCTGTTCTGGAGCAGTGACTTTACAGCTCAGATACTCTGCCAAAAAACATCTGTTTGGTTTTGATTATCATGTTTATCACACTGAAATCTTGCATTTTAAAGCCATATCAGTTTAAACTTCTTATATACGGTTTTCTGAGAGCGCACATTCAAAGCATTTGCACAGAAAGCATCACACGTGGCATGTGGCATGCAAGTTCTTTTCCATGTCTTACTGCACTTAAACTGTCAAATACACACAAGTTTATGTAATAAATGCACATAAAAACAGTCTGTTATGTCTGTGAAGGTAAACAGTTGGGAAGGAAATCGCATGTTTATAATAGTTATGTAAAAGCAGTGTATTGTACAGTAAATAAATCACTTAATCCACTCTTCTCTTAATCAGTTCTTGGAGAGAAAGGGTTGTCCTTTTTCACCCAATTATAACATTAATAAAGTCAGATTTTCCTGGCGTCACCTAAAAATTTTTTTTAAAACACTTTATTTTATGGTCACACCTATTAGTTGCGTATTAGCATGCACATTGCTAGAATATTAGCCATTACAACTATTAATAAGCAGCAAATTAAGAATTTATTGGAGAAAAAAAATCATAGTTAATAGTTAACAAATGTTACCCATGTTACAAATTTCTGTAAACAAGTCTTACTGTCTTGTGCAGTTTTAGTCGTCAAATGAATGTGTTTAGTCTTATCTCACATAATTATGTTTCTCAAGTACATCTCATTTCAAAGATGTTTGCTACTGAAAGACAAGGCACAAATACTGATTAAGAAAATGTGTTTTTGCAGTAAGCGGACGTCTGCAACAGCTGTAGTGCGAAAGCACCTCAAGACATTCATGTTTTTTTAAAAAGAAAAAGAAAATCAGAGAGATTAAAAACAAGTAAACTTTTGGTATTCTTCGGCTCGTAGAGTCCTAATGATAATCAAATGAGGGCCTAGAGAACAGATATATAAAAAACAAAAAGCAGATAATTAAGTAAACTAAGACACACACACACACATACACACAGAAGTGAGTTAAAGCAGCTGCTGGGCCCAGGGAGGAGCTGCTAGGGAGAAGCAGGTTCTGCTCAGGTACCCTAGGCAGACGCGCACAGCCGCACTAATTGCAATAATGACTGCCGCACAGACGCTAATTAAAGCCGCGTGTTGGATGGTGGTCTGCAGCATGGCCAAGCACTGACAAACTCTGACAGCGCACGCTGGCATCCGCTAACAAAGACATAATCTCAGCTGCCTTAAAAAAAAAAAAAATACAGCAGGAAAGTAAATATTTCCGCACGATCCCCGTGCTGACCATATGGCACGTCTGTAATTATAAGGCCTCCTTTCCCCTTTTCTCCCAGTTCTTCAAGCCGAGGAGTGCGGAGGGTGCTTTGCCTATCAGGCGGAGTATAATTGAACAGCTTATGCAATTGCTTTAATTATATACGGTAGCCGTACCGTCTCATCTGGGCTTGCAACATGTGGAGTGTTTCATCCATTCTGCTTCGCTTGTCACGCCGCCGTTATGCTGCTTTATGTCCTGCGTGCGAAGCGCGATGTTCTCTATATCACCGTGTTTATGTACCTCGTGCAAAAATATTCCAGTAACCAATTAACCTCCTTCCTCTGTCTGTTGGGGTTTCTAATTTGGCAGATGCATATGTAATTAGTTAATAACCAGTAGTGATATAAATATCAGCGATTCAAAGGTCAAAATGTTGTTGTTCTGCTTAGAAAATGTTGAGGAATTCCTCTAATTAACATTCTGCTCGAAATACTGAACTGATTTCATTACTTTTGCACAGTATTTGAGCATTTTACCAATGCAGCAGGGAACAGTGCTTGATTTACTTTCTGTTTACATTTCCATTTATTTTTAGTTAGTATGCATTCAGTTTGTGGTGCTAATTGCATTTTACGTTATCCGGGAACTGACTAAAAGTTAATGCTCTAACATGTTGGAAATATGCCCTACACCAGATGCAACTCTAAACCAGCCCAGTCTTACGGTGTCACGAGGAGGTCTTCGCTTCTCCGCAGCGAAAGAATGCAGGGAGACTCGAATTCAGTGAAACAAGAGATATTTAATAACAGAAACTCCGGATACACGGAACGGCAGAGAAAGGGCAGAGACACAGTTTAACAAACATTCAAAGACTGACAACCAGAAACTCAAAGGGACACAGGTTAAGTACAAACGGAAACACAAAAGACCTGGTATACACGGCTGGCAGGGGATCAGACACTAATGAGGGTGCAGGACTACAAATGAGGTGAGATACGTGGAAACGGAAACAAAAACAAAGACAGAACATGGACCAACACATGATTAATAACCACACTAATTCGTACAATCTCACTTGTATGAATTCATATGATCTTTGCTAAATCGCACATATTTTACTAGTTGCCAATACGTACGAATTTGTACGAATTACATAAACCTAACCCCGCCCCTAAACCTACCCGTCACTGGTGTTTAGACAAATCGGACAAAGTAAGGTTGTATGAATTTGTGCAAATTAGCACGAATTTGACACCTCATATGAGTACGTACGATTTAGTCGTGAGACTATGTTGCTCTAAACCTACCCGAAAGACATTTGTTGATGCAACTGTGCCTTGGATGCAGATTTGCAGGAGAGTCTGATCTCTGCTCCGTGAGCTACCGAACAAACCTACCATCTATGAAAAAAGATTTGAATATGTGTGATGTGAACATTCAAAAGTATTCGTTTTCAAACATCCCAGCATATTAATCACGATATTCTTCAAGTAATTGTGTGAAAATTATTCTTTATTATTCAAAACTCTGTAAATTTGTGTGAAAAGGCATAAAAGGTGAGTTTTACTGCCTCTAGTGTTCATTTCTTTTGGAAACTGCAGTGATATGTACTTCTTAGTACATATTTTGTGTCTCGCTAAAAGGTACATTTATGCCATGAGACCAGTTACTGTAGTTTTATTGGGTTGTTTTTAATATTTTTACCCAGGTGCTGGGTTATTTTATTTTTAATCCAAATGCTGGGTTCAGGTTTTTGGCTCATTTATTGGGCTGTTTTTTATATTTTTATGTAACTAAGTTGCTGGTTATTTTTAATGCTGTGTAATTACCAGTTGAGACTGGGTTAAGACTGTCTATGAGTTACAGTTAGAGAATAGGCTTTTTGAGGCCAGTTATCAGCGCCACCGATTAGGTGTATATATAGTTTTGTGTTTATTATTTTGTTTGTAAAGTCTTTACTGTGCGGTAAATTGTATTATTTTATGCAGCTCAACATAAGGACAAGTAAGTCATCTGTGTCAACAACTCAAGCAGTTGGGTCAAAATAACCCAGCATGGTTTCTGCCCAATTATTACCCAGAGATAGGTTGCCAAATAACCCAAGTATGTATGTATGTGTATTTTTTATACATATATACAAACTCAAACTGGCCATTTTTACCAATGCAACAGTGAACTAGTGCTTAATTTATTGTTTATGTCCAGCATTGTTCATGCCTTATAAACCATACACTGCCATAAAACTCATCCCACAGCTTTTTTCTTCTTAGTTAGAGAAGTGCTCGCTTTAAAATCAGAGCAGTAAAGCAAACAAAGGACTTCTGTAAATGGTGGTGGTCTGTGGATGAGGTGCTTGTTAATTATTATGACTTGATCCACTGATGATCCTGAAACACAGTCACCTTCGTGATGGGTGACGTCCTGCTCTACGGGGAATCTTCACATTCAGCAGATCTGAATAAATCACACACGACTCATTCATCATTGTTTTTTGGGTGAAATATTGCATTATGATGAAGAACCAGTTTTATTGGTTGACTTGGTCTGCTAATGATGCATGTAGGACAGAAAAATAGGACATTGGCAAATATTTGTCTTAAAAAAACAAAAACAATGGTTAAAACGAATCTGTAAAAATAATAAATATTAAATAAATATTTTAAATATTCATAAATATGTAATCAAAATATTTTGTAATATATACCCACAATCACGTATTCTTTTATTAGTACATAAATGTAAAAAATACATTTTAAGTTTTGAAAGATTTAAACAAGTGTGGAGACAAAAAAAGTTTGTGGGGGGGGAAAAGGTTTTGTGGGGAGAAAATTGCAGAATTTGGAGATCAGAGGAAGTTGTTGTTCACAGCTGGTGGAAATTTAGTTTTATAGCCTCTCACACTTCATCCATCCATCCGTCCTCTTCTTCTTACTGTATGACCGTCTTTCTCATCCTCCTCTTTGACACGTTAGACTGTGCTGCTGTTAATTGAGTTAATCACGCTCTCCAAACTCTCCCCACATCCCTCGTTTCTCACGCACCACAGACTCCACAACCAACAGCTGAGCTCTCACACTAACAAAGAGAAGTGGGACACGTCGCCACAGAAAGAAGATATCATTTTCAATAAATTTTCAGCTTTGTCTCAGATCTTTCTCCTAAATAATAATAATAATAGACAGAGTGAGTCAATAGTTCTCATAAAGTAAGTCTAGAGCTATAAATGAATGTTCATATTCAGATCTCTGACTGTTGATTGCGGACAAAGTTTAAGAAGCTGAGAAAAAGAGAAAAAAATGAGCCTATGTAAAGTTCTTTTGTTATGCATTGTATTTTAACATTGGCCATAAAATATCTTCTTTTGTGTTCAGCAGAACAAAGAAATTCATACAGGTTTGGAATTACTCCAGAGTGAGTAAATGATGACAGAATTTTCATTTTTGGGGTTGTAAGGTCCAGCTCTGGCCCAAAAAGCACAATCCAGAGTCCTAGTTGAAGGTTTAACATGTGTTCGGTCTTTTACTAGCATCACTACATCATTTAATACATCAAAAGAAACTTACTAAAAAACATACTAAAACTATGACGTGTTGAGCCAGTTACAGACAGAAAGCATAAGATCCCTATAATAGCCTGGACACAGATTTTGCTGGAAATGTTAGACTACAATAATCTACTAGAAGAAAAGATTTCAGAAGAGATCGGAATAAACCAAATATAAAAATGTATTACTAATCAGGTAAAGTTGTGTCATGCCAATTACGTAATCAATTGAAATCCAATTCAGAATCAAATTCATTTAATACAAAGCATCAAATTCCCAAAGATTAATCCAAGAGAGATGCAAACCTGATTTTTGGAATTGCATAGCAAGGTGCATAGAGATGCACAGCATGCTATGGGCTGCTCTGGCTACAGAGTCGTCCCCACTGATTTAAAGAGGTTTAAATAAATTTGCTCCTTACAGGTTTACTATTCCTTTAAGGTGGTTTAGATGTTGCTATGTGGTTGCTAGGGTATTTAAGTTGGTTTAGGCGTTATGCGGTTACTGAAGTGTACAAAGTTGTTTAGGTATTCTGTGTGGTTGCTAGAGTGTTTAATGTGCTTTAGGTGTTACTATGTGGTTGCTGGGGTAATTAAGGTGGTTTAGGCATTGTTATGTGGTTACTAAACTGTACAATGTTTCTTTGTGGTTGCTAGGGTGTTTGGGTTGTTTATAGGGACCCTTATTTTCGCTTTTAGCAGATTTATTAGCATCTGTTTAGTTTTTATGTTGCAGTGAAGGAAGATGCAGTATATGAGATGTTTTAAGGTGGAACAGGACCACCAGAGACTTTCCTCACTTAAACGAGCATCCAACCTTCAACCAGAGGGGATTTAACTGGAGGGGGCATCCGGGCATGCTTCCCTGCTGACTGTGTCCAGAGTCTGTGTGTGTGTATGTTTTGGGGGGATTCCTGTGCAGTGTCCGTCTCCATCCCCTGGGAGTCGTGGGACCCTGGACATCTGTTCCCTTCCACTTGCTGTGGTCAGTCTGGCATTCCTAATCTTCTCACCCCTCACGCTCCTCCCTGGAGGCGGCTGTCCACTGACCTGCTTTCCCCTCTCTGCATCTCTGCTGCTTTATCTCTCTCTCTCTCTCTCTCTCCCCTCTCTGTCTTTCTCTTTCTGTCTTCCGCTCTGTCACCGAGTGCCAGCAAAGCCAATCGGATGCGGCCACAGTCTTCCAGATCAAAGCTGTGCTGATTCCACGGCAGGAGCTTTTGAAGTGTTCAGAAAGATGAGTCACGTGTGGCGTCTTTATGACAAAATTCTCCTGATGCCTGTATTTTTACATCTTCATCTGTGCCGTCCGGCCCTCGCGCTCGACTCTTTTGCGAAGATGATATTTCCGTTGCTGAAATAAAGCATGACGGTTAATCCAGTTAGTCTTTTGCGAAGAGTTTTTCCCTCTTTCTGTTTTTCTGAGAGCGTGGCCGAGTAGAAACGCGCGGCACTTGTCTCCCAGCACTAGTTGAGCTGTTTGAAGCTGGAGCCCTGTTGTGCTTTCACAAGAAGTTTTAACCCCCAGAATAAATCAAATAAACACTGGTAATTCTTGCTAGGTTGATCCCAGTGTACTTTCCTGAAGTCTGCACCGAGCAGGACATTTTCCCAGATATCGTCTGCCTGTAGCTTTTGCTCAACCTTCTTCCATCTCTCATTTATGTCAGGCATCTGTCCTGTTCACAGATATCTCTCGTATTGCTCAGTTGTTGCTACTAGACAGCAGTGAGACCAAATTAGGATGTTTACTTTTAGATGGTTGCTAGGGTGTTGTGGGTAGTTTGTAGGCTGTTGCTATGGACAGTGTTTTGTAGGCCATAACTGTGGTTGCTGGGGTGTTCTGGGTGGCATGTAGGGTAATGCTATGTGGTTGCTAGGGTGCTCTGTGTTGTAATTTTAACGGTAAAAAACTGTGAAAACTGTGTTTTCTTAATTTTCTTAGTTTTTTGTATCAGTTATGTTTATTAAGGTTGTATGTCACATGTAATGTTTTTAGATGAAAATTTATTGCATTTTAGTTTAATAATTCTTACCATGATGGTGTTTAGTGTTTGTGTGAATGACACTGAGCTCCTTTTATACAAGGTACTATTTAAAAGCTTCTTATGATGAGCTGTGGTTCATCATATAACTTTCTCATCACCTCCTGCATTTGGTAGAAATCAGTGTATATCAAAGGTACAAAATAGATTTTACTACTTTAAAAGGTTGGTATATTTACATTATATAAATTATTACAGTTTATTATTAGAAATTACGGTATTTAACATTAAATTTAACAAAACCGTAAAACCAAAAATATTGTTACCGTATTTTTCATGGTTAGGGTTGCTAGGTGTTCTGTGTGGAATATGTGGTTACTGGGATGTTTTGAATGGTTTTTAGTGTGTTGCTATGTGGTTGCTGTGTTGATCTGGGTTGTTTATAGGGTGTTATGAGGTTGCTGGAGTGGTTGGGTTGTATGGGGTTGCTGTGTTTTTCAGGGTGATATATAGGACATATAGTTTCCAGGATATTTTCTGTGATTGCTAGAGTGTTTTTGTTTTGTATTTTTTAAAGGCATCAAGTCAATGAGGTTCCCAGGGTGTAAATGGCGGCATGTAGTGCATTGCTAGGGTGT
Organism: Enteromius unitaeniatus; assembly: GCA_032359435.1. Lineage (NCBI taxonomy): Eukaryota > Metazoa > Chordata > Actinopteri > Cypriniformes > Cyprinidae > Enteromius > Enteromius unitaeniatus. The sequence continues at coordinate 19,125,827 of JAUMHI010000064.1, forward strand.
TTTGGTAATGACTAAGTGGTTTCTTTGTGTGTGTTTTTTTCTTTAACCCAAAATATGTACAGTAGTTACTGTGATATTTGCAGTGGGAAACACTACCAATGCATGTACCATATTCACAAGTGAAGTATCTGCACAGCAGAATAGGAGCAGCACAGAGTATCAAGCCCACAGTCTTCTGGGTATTAAACCACATAATAAAAGCTGTAGCCCACAAAATGCTTTAGTAAAAACCAGAGCTCATCTCTAGATATTACCGACATGAACTCAACAGGTAACAGAACCTGTATGTACCTGTACGTGATTGTAATTTCAAAAGGCATCCGAATCAGTTCACATTAGCGCATTAGTGTAAAACTCAATGATGGTCACATTTTTTACTTTATAAGCATCCCATTATTCATATACAGTATAAATAATGAGCACCTCTCATGTTTATGCAGTTATCACTGTTACTGCCGATTATATTAATGCTAATTAATTCATACAAATGCTCCGGTGCTAGTTTGACAATCACAGCGGTAAAGCACTGTTGATTTGATCTGATTTGATTAGAAAGCCAATGTTAGCAGGAAGGAAAGGGGAAGAGCGTGTAAACAAGCGAGAGGGAGATGTTAATTCATACGCTGTCCGGGGCAGAGCATCAATCTTGCTTTGTGAGGTTCATCATTCCAGCAGCAAGAGTTCCTCGTTCAGTCGCACTGTCTCTCACTCCAACAACAGATCCATCATCCGCGTGGCTGATTGGGACAACAGTACTTGTTATGCTATAAAACCTATCATCGTGAAGTTAGATGCCATAAATCTTCCCTTAAACAGACAACAAGCTCTGGAAACACAGACAACACTGCTTCTCCTCACAGATTGATGGCAACTTTTGATGTGCATGCGCTCAAAACAGTGTGATAGTGAAAAGAGAGTGTGTGAAAGTTTTGTAATGGCTGACATGAATTGAAATGTGATGCTTTTTTGTTGTTTTGCTTTGCTAGGAGCTTGAGATATTATAATCCAAATTCAGTACAACAGAGTATATCAGTCTTCACAGTAGCTATAGCTGTTGGCTTCATGCTGTTCTCTTATTTCATATTGTGAAACTGGAAGTAATCTATGCAAGTGATGTAAGAAGAATGCCAGATGCGTTGTGCATCAGATAGAAGTTGAGTCGTCCAATCACAAGCCTATTGACTGCTCATTTTGGCATCTCTAGCACAGTGTATTTTCATCATTGAAACACTACTGTAAGTGGACTCTCTCATTTTGTTTTGCACACTTTTATCTGTGCCAGATTGGTTAGTGGTTTTTACCAGAGCAGCCAAAATGGTTTAGCATATACTACAGGAACACACACATTCAGTGCACTAGACAAGCTTTAAAATTACCATTTACTAAAAACTGCCTATAAGTGTGTTATATTTTCCTACAGATATGAACAGATCCTCAGTACAGTCAAAGTTTTATTTGGGGATATTAATTGGACATATTTGTGTTTGCTATATTTTTGATAACCACTCAGCTTTAACTAATTCTCTTTAAACTCTTAAAAGATTCTCTTTAAACTGCTGAAAAGAAATGGGAACATTTTTTACAGAAGATGTTTATGCTAATTTCTGTTATGGAGCTCCTTCGTGCTGACAGAGCATTGTTTTGAATTGCTTTAATGCAAGTTAAAGTTGAGACGTTTATAGCAAATACTTGAATAATAACACATCTGATTAATATCCTTAAGTTAAGCAGTTTGCTTGTATAAATAATGAAATTTGTAGTTACTAATGTAATCTAAATCATATAGTTTAGTCGTGGTTGCAGTTTCAATTTTTTATGTTTTTGAAGAGTAATTCCTTGCCATGGCATTGCTTTTAATCCTTACAAAATCTGCATGCATGTAACTTCAAAAAATGATGCAAATAGATTATAAAAATGAATTTTTACACAATGCTATTGATTTTAGTCCATGCATGATGTGTTGGTAGTCTTTCTCCACCTGTTTTATCATCAGCAATGAGTCTGATTTCTCTTAAGGCTTCACAATGGCGCTTAAAGCAAAGGAAGAGACATTGTTGAAAAGCAGCATTGTTGCTGTCATAAATGGGCATGGTTTTGATTGGCCTCGACTGACAGTGCAGCAGATCGAGGGTAACCTTTAATTGGCTGCTGAAGTGTTGAGGCGGAGCCAAAAGCTAATGACAGAGCCATCTCAGACGGGACGCTCCTTTTGTGTAAGAGACCCTCTGTCCCTAGAGAGCAGTACTATATGTTTCTTCATTTAACGCTTCATTTATGATTGGCCAGATCTGTCTGAGTGTGTGTGTGTTTGTGTGCAAAATAGAAGCTTCACAAAAAAATAAAGCCATTGAAATGTCAAGTTCAAAATCACCTAAAACATAAACAGAGACAATAAGATGCAACTAGTAACGAGTAGCAAAGTGTGCAATATGCATGTAAAATAGCTTGTTTACTACAAAAAAATGTGTGTGTGTGTGTGTGTGTGTGTGTGTGTGTCTATTCGGGGGTGGTGGGGATCATTGCATGATTTGAGGTGGTGTTAATGTCTCCAGTCTCCCCTGTGTCTATCCAGACACAAAGGCGGCCCCCATGTGGGACGGGCCCCTCTCCACTCCTGGGTCCTAAAGTGATCTTAATATGAAGATCATTAACTGGAGACAGAGAGGGAGGGTGAGCTCATGTGTGAGAGCAGAGAGGGTCTGTCAGGAGCAGCCCATGCCATCAATCTTGTCATTTACACAATGCAAAATCAAATCAACGGCAAATAATAAACTGCAGTAGACAAGCAAGAGTGTCGCTAAACATAAATAGACCTCCAGAAACTCATTAAAGAGTCTTTTTTTGACATGCAAAAGTTGTTTTACAAAACAACAACAATAAATGGGTGTTTTGTGCTAATTATTTTTGCATGAAGTTACATGGCATGCATCATACTTTATTATATATATATATTTTTTTGTTTTGTTTTTTTGCACCAGAACCAAAAATGAGTTTTAACCAATATTTCCATGCATATATTTGCAACAAGGCCTAAATATCTTTATTTGCATGCATTCATTAATGCATTTGTGTTTATTGTAAGTTTATTTCAGGATGTGCAGTATATGCATGTTTGTTTTTTTGGTTTTGTTTTTGGTTTAAACACACTTTAAAGGGTACTGGCATTAAATGTCTTTTTAAAGGATAAGACATGCAAATTAATAATTCTGAAATTATAAATAGTTAGAAAAAATTGTACTTTTTAAAAAACAATTAAACCTTAACATTTATTTTGCACCTGCAAAGGGACCTTTAATTCTCCGCTCTAATATTTCCATGAATGCATTTACTGTTTCTTTTCTGTTTTAATCAATATTCTGTGGATACATGTGTATGAGGCCTAACAATCTTTATATGTCTTTGTTGCGTATTCAATGACAAAATTTGTCAAATCCATGCTTTCTCCCATACAAGTCCCCATCTGCATTAGAAACCCTGTATGAATTGTTCCTAAGTAGACTGCGAGCTGCTAATAAAGTATACTTAACATAACAATAGAAGGCAGACCGCTGTCACAGGATGGCCGAGTCAGCCAGGGTATAAGATAATAGATCCGGGAGCCAATCAGATCGCTCAGATGCCTCCTACCTTCTCTGACTCTCGTTTTTTTCCACTCTGCTCAGCAAAAGCCGAGCTAAGATCAATATCGTGAGCGCTCCCTCTCATCCTAAATTACCGGCTAACGGCAGCGTCCTTTCCCCCCTCCGCTACACTCGAGACCCTGCGGTAGCGAGGGATCGGCTATCTTTAGCAGTAATGGAGGCTGTTTGTAATAAAGCAAGGTGGTTAATATCTGCTTGTCGGCTTTCTCTGCCTGTTTCTCTACTCTCAGGGGCTACGGCACTTATATTATTAGCCGTGTAAAAACGGCACTAGTGTGTGGTGGTGAGGTCTTATTAAGCTTTTACCTGCAGGCTTCTGTCCAATCTCAGCAGGTTGCAACAGTAAGCAGAATGTTATATTGGAGGGTTTTATTAAATTGACGGTTGCAGGTCTCTGTGGAGGAGATTCGGGAACGGTGCACGGAAAGAGCGACCTTTGAACTTTGGGGGCCTTTGTCGGTCCCCGCAAGAATCTGTGGTTAGTGTGAACTCTTTTTAAGAGTTAAAAGAGCACCAGGGCCCTGGCAGAGTAGGTGACTTTTGTGTGTAAGACACAGGAGAGCTGATGACTCATGGGTTCAGGTCTGATCTGGGTCACATGCCAATCCTGTTCCCTCTGTCTCGGGACCCCTGGAGATTCATAGAGGTACTGCATGTACAGATACTTCTGTGTGTGTGTGTGTTCATGGCATGTTATGCATATGTAAGGAAGCGTCTTTGTTTTAACTTACATTTAAAAAGAGAACTTACTTTACAAACAAATTCATGCAATAATGCATTTACATAAATGTGCAGTTGATGCTGATTTCTGAAGTTTATATGTATGCATAGCATTGTATGTACTTCTTTTAAAGATGAATCACTCTGCTTAAAAATAAAACCTGTTTTTAAAATACATGCATCACTACACGTTTATAGATGGATGGTTTACTTTAGGCTAAAGTGTATGCATGAATCAGAGAAATCTGTTTTATAACTTTAGTGTTTTTACATGCAAATTAACTTTTACAAATGAATGCATCTATGAATTGGTTAATTTTAGACTTATAGGGGACAGGTGTATTTATTCAGTAACTTTAAATGTGAATCATATTTTTTGCAAAACATACACTATTTTTAAATTCATCTATGCATGCAAAAATGAATACATCCATGAATGATTAAAAACAAATGCATACAAACAGAAACTGTAGTTTCTTGAAAAATTATTAAAACATTTGTTGATTCTAACGGTACAAGAAGTACACATTTCACCTTTAAAGGTGTAATTGAAAGAAATAACATCTTATTTCATTTTGGCATGATTCTAACAAGCAAAAAACTATCATTTAACAATGAAAATCTTTTTATTTTGGCACAGTAAAGTGCTGCAGTGAATTCAGAACGCTGTTGTAAAGGTAAGTGTGTTAAATGAGAGACAAGGAAATTAGTGTAATGTAATAATGTTGACAACCCCTGCTGTTCAGGAAGGATAAACTAGCCACGATCTACTCATACTAAATTCTCTTTACATTCTCCAAAATGTTCTTTGCAGATCCCTCACAGATGGACTTCAGCTGTTCCGTTCCTGCATTAGAAGGGACAAGGTCGCCCTCCTCTGGCCAAATCTGTAAAATCAAACATGATTTTATGACTGATATTAATTGTTAAAGACACTCCTCCAGGATTTTCTGAGCTGCACATGAAGATTAAAACAGTAAGATGCACTTTAAGAGGCTTTTTTTCTTTTCAGGGTTAATGAGACTAGACCATAAAGCTTCCCGCAGTTCACACAGCCCACCTGATGATCCTGAAGCACCAACAGGTGCATCACACAGGTGTGACTCTCTTCTACGAGAAAGTACTGTAGGAATAAATGATCACAAATGAGAACTTTTTAATAGCTCTGTTGTCTCTCCTAGAGATTATAACAGTATTAGAAATCTCAATACAAACTAAAATATTTCTCATCAAGTTCTCCTAACTCCAAATTAATTATTAATTGATAGTAAAATTCACAAATAATCACAAAGAAACAAAAAAAGGAAACAGTGAACTAAACATGAAATTTTAAAGTAGAAGGTTTTAGTATTTTCTTGAAAATTTATTCCAGTAATTGCATTAATTGCATCTACACATTTTTACACTGATACTGAAAGAATTTTACAAGAGGTTTAGAAGAATTCTCTGATGTTCTTAGCATTTTAGAACAATTTAGACAAAGCTGATATTAAAATAACTCCATAAAGTCTCGTCAAATTGCAAGATCTGGCATGAACATGGTGTTTTTTGAGTCACTCACTTTATTCATATCAAAGCTCAGCTCTTCCTCGTCTTTGTGAGGTAGATGTCATAAAGTTCTCAGCTGCCTAACTGACCTCATTTCCATTCAGTGATGTGCAGATGACATCTCTTTTGATTGGCTGTTGACTTTTCCCTTCCTGTTGACAAATCAGCCCCTCTCAGATCTTCAAACGCTCCGTGTTTGCTGCATAAACAGGCCTCATCCTCACTCGTCATCCTGACACCTTAAACTCTGAAAGCTGCTCCGATTGAGACTGTCAGGTAGATCTGAGATGTTCTTTTCATGGTTATTCCCATGAAGTCTAAGAGCGGGTTTTGGGGCAGGTGGATCTGACCCTACATCAGAATAAAACAGCAAAGTTCACAAAGTTCTGTGTACAGCTTATAGCATGCTGTCCAATAACCATATATACTGTATCCTTATAGTGCTATAAAAATAATATATGTTATATATCACCATTTTACATGCTCAGAAAAAAGGTATGAAAGCTGTCTCTGGGGTGGTCACCTTTGTAAATGTACTAAAATGTATACTATTATGCACCTTTAGGGCCAAATAGCATAAAAGGGAAATCTCAGTAAAATAAATAACAACTTTTTAAAAAGGTGTTGCCCATTTTGTACAGTGTACTATGAAAAAAAGTAACAAATTATGCAATAAAATTTTATGCAATAAAGCACAAAGGTTTGTGCATTACAGTGATTTTACCATGTTTAAGTCACATTCATTTCTACAGCGCTTTACAGATTGTTTCAAAGCAGCTTTGCATCTAAACAAGTGTACTAATTTAATTTAAAATTCAGCTTTATTGAGTTTAATGTTGATTCAATTCAGTTCAATAAAAACAGTACTGTATTACAAAGTCAGAATTCAAATCCATTTAGTGTCAGTGCAGTTAAATCTATTATATTACTGTTGTGTGTTAAACTTTCTTTCAAACCACAGCAATAAATGTTCTTGTAAAACTGATGCAATAGCTATATAATAACAATAATCAGGATAATTATTGTTTAATAATTATTGTTGCTCAGTGAAAAGTGTTTGCTGTTGCCAAGAAACATAACTTGTTGCGTTAAGATAGAATGTGAGGTCACAGGTTTGTATTTATCAGCTTTTTATCACTTCAAATTCTGCTTATCCACACAGATTTTAAAGTCGGTTTGTGTGTAGAAACTGATTTTTTAGATTATGTTTTTCTGGATATTACCAGAATTGTTGCTCTAAAAATGTTTGTACAGTATAATTCATCTATAGTGGGACAAGTTGTCACAATAAGAATCTGTATTGTGTAAAATTACCACAACAAATATGGCAACCCCACATTTGAGGGGGGAAACAAATTCTTTTTTTGGTCTTGACTTTTATCTTGATAGGATAAGCAGCTCTGTTTTAGAAAAAACATCTAGCTTTTTTTTGGTATTTTATTTTATATACCAGCAGTTGGATTTGGTCTCAAGCGTGCCTTTTTGCGCTCCTCCATTCACTCAGACCTGAAATTAGGCCCATTCTGAGATGAGATGCATTGGCATGCAGCCTTTCAATAGGCTCCAGCTCTTTTTTTTTGCAGTTTTTGTGTGTTAAATATCACATGTTTGGCATTATTTCTAGAAGGCAAATGTTGAAAAGTCCTGAAATGTGAATTCCAGCCCTGGCTGCCCCTGTCCGAAACCCCTAGGTGCAGGTGAACGGAAGAGGCTTCCCTCCTTTATGAGACGTATTGGAGTGCAGGTGGAGAAGTGACCAATCAGAGGGCAAGAAGAGCTTCTACCTGAGCAGGTATCACCCGTGTGAGGCTCTCTAAAGCTGTTCTGTGTGTGCATGCAGTCTATCGGACCTATCTCACCCGAAAACCCCTCTGAACACAGAAAAACAGGATAAAACACAGCGGTTATGGAGGCTAGAGGTGTTCTAGTGGTGTGTTTTATCTGCCTGTGCGCGTTTATCGGCGCGCGTGGAGACAAAAAGGACATTTACGCGAGAGTTGTGGATTTGGTGGCTCCAGGTGAAGAGTTCCTCACAGAAGATGCGCTTCTCTCGGTGTTTGAACGGCTGGAGAACCGTGTGCAGTGCTCCGGTGTGTCGTGTGGAAAGGTAGGATAGCTATATTTGCGCACTTTTGGAGAGGTCGAGGTCCAGCGAAGGCTCGTGCGCTACAGCTCAGAGAACCAGTCTGAATGAAGAACAGGCGTAAATCATTGTTTTGTGTCTTAAACGTAATGATAGACAAGTCGATTCTCTTGAAAATAAGTTGAGAACGTTTGGAGAGAATAAATCACGGCTGAGAAGAGAAATAAAGAACCGCTGCCGTCTTTTATATAAGCAGTTGACTTGCAACACGTGAATAAACTTCTTTACTTGTGCTGAACAGAGTCATTGTTGAAGCAATGCGTTTTGTAACCGGTCACGATGTCTTTGCGTAATTTTAATCTCCTTTTGACCTTCATTTGAAGTAGTCCTGTGGTGTGGCAAATTACTTTTCCAGCATAAAAGATTCAGGGCATTCATCATTCAGCCGCTATTGGGGCACGTTGTCACACTGGAGACCTCTTTTATCTGTATTTAAAATGTATGAGAGCTCACAGATATCAAAATTATGCTCTAGGAATGTTTCATTTACGTTCCAATTAGATTATTGAAACATTGTTTTCGAATGTTCTTAAAAAGTTTTTTTGGTGGTTTAACTTTAGGGAAAATTCCATTACATTTTTTTACAGACACTGAAAGTTACTTTTCTCTAAATGTTCTAAAATATGTAGTAACTTTTCAAAACCATTAGATGAACGTAAAAAAAAATAAAATAAAACATTTTGGGGATAATTTCAGAATTTTAAAAGATTCTGGAAAGTTGCTTTTGAATGTTCTAAAACAAGTAGAACCATTAAAAAAACCATCAAGTTAAAATGCTTCAGAAAAAAATAACGTATAACGTTGAACTAACATTCTATCAGCGTTACTGGAAGAATGTTTGTTCATAACTATGAGAGAACCTTACCAGAACGTTTTGAGAATTTTCCCTATTAGCTGGGTCATTATAATATTTTAATAAACTAAAGACAAGCACAACACAACATAAACTAAAAAACACTAATAAAATATGACAGCTTTCTTCAGCTTTACATTTATGGGGAAAAAAGGTTTTGCTTTAACCCAAATTTAACCTTTCAGATAAAATCAGTTGATTATGTGCAGAGCCTTGTCTTAGTGTTTTATGTTTTGGTTTTATTGTGTTTATTTAACCACTTCACAAAGCCAACATAACCATCTTGATCACCAGAAGGCACTAGAAAAAGGTGTTTATGTCACTGGACTTTGACTTTAACCTTATAAGGCTGTGACATACCTAGCCCGTCTGTACTGTAACGTAGTTCTGACTTATGAAATATATTACCAAAATTATATATAATTATAAGTCCATACAATGATCTTTTTTTATTATTTATTCAGTGATCATCACTTTTTTTTTTTAGAGGTGAAACTATAAAATTCTAATAATAAATTGATGTGGGCCTTCACAGTAGTAAGACAATTTTGTCATTTTGTTATGTTTTTGGAAGCCAGTGGTAGTTAATATATACCACAGTTTTACTGTGGTAGGGGAGATTTTGCCAAGACCTGTGTTTTGCATGGTTCTTCTTGCACATTGAACCTTGTATTACTTTGAAGATTAATTATTTTTAGGTAGATTATATATCTATGTTCACCCATAAAAAGTATTTTTCAGTTTTCAGTTAGATAACTATTAACTTATGTGTTATAACTTAGTAAGTTAAATTAGTAAGTTAAAGTAAGTATAAGACCAAAAAGTATTAAACCAGGTTTAAATTGAATACGATTGTAAAATAGATATAATTATGACTTAATCTCAGGTTCTCAATAAATCTATTTATAAACCATACTATCAACAGCTGGAAAATGCATTTTTAAAATGTTTTAGGAATAAAAAATCTGTAAAGTCTGAAAAATACTTTGAAGCAAAATAGCCTAACATTGAGCAGTGCATGAAAAAACAATGGTCTGTCTCTCTCCGGTCTGTAGTGTCTTTCAGTGGATCATCTCTCACAGCTGTTGAGTAACTACAGCAGCTCTCAGGGGCTTCAGATGGAGGATTTCTTCACCGTGGCTCCTGCGTGGTGTTTGTTCCTCAGCGCTCCGCTGGAGATCTGCAGGGCCGTACAGGAGGGCCGCTGGGCCGAAGAGACCCTTCACTTCATTGAAACCATCTACGGCCACGAGCACGACCATAACAGCACCACAGATCATCCTCCTCATGGAGACATCAGTGAATATGAGGGTTTGGAGGAGATGTTTCTCGAGATGGAGAAATACTATCAGCCTGACACACATGAGGTCAGCACAAATAATTCAATTCAATTCAATTCAAATTTATTTGTATAGCGCTTTTCGTGACACATATCATTGCAAAGCAGCTTTACACCAAAGTAATGTTTTACAGTATATATAGTAGTAGCTTGTACGTGTAGATGTGGCATAGATGTGAGGTAAAGATCAATTAATAACATAATCGAACAGACAAGGAACATTATAAATTAGTAGCAGAGTTCGGTAGTTTTCAGGATTATATTTTATATAGTCATGCTTCTCGTTGTTTTGGGGTTAGTTAGACCTACACCTGATTTACAACAGCTTGAAATACTATTAAAATACTTGTTTCTTCTTGAAATTTGAGGACGTTTTTCCTCATGTACTGTATGGTCACTTTTGAATGTGCATGCAACGTTTGATCACAAGATTCAACACTGAAAAGCACTAAAGACAAAAAACAGAAATCCTTTCTTTTAACTTGTCAAAGACTGAAATATGAAATAGATGAGAACGGATATGAAATGTAAGACTCAAAGTTTACTCGTACATGAGACTCGTGTTCTGAATCATTCAAGGAAAATTCACCGTTTTAATCTGTCAGCTTTGTGTTTGTGCAGCTAATTTTAAACAAAAATATATTTCAGTACTTTTTGTTATTTAAATATTTAAACCGACTGACACTAACTCTGATATATTTTAGTTTTTTTTAATTAATTTTAGTTAATTATATCAACATTTTTGAAAGACACTAAAAGCACAAAAACATTATTGAGCTTTTCCTTTTTTTATTATTATTATTTATTTTAAAGTAACTATTTTTTATGTTGTAGCTTTGGTCAATTATATCAACACTTGGAAAGAACTATTTTTGTAGCTTGTCAGTGACTAATGTATGAACATGAGAACTTATGTCATTTAAGACTCAAAGTTTACTCGAAACTAAGACTCGTTATCTGAAATCATTTATCATTTAAGGGAAATTTCATCATCTAGTTGATTTTAACAGTGCAAAAAATATTTTTGAACATAAATTTTAGTAAACATTTATAGACATAAACACAGTCATTTTGCTGTGTGTATTAGTATTAGTTTATATTATTACTTATATTTCAGTTTTATGATTTTATTACTTTAACTGAAAATTTGGAATGTTGCCTTTTTTCTTTTTTTTCAAGTAATGAAAGGTTTCCACTTGAATGATATCAACACCAACAACATTTCAAAGACTAAGATATGAAATACTGAAAAGGTGAAATTTAAAACTAAATTCTTATCAAATTGCATAAAACAGAAGTGATCCTAAACACAAAAGTCGTAGGCAGTTTCTGAACACAACAGGAGGGTTAGTTATGTTTGTCTGTAAAGTAAAGCATGCAAAGGCCAATTGCTACTTGACTTCTGCTATTGAGCATGACAGCAAGCCTTTTGAAGATGCAACGCAACCTGACAAATGATAGACGTTTGATGCTGACGGCCAGATCTGTCTTGTTGTTTTTTAGCCCTGTCTCACTCTGAAGGACATCCTGGAAGAGAGCAGCCATCAGCACGGCGATCACACACACACTGAGCTGGACGCCGTGATGGGAAACGTCCTCTATCACGCTCTGCGTGGAGACTGCATCAAAACACACCACCTTCCTGAACAGCAGTACTTCCTGGATTACATCTTCAGCCGTTTCGGTTCTGATGACCTCACGCTTCATGGTATGACTGTCTGGTAGTCCTACAAGAGTTCTGCATCAGTATAATATCCAAGAACTGTTGTGATCATGTGTTGTTTTTGATCATATTATTCTCCTCAGATTTTGAAGGGCTTCTAAAGGCTTTAAACCTGGGTGGAGAGGAACATGACCATGAGCACCATGATGCTGAACACCAGCACAGCACAGAGACGTACAGACAGAGTCATCTACATCCAACACCTCGCACCAACAGCAGCTGGGACACGGTAATCCTGGGATTTTTATATGAAATGGGTTTTTTTCTCCCAATTTATTGTTTCATTTTATATATTATCAACTCATAAACCCTAGTTTGGTAAATATTGCAGTAATCAAGGAACATTTCAAAATACAGAAATTATTATTATTATTAGTGGTGGTGGTGGTCGCATGACATGCAACTTAAACAAAATATTTTGCAATAAAATTAGTGCAAAAGTTTAAAGGTGAGTACTGTGTATATTTGTTATGTATATATAAATACAAACACATGCATTTATATATTTAAGAAAAATATGTTATGTTTATATATGAAATATATTTATATGTATATGTAAATCTATAAATGCACATGTAAATATCTTTGAAATGTATACAAAATGTGTGTTTATTCATATACACGTAATAAATAAACAGTACCCACAAATATATTATGTAAACAAAAACTTTTGGGTGCGATTAACTATGATTAATCATTTGAAAGTACTAAATAAAATAAAATATGATGTTTAGTAAAAGGTTTTGTTATGATTACATCAGAATAATTGTTTTATCATTACTTTTATTTATCATTACTTTCATCAAAGGTTGTTTTGATGGACAAGGATTTTTGGATACTTAATTTCCCAGAATGCTTGACCTGTGTTGAATTTCTTTATATTGCAGTTCGCTTTCTATCGTTTAATCCTGATTCTGTGCTTTGTTAAACCTTACAGCAACATAAAAACATGTCTTTTTCTCTGTGCATTCTATAGTTTTATGGGGCATCATGGGAAATCTTTACACGCCACAGAAATCCAATCATTTAGCCGTGGCACTTGACGAAGAGAGCAATCATGTGGCTGCGTGAGGAATGATTACGAGGCCTGTAACATGAAGTGTCAGCGTTGGACGCTAATGTTGATTGCTCTTGATGGATGATACGACACACGCGTTTCATCTGTCCCCAGTCATAATCACAGTCAAATGAAGAGTACATGTGCTGACGAACGTCCGGCTCGTTTTTAATCAGGATGCATTAATTTTTCCAATTTCTCTAAGCTCGCACGCCGTCTAAATAAGACCTGTCGCCTGACACGCAAGGAATTAATAATTCAGCAAACAGTAAATACGAGTGTTTCACGCGTGATTATGAGAGCCGCAGCGCCGCTGTGGTGTGAAATTAAATATTCATGCGGAAATATGTTTTATGCATTCGTACATTTGCATGTCTCAGTGTGTATTCTGTTGCTCTCACAGGCCTGTTTCAGCGCTGAAGACCTGTTGAGGATTCACCAGCTGAACTCTTCATCGCTGACCAGAGATCAGTTCACACATATCAGCCCCGCTCTGATTCAGCAGATCCTCAGCGGAGGCTGTACTGAGATCAGTCCTGAACCCGTCAGCCCGGATTCACTCACTACTGCTGAGAGTGAGTCACTGTTCACACACTGGATCATTTCACTGATATGATGTAGAATTAATTATATTACCATATAATTGTATGATTATTTGAAATAATATGTAAGGAATATAATGGTAATTTTCTTCTTTAAAAAATTAATAACCACTAATGAGACATAATTGTAAAATCAAAGCTTGCAAATTGGCTAATAAACATGATTGGATTGATCAAATAAAAAATATTATATCTCACTCAAAAAATGAAAAGAAAACAATATATTTTGCTTGAAGACAATCAGACTTATTCTAAAGATTTTTTTTCAAATATAACATTAATATAGTAGACACTTTAAAATACAGAAAATATTAGTAATACAAATAATATTGAGAATGTTAAATAATATTATTAATAATATTTTATTAAGAAATTGTTTGCATCAGTGTTGTCTGAGGTACTATTGTTTATATTAATATATATATATTTTTTTTTTTTTTTTTTTCGGTTTTTTATATTTGTTATATTTTTATGTGTTTGTTTTTATTAATGCTAATATAGTTTTTATGCGTTTTGTAACTTAACTAAATTTAAATGTATTTATTTTCTTTTACTAAATTAAACTAAATTAAAATAAGAAATGTTAGGAGAAAGAAAACGTTTTTAAATGATTTATTATTGCATTTATTTATTCAGCATTATTTCATTTCATGTTTATTTTAATTAAAAGATCATTTATATTGCTGTATTATGACAGTGAAGTGGGGTGGGCATGTTTTTTTTGTTTCAAGTGACATATTTTATTAAGAAATTTACTTATATGCACGATATATTATATCACTTAAATTAATCTCAACGAAACAATACTGATTTCTTGCTAAAAATACTGTATGAAAAAAAGTAATAATTTAAATAAATAAATAAAAGTGACTGAGTATGAATTGTATTTATTAGTGGTGTATATATATATATATATATATATACTTTTTTTTTTCTTTTTTCTTTTTAATAAGGCAGTATGGATTTTTACTGTTTGCACAAAAGAAAAAAAACACATTCAAACTGGTAAACCGTTTTCTCGTAACACACCCGATTCTGCTTCTGAAGCTCTGTGTGAATGAGTCCTTGAGGAGAAGAGAATAGCACAAGCACAATGCTGTCCTTCATTAGGCTGGAGGAGTGTACAGTGGTGAATGAGTTTCTTTGTGTGCAGGATATGGATACGCCACGCTGGCCAACCTCATCATCTGTCTGATGGCCATGTTTGGGATCGTGGTGCTGCTGTTCTCGGCGTGTACACAAATGTTCGAGCTCTGCATCCAGTTCTGCATCAGTCTGGCTGTGGGGTCTCTGACGGGCGATGCTCTGCTGCATCTGCTGCCCGCGGTGAGCAAACACAACACACACAACACACTGCCTCTCTGCGTCTCACTCCAGTCATAATATGTTGTTTTTGTGCTACACAGCAGTTGTTAAAAGTTAAAATTATAAACATAGTATAAAAGTAGTAAAAAGGTAGTTTTATTATGTATTCAAACAAAAAACATTTCACAATATAACTGTATTTTTTATCAAATAAATGCGGCCTTGGTGAACAGAAGAGACTTTTTTCAAACTTATTCCTAAGTTTGAAGTGTCTTTCCTGTTCAAAGCTATATTTGCATGATTGGAGGAGACTGATAACTTCAGGATTTACATGACTTTACATGACTACAAAACTGGCTCCCTTCATATATTTGCATCTTCAATCCCTGTTTAGAATCGTTTAGTATTCTGATGTGCACTAAAATATTAAATATAGGAAAATATTATTATTTATAGTAAAAGTTATAAATAATATTAAATGGGAAGATTTCATATTTATTAATATTTAGTTCTTTTTTAAAGTCAGTCTAATTTTAAACTTTATTTATTTTAATAGTTCATCTAAATGAAAATATATAGTTTTTGTTAGTCTATACGTATATCTTGTACACTCTTTGTAAAAAATAAGTAAATGAAAATAAAATGAAAATGGTAAAGTTTGCTTTGTTGTTTGTTTTTTTTAGTTAAATGTTTAGTAATTTAATAATTTTTTATACATATAATTTCCTTTTTAATTCTAGTTAAGGTTTTACTGCTTTTGATTTGTTTAATTTTTTCTATATTGCCTTGGCAACTAGATGGAAAATAATCATTTTGATCATTTTAAAATGCAAGTTTCTTCATGTATTAGATTTCACCTGCTTTCACAGATAAATTTGCCTGAATATTTTCTGAACATACATTTCAGTTAATGTTTATTTGATTTCGTGCAACAATATCAGTTCATCATAATTTCGGCTTTTTACAGTCCATCCCAAATCATGAGAGGCACTGCCAAAACGCAGGTCAATCTTTAATGTTGAATATCTCTAAAAGGGCAAAGGAGCTTAAATTTCATATTTCATGTTGCTGACACGTCGACCTTTGCATGCAACTTTATACAGTATCCGCGGTTTTACTTTTAGCCTTCATCTCACCCTCGTCATCCTTCTGAAACACCCTCCAATTGCTCTTCGGCTGGGCGTCTTCTCAAGTTTTCTGGTTTAACGGGGCAGAATGGGTCTCGGCGGCAGCCCTGGCCTCCGTTATTTCCCCGGAGCGCTGACATCGCCCACGTTTCCTCATCCGTTTAGATCCATGTCAACATAACTGCAGCCCTGTCACACCATGTCATCGCCCTGAGTGGAAAATAACCGGATTGCTGAGAGAAACAGAGCTCGCTTATTGAGTGCAGACAGGAATTACCGCACAGCGCTGCTGGGAAATCAAAGCACGCTTGGCGTTAATGTCGTTTCATCTCTGTGCAGTTCTTAGGCCTCCACGTTCACGAAGATGGACTCGATCACGACCATGACGAGGACAACTTCGACCACGTCTACAAACTGCTGGTGCTTATTGCGGGCATCTATTTCTTCTTCCTGATGGAAAGCATCTTCTCCATCGTTACTCGCAGAGGACATCACCACAATCATGATGAAGTGAGTCTTTCGTGTGGTTCGGGAGGTCCGGGTCGATTATAAGCCCATTCCTGAAGTTCTAACATGATGCTGTGTTCACAGGAGCAGTCTGACGTTCATCACTGTGATCACGGAAAAGTCCTGCAGATGTTCCAGCGAGAGAAAGAGAACAAGCACTCCAACTCACAGGCCGATCTGGTATGAGCACCTCACAGACACACAGTTAAATAGCAAGAAAAGAGTCTTTGGTGAGGAATAAACTAATACTAATGTGTCTAAATTCAGAAGCAGTGTGTTTCTTTTCAGCGTTGTTTATATTTTATTTTAGTTATTATACGTTTTATCTATGTGTGTATATATATATATATATATACAGTATATATATATATATGGATAGTGTCCTGGTGACAGAAAAAATGGAAAAAAAACTTAACACACAAATACAAATGTGTCTTCATAGCATTACTAATAGCATGAGAACAGTTTATCCTCAGTGTAAGAGTTTGTTGGTTATTAATTTATTTATTATTGTTGCTTTTTGATGTATTTATATAATTAATTTTGTGTGTGCATGTAGGTGGTTGCAGAAAATGAGAAGTCCTTCCTGGAACCTGCTGGGCTCAAAAGAGGTGATCATACACAGCTTTGAGTTTATGATATATTACTAAAACACCTCTGAGAGAAACAAACGAGCTGTTTAGTGCAAATGACTGTTGGGTTATTATAAGTTTAATGAATTTCATTGTTGTCTTGTCTTCTGCTTCAGAGCAGCGTTTGCTTCCCTATATGATCACTATTGGAGACGGCATCCATAACTTTGCGGACGGTCTGGCGCTCGGCGCTGCGTTCTCCATCTCGTGGCGGTCCGGTCTGGCCACGTCTCTGGCTGTCCTCTGCCATGAGCTGCCGCATGAGTTAGGTGAGCGTCTTTGTGCTTGATTAACATTAATAAATCCTCACATACGTACACCACACACACTGCAATACAAAGAGCTTTGTGTAAAGATAGATCTTAGTAAGCATTAAAGAGCGTTTTTATTTTCAACTTTAAAAAAATACATTAAATAGTAATACTATAGAAAGCTATTTTAAAATATAATAATATATTATTAGATTTTAAAATAGCTTTTTATAGTAATATATGTTCAAATATAATTTATTTCTGTGATGCAAAGCAGAATTTTCAGCATCATTATACTATAGTCTTCAGGGTCACTTCAGAAATCATTTTAATATGCTGATTTGTTGCTCAAGAAACATTTTTCATTATTATCAATCTTGAGAACATTTGTGCTGCTTTATATTTTTGCGTCGGAACCATTTATATTTTATTTTTCAGATTGTTTGGTAGATGTTTGAAGTGTCTTTATTGTCACTTGACCATTTTAATGCATCCTTGCTGAATAAAAGTATTTCTTAAAAAATGTGCTAAATATAGAAAGAGTGTTTGTTCTGACTAGCTGTTAGTCACTGCTGAAGGACTTTGTGGAAATATCCGAGCAGTGGTTTCTATAAAGAGTCTCTTCTTGTTTCCTGATGTGAGTCATGAATGTCTCAGATAAACACAGATTAGATACTGTTGACACCTGAGTTCATAAAACGTTCATAACTGCACCCCACTAGATTATAACTGCCTCATGCTTTCTTCATGATGTTTGCCCTCATGAGCACAGAATGAAGGGACTGATAATCCTGTGCTGTGCTTCTTACACAAACCTGTATACAGTTTGTTTTTAGCATTTTATTATTGCTTATAAATAAAAGTAATAAAATGCAATATCAACTTTATTATTTGATATAAAACAAACATTAACTAAAATAAAATATTAAATAAAATAATGGCAAAGGAACAAAATTACTAAAAATGTAACTAAAATTAAAAACTGAAAATGTGAAAATAAAATTCAAAATGTTAGCTAAATATTCACAACAAAAACATGATAGTATATTAAGGTTATTGAAATAACACCAAAATTAATTCGTTAATTAATTAGAGAAAGAGATGTCTTTCATATGCTTTAACCTTCAAATGATTTTTTAATTTTTTTTAATGTCTTATTTAATTTATACCACTGGTGTTTTTAAGTGTTATGGTTGTCTTCCATTTAGATCTGATTCAGCATTCTGTTTTGCTCTTTTAATCTAACTAGATAAAGTCTTTAAAGCTTAACAATTGCTCGTTTATATCTCAGGAGACTTGTTTAGTCTGTCTATCCGTCCATTTTAATTATTGTTTATATTTGAAGATATATATTTTGGAACCAATTAATAATTTTACATGCAAAACTAAATGAAAAATACTGGAAAATCTTGTTCAAAGTTACTAATTTAGAAATGAATGGACATATTAAATAAAATCCGAGAAAGCAAAAAACAAAAGTCATTTGTTTTCCATTTAATATCATTGCTGTCTATGAGAAGTCATTGATTAAAGAGATCTGTGATTGTTTTTCCAATGTGTGTCATCTTAAATTTGGTTTTCTCATCTTGACTTTAATATTTAGTAATACATTTCCTCTGATCTCAGGTGATTTTGCGATCCTGTTGCACTGTGGTTTGTCGGTCAAGCGGGCTCTGCTGCTGAACGTGGGCAGCTCTCTCACCTCTTTCATCGGTCTGTACATCGCTCTGTCCGTCTCCACAGAAACAGTAGCAAAGGAGTGGATTTCGGCTATCACCGCCGGACTCTTTCTGTACGTTGGTCTGGCAGACATGGTACGTTACATTCTATACAGACAGAACCGCAGCTGTGAACGGTTTTCGCTTTCAAACCTCTCAGCATCTTCATCAGTCAAAAACAACCGCAGTGTTTGCTGAAACTCTAAACTTACACTACATTATCTCTGTTTTTGTCATCTAGCTTCCCTCCCTGGTTCACGTGGACACTAAAAGACCTTGGGTGATATTTTTCCTGCAGAATCTGGGACTTTTGAGCGGTTGGGGCATTTTGTTGCTCTTGTCCTTTTATGAAGACCAAATAGGGCTGTGAATAGGGAGCATTTGTTTTTATTTGTGCCTTTTTCCTATATATATCTGTCTGTGCAACTGCTGAACCAGAAGAAATATGTGCAATCAGTGCAGCCCTATGCATTTTCATGTGGAATATTATTAGTGTTTTTAAATTACACTCGGATGGAAAAGTCTGCGGTTTAGAAATCAACTTTGTGCACCTTAAAGCAAAGAAAACATTTGCACATTTTCTAGTTCATTCAAGGCAAGAATCAATAATTTAGTTCACTCTAGATGACATGTAAGGCTTTTGATGTAGCTACTGTCTTTGAATTTAAAATATATTTTTATTAGTAAATTCGTATAAGATTTTTCTGTACTGTTTTTTTAAAGTAATATATTTTTAAAGCTATCAACTGAAAACATTATAATGTATTATATGTTACACTTGATAAGAGGTAGTGATTAAATTCTGCTTTTTCATTTTCGGATGAACTGTCCTTTTACTGTAAGAACTTCTGATGTGTTTTTATAGAAATAAGATCTGTAAATAAATACTAAATGTCATTTTGTCTCGCTTCTAGATATCACATGCAGTGTTCATAGTACACAATCTGTGTGATTTCACAAGCCGTGAGGCGTCTACTCAGCATTATGAGTGTGTGTGTGGTGATATGAGCTATTGGTAATGCTGTCCTCAGGTCAAACTCTAAACACCAGGTTCACAAGGTTTATCTGGCATTAAACCACACCTCAAAACCTCAGCAGAAGAGAAGAGCAGGATAATTACACGCTAAGACAACCTTTACTTAGCAGGTATGTTTAAATACAGAGTGCCGTCTGCAAACCAGCTACTGTTATCATGTGCATTTAAAAATAGACATGAATGGATAGACAGATCGATGAATGGATGTTTAATAGACAGGTATGGATGGACTGATGGATGACAGACAGATGAAGAGATGGATGGATGGATGACAGACGGATGGATGGATGGATGAACAGATGGATGGATAGCTGGATGGATGTATGGATGATAAATGGAAAGATGGATGGAAGATATATAGACAGATGGAAAGAAGGATGGATAGATGAATATTAGACAGACGGATGGATAATGCATAGATGGATGAATGATCAATAGATAGATGCATGGTTAGATGGATGGATGGTAGATAGGCCAATGGATGTTCAATAGACAGATGCATGGATGGATGATAGATCGATGGATTGGAAGGATATATGAGAAATAGACAATGGATGAAGAGGTGGGTGATAGATAGATAGATAGATAGATAGATGGATGGATGGAAGGATGAATAAACAGACAATAATTAGACAGGTGGATGGAGGATGGGTGGACAGACAGAAGGATGGATGTATAAATAATAGATGGATGGGCAGATAAATGGATGGATGATCAATAGACAGACGCATGGATGGATGGACGGATGAATGGATGGATGATAGAAGAATAGGTTGGATAATTGATGGATGGATGGATCATAGATTGATAGATGGACAGTTGGATGAATGAATGGAAGATAGATAAGCAGATAGATAGATAGATAGATAGATAGATAGATAGACAGATAGATAGATAGACTATGCTCATTATTTAATATTCATTAAGCATGTCAGCTGTTCTGTAAGAAAGAATAAAGTCCACCCTCATCCAGAGCTTGTAAATCTTATCATACTTCATAAACCTTGTGTGTATCGATGTACAGGTCACATGTTCACGACATCAGATACACAGACCAACGATAGAGAGATTCTGACCTAAATGACACATCCCAAGATTTCAAGGCCTTCTTCAGGAGACAGACTAATGTAAAACAGACCTCAGTCTCACACAGGGTTCACTCGCTTCACAAGCCTTACATTAGTCAGCAGCTACAGTAGTTAGAAAATTAATCAGCATGAAGACTAGCTCTCTAGCTGTTTTTTCTTAGACATATGTTAAGAAACAACCCAGAGCTCCTACTTCTCAGATGTTTCTCCTGAGAAAATCTCTATAGAGTTTCAGAAATGATCTCTCAAACAGATGTGTTTGCTTAAGGGTTAATATATAATGACCCATTTCAACTATTTCATAAACAACAGATAGTGAACAATTACCAACAGCAAATATAAGTTTAAGCTGATAAAAAGCTTATCAGCTTTTTTCCTCATTCCAGTGCACCACTGAAAGTGTTTTATGTGGTCTAGTAGTCTGAGGCATTTCAACAGGAAATAAAGAGGGAAAATTCATTTGACTATTTCTGATTTGTTTACATGATTAATTGATTTATTTCCACCCACGAATGTCTTTTAGTAGTGATTTTCTGAAAAATGTAAGCACGAGCAGTTAATTAAAGTGTCAATCAAATAAAGGAAAAGAGAAGGATAAAAATAATACGTGGGTGCAATGCGTAGAGATCCAGTTCAAACTTCATCCTCATTATCTGTCAGTCTGTAGTATCCAAAGTACAGGCCTGCTTCCAAAGTCTTGGCACAATAAAGTATGTGGACTAATTTATCTGATGGTTTTGGATTTGGTTTATTGAAGTGTGAGCAGTTTTAATTAAGGCCTGAGCAAAGGCCCAAACTAAACTACAGTCATATGAAACATCTAATCACATCTAAAACTGTTTATATAACTGCAGTAACTTTGCATGAACAGTTATATTCTGGATTATAGAAGTGATCTTTGGATGGAAGTGTTTAGGAAAGTCTAACACACACTCAGAATGCATGCAGAGATGATGGCGAATAACACAATGCTGCTCTCTAGTGTACAGATAGTCTAATGATCAGAGAGATCAGTCTCAGATCCCTTTCAATCTTTTATATTCTACAAATTAATGATATATATATAGTCATATATATAGTCATCCATTCAAATGATTAGTTAGTTATTGTTATGTGTATGTGTATTGTTATATGTATATGTTTTGTTATGTTTACACATTTTTTTGTACATTTACACTACAAAGATAGAATTAAGGTGTCTTTACATGCTGCTCAAAACTACATAAATGCATTTAAAATTACAACAACTGGGCTAAGTTAGAAGGCATAATATAGTTTATGCAGGATTACTTTTTTTATTATTAAAAAAAATAGGCATACCATACATAACAGAAACGTCTCCATTTTAGAGCTATTCAAAATCAGAGGCAGAGAGGGCAGAATATGGGTTTTGGAGGGATTTTATTTTGAAATGGTGCATCAGACAGTCTTGATATTTGCCCAGTGACACGCTGGCGTAGTCATAGTGGACTGTCGGTCTGAAATTGTTCTGTGGAAATGGGGAGCTTCTTTTTAGAGCTATCTAAAATCACTGGCAGAACATGTATAATATGAGTTTTTTCTAAAACTGGTTGAGTGACACCCTGGGGTAGTGGACTGTCAATCTGAATTTAAAATGATTATACGGAAAAGGGGAGTTTCCATTTTAGAACAATATACAAAATCAGTCAAAAATAGTCATATGAGTTTTTGGAGTCCATTTTATTATGTAATGCAACATCAGACAGTCCTGAAACTGGCTAAGTGACTCCCTGGGGTAGTGGACTGTGACTGGGACAGGGACTGTGAATTTAAAATGTTCAGTGGAAGTTTACTCAATCACTTTTATTTATAAAGCGCTTTTAACAATACATATTGTTTCAAAGCACTAAACAGTTTCAGATTGGGGAACGGAGTGCCAGTAATGTTCAATGACATGATTACACTCAATTTTTAGCTAAAGGCATTTCATTATTGAAAGGAGATACATCATTGGATCTTTGTAATCAAATTGACAATAATCGCTATAAATTAAGTGTCCCCAACTAAGCAAGCCAGTAGCGACAACAGCAAGGAACCAAAACTCCACCTGTGACTGAATGGAGAAAAAAAACCTTGGGAGAAACCAGGCTCCTCTGGCCATAGAATTTTTAAAAAAATGTGGATAACTTCCTGCTCATCTTTATTGCCATGATACCCATCATAGTCTTTCTGATTTAAGTGATCCCTCTCGATCACAAAAGCTAAATATGTTTAACATGAATTCTTGCTCCTTTTATGAAAAAGCACTTTGAATTACCATTGTGTGTGAAATGTACTACATAAAAATAATATTTCCTTGCCAAAATATGGTCAGCCACCAGAGGGCACTTATTTGTACTGTATTTGTTTTGTTAGTGTGTTTTGGACTGCATCTCCCATACCTTCATGGACACCTGATTGTCTGATTGTCAGCAACTGTTGGTTGTTATCTCATTAGCCCTACCCTTTATATACTCTGATCTGTTTGCTTCATGTTGCTGAAGTGATGTCGATGTTACCCCCATGTCTTGCTGCAAAGGAGCGAGTGGCCTGACTTCAATAACTGATGTCTCTGTGGCAAGAAGTAGAGGAGGTTAGGAGTGTTGCCCAGTTTTTCTGGACTTTAGCAGCAGGGCTTGGCTATAATGATGAGACCCTCAAGAAGAATTTTTGGGGTTTAGTCAAATACCTTGGTCATTGGAGATTGTGGGCAACATCTCATCTCTCGGAACCCTTATGCAGAGATTTTCCACCCAGTCCTTACCCGTTTACTCAAACCAAGAAGAGAAGGAGAAGGGTAGTTAGCAGGGGCGGCTGGCCCATGGTGGGCGATAGTGCATCGGCCTCCTTGAGCCACACGAAAAAAGAGATGAGAAAAAGAGTCTTATTTTGCTGGTGCTATGCTGCATATTACTGTACCAATCAACAGCCTGAATGTCACTTTACTTCACTATATTGTGAGAATTTTTTTTCCTGATTTTGGACCCTACAATGCATTTCATTGGGCACAGGGAAGGCTGGCTCCAACGTGATTTCATAATACGCACTGTACGTAATGCATGCTTGAAGATGTACAGCACTCCCGCGGGTAGCGAGACCGCTAGAACGACATCGACATCATGGCTAGCAACTTGAACTCCATCATGTCATTGAGGAATTTACTGTTCAGTTGTCGAAAAAATGGGGATAAATTGGCTTTAAAAGAATTAGGACCAACCAGACCAAATTTAACTATCAAGCAGATATTAAAAAAAGCGGGGAAAACATACTGCCATGGATGGCGGGATGTGAAGTGGCAATTAAGCAGTTATCTTTGCCATCATCGGAACAGTTGCCCCCCCAGAGATATTTGTCAGGGGCCGCCACTGGTAGTTAGACCAAGTCCGGTGGTCCTACAGGACCCGACATTACTGGTCTTGAGTCCTGTGGTCCTGGAGGACCTGACTCAGAGGGTCTCAAGTCCGGTGGTCCTGAAGGACCCAACTTCAGTGGTCATAAGTCCGGTGGTCCTGGAGGACCTAACTCTGAGGGTCTCGAGTCCGATGGTGCTGAAGGACCCGACTTCAGTGGTCATAAGTCTGGTGGTCCTGAAGGACCTGACTCCGAGGGTCTCGAGTCCGGTGGTTCTGGATGGTCCGACTCTGGTGGTCTCAGATCCGGTGGTCCTGAAGGATCTTCAAAGCCTGCTCCAGTCCATGGAATCCTCAGAGCCCGCTCCAGTCCGTTGCTTATTTTGTTACTTTCAGGGGCGCAGAAGGCACTGGGGATGACCCCCCCAGACTCATTGTGACCCAATCCATCCCTCTCTCTTGACGAAAGGCAACCTTGCTAAAAAGAAGATTAGTGCCCTCTAGAGTGACCCTGTCGAGTTACTCCGTCCCCTTGGGCAGGCGGATGTTGTGGAGCATCTGGTGCCAGGCCCTCGAGGAGATGGAGTCCCTGCCTAGAGACCAAACACTGGGGGTTTGGGAGACTCCCACACGACACTGAAAGGGACAGCTTCCAAGCCAAATGTCAAAAAGCTCTACCTCTTTTAGTGGACTTTGCTATCCTTGGTACTACCAACAGTCCAGAGTTTTGAGATCTTAGGGATCGTGATGGATTGTAGCATGTTAGAAGACTAGTTAGGTATGCAGGAGCTAAATCATTAAGTGCCTTATAGGTAAGAAGTA
>JAUMHI010000064.1:19164849-19189145 GCA_032359435.1 Enteromius unitaeniatus
ATCCAAACATAAACTTAAAAATAAAAGCTCATTTAAAGCATTACTGAAAACTGTAATAGCATGTAAATAAACACTGATGTAGAATACAATCAATAAAATAAATAAATAAAACATGATATTTTGCAATCTTGCTTTTCAAGTATATACTAAAAATGACTTTTGAAAAGATGACAGGAAGTGCAGAAGTGAGGGATCTTCTCTGACTTTTGAACTTGTGGTCCAGATACTCCAGAATGATCCTGACGATCTGCACCAGCGTGAGAATCAGAGCGCCGAACGCCAGAGAGCCCACGTGATACCTGACAATCACAGAGATGTTTCATTCATATTTCATATTACGTTTTCTATTATAAACCACTTTTAAAAATGTATTTTCTTTTATCGTTACATCACCAAGACCTAATAAAAACAATGTTAAGCAGTAATTTCAAAGATTAACAACCACAAGCTAAAACATGAACAAATATTTCAGGACTCCTGATGGATAAACATTAAATAACAAATCATTTAAGACTAGTTATTCAATGAAATTTCCATTCTAAACAAAACTACTATTTATTAGCAGTAGTATTGCTATTAGTAGTATTGTTATCTCTAAGTTAAATGCTTAAATGGATCAAATAAACGGACAAAAAGAGGACAAACATGAACAAACATTTTAAGGCTCTTTAGAGTAAATATACTGTATTTTATAAACAATAAATACAATTAAATTGCATGCCATTTATTATTATTATTACTATTATTATAACATGACTGATTTGCATTTATCATAATAATCATTATCTACAGGTTTAAATTTAGTTAAATATGAATAAATATAAATATATATTAATATTTTAAAACGCTTAAATCATTCATTTGTATTGTAACTATTATATATAAACATTATATATCAACAATGAATAAAACATGTTAAACAGCACAACTTATTATTATTATTATTATCATCATCTTTATTATTATTATTATTATTAATATTGTACTTCAGATATATAAAGTATTGTACTACAGTACTTTCTCCTTCTGAATGTTTGGTATCACTTCGTTTGATGTGAAAATGACCGTGTGTTTTTACTGTGTCTTACCGCAGCGCTCTCATGAAGGACTGGATCAGAGGGAATGTTGGGATATCTGCTGGTTTTCTGAAGGCCCAGTAGTAAGAGCCGAAGGCCCCGGCGAGAGTACAGTGACCCAGAGCGATGACGAAGTTCACACACCACAGGAACGCTACCACGTTATAGATCTGAAGATTAAAGAGGTTCCTCTGAAACAAACCCTCCTCGTTGTAGTTAATGAAGATGCAGCGAGCAGATGGACACGTGGGATACTGCGTACTGTTGAACGTCTGTGGAGAAAAACAAACGCACCAGATCTGACTCCAGTAAACTCTTCGCCAGAGCTTCAGACATCTCAGTAACTTAATGACCATGGATCACATTCACAATACAAGCCATATCACACGAGAAGAAAAAAACAGGAGAAAAAAAGAGGAATGCTATAGCTTATTTTTAGTTCTTATTTATATATATTTTGTTGTATTTTAAAACAGGTTTAATTATTTTAAAAGTTTAATAAAATGTTAAATATATTATAGCAGGATATACTGCGAGTAGAGTAGGTGTGTAGTAATAATAACAAATGCGTGTGTGTTTCTGACCTCTGGGTTGCAGGTCTCATTGGCTCGTATGACGCTGCAGTCGCCCTGTGATGTGTTCATGGCGACCAACTTATAGACAGGAGCACCTGATGTGGCCAGATATCTGACACACACTCAGTTAAAGATTCACACCACACGACACACCAAAACACACGGAATACACAACACAATCACAATGAAAACAGTACAAATATCAACATCAATTAAAAATGCTTTAATAAAAATTCTATAGCAGAATCTTAGCGATGCATTCCTTTGAAGCATATCTAATTGTATTTGGTTTGCTTCAGTTTTGTTATGTGTAACACCTTGGCTGTTCACATCTGATCTGGATCAGTTTACATGTGTGTGTGTGTGTGTGTGTGTGTGTGAAGGATACAGCGCAGTGATGCCCCAGTACGACACACACACTAACAGCAGCACAAACGTGACGATGGGATAAAACAGAGTAGACATCATGTGACCCAGTGCCCTGAAAACACACACACACACACACACACACGTTACTTCCTCAAGTCAAACTCCTATAGACAGAAAACTGTACTTCTTCAAATTAATTCAAACATTCATATGATTATATGGTTAATAATGGTAAAACCAATGTGTTTGTGTGTTTATTCACTTGCTGGTCTCCTGAATAAGAGCGATGGCGATGAGAATACGGGTCCTGAGGAAGATCAGCGCTAGCAGCAGAATGGCCTCAACGATACACAGAATAATCACTACAACACAGAGAAGAACCTTTGTCACTGGACTGAGTGATGTCTTCTTAGAAATTAAATTAAATTAAATTAAATTAAATTAAATTAAAAATGCAATTACAAATACAATATAATAAACTAAAGAAAAAAAGAACTTTATAAATAAAAAAATAAATAAGTAAACAAATAAAAGAGGCTTGAATATTTATTATGGCCATATAAAAAATATTTTATTCTAATATTTATCTCTATTAAATTTTTATTTGAATTTAAGATTTTATTTGTTAACAGTATTTGTTTACTGTATTTGTAAATCTGTATTCATATTTTAATTATGATTAATTTCTTCATTTCTCATTGTACAGTTCTTTGGCGATATCAATACAAAATATTTAAAATAAATACTACTTCACAGAATCACAAAAATGCCAACAAAGATGAAAACAAAGTGCAGTGACTCACAGAAGGCCAGCCAGGTGTCTCGCACCTGCAGATAGACCTGTACGTTAGTGGTGAAGCCCACGTTACTGAAGGTCAGAGTGGAGCTCGCCAGGGTCGCGTACTCATTATAACAGTACCAGATACCTGACAGAAAACAGCACCATCAGCGTTTACAGTCAAACAACACCATCAGCTATTTCTAGCAGCTAAAACTAGAACAGTGAAGTTTATTATTTATCCATCATTCATTAATCTCCAATGAAATCATGTGCCTCTATGTGTCCTGCGTCTAGTACATTATTGAAGCATGTGATGTTTCAGTGAGATTTCACATTGTTTCTCACGGCTGGTTAGGACAAAAAACTGATGAACATGTCAGATATGAGATTTATCACTTGAAGATGTCACACCTGGGTAGAACATGGTGTAACAAGTTCAGAGAAGCATGTTGGTCAACGTACCGAAGGCGCCGACCGCCAGAACACCGAAGATGAGAACCCAGACGAGAACAGGAGCCGTGAAACGCAGCAGCAGCAGGAAGAGAATGCTGACCACCATCGCAATCACCAGACCACTGACAGTCAAATATAAGAAATATATGAGTCAGGATCAGTCATAAGGGTCAGTTTCTTGAAATTGAGATTTATGTAGCATATGAAATGACAATATTTGGTTGAGATACAACTATTTGAAAAACTGGAATCTGATGGTGCAAAAAAAATTATAATTCTGAGTGTTGTTGGCTATTGCTGCAAACATACTCGTGCTACTTATGACTGCTTTTGTGCTTCAGGGTCACATATGGCACAAAAACTATCACTGAATCTCATAATCAAGAATATAATATCTCCCAATAATAGTGTGCATGTTGTTCAAATATTTTAACAACTTGAATTGCATCAGTAATGATAGTCTGATAATATTTATTAATGAAATAAAAAAAAACTACAGACAAAGCTTAAAAATCGATTTCAAAAATTTCTTTAATTATGCACTTATATTTTAGCATAAGTTTTATGACAAAACAGTTTATTAATTATTATGAAGAATTATTATTATTAAATGACTTTATATTTAATATTAAATGACTATTATAAAATATTATTTAATAACATACAATTATTTACTACACAATATGTATATAATTTAAAATAAATTTAACACAAATAGCTTTGATTATATAAATTATATTCTTTATTAAGAACATGCATGTTGTTTAACAATAATTAATATTAAATTACAATATTTAATAATAAAAAGGCTACTTCATAATTTATAAACTGATTTTTTATAAAACTTTTTTTTTTTTAATCTATGAAAACACTCTGTAGAGATATAAATTCTTATTTCAACATTACTTAATATAATAGACTAATTTCTTCTTTTTAGTCACTGGTGTGGCCTGAGAATATCAGGTTGTATCGTTGTTTATGGTCTTTTTTGCATGCTTATATTTATATTTTATGGATTTTTTTGTTGTTGTTGTGTAGAAATTGTACAGCGCTTCAGTACAACACATTTAAGTGTGCTTTAGAAGTAAATGTGAACTTGAACTTGATAAATGTAATATTGTCAAATGTTAATGGAATGTTTAAATGTTTTCAAACGTAACAGAAAAGAGCCGGACTCACGCTACGATCCACTGCCATGACTTGGCGAAGTCCTCGAAGATCCTCAGGCCGACGTCTTTGATGTTGAAGCTGTTGGTGACGTCGCTGTGAACACACAAACACTGTCAGAACAATCTCAGTGTGCTCCAGTGCCGACAGACCCATGCGTCCCGGGGGGGAAGGCTGCTTTGTCCCTTTGTAAAGCTTTGCAGACTTTACAAAGCATTTGTCAAAGCTCACAAATGAAGCTCTGGAAGAAGCCACAGACAGACTAGAATCTCTAAAACGACTACAACTACTCCTTCACCCTACAGAGAGACAGACACAGATGTCTACCGCTACACACATCAGTCACTTACTTTGTCGTCCCTCCAGCACTGACAACAGGAGAGACACACGTCAGTATCACACACACACATCTCATCACTATATTCTGAGAAATAATGTGTCGTCAT
Organism: Enteromius unitaeniatus; assembly: GCA_032359435.1. Lineage (NCBI taxonomy): Eukaryota > Metazoa > Chordata > Actinopteri > Cypriniformes > Cyprinidae > Enteromius > Enteromius unitaeniatus. Next base: position 19,169,717 of record JAUMHI010000064.1, read on the forward strand.
GAGTGTGTATTTGTGGACATCCTCAAAACAACATTTTTCGATATAAAACTGCAAAGGTTTTCTAGTGAGGTTAGTGTGTGGGATTGAGTAAAAAACCAGTAAAACCATCAGCATGTGATTATTTAGATTTATTACAATAGATCTCTTATACAATTGTTTCGTGTTTTTGATCAGCTGATATCCAGTGGACATGATGGTTGAATCTGAATTATGCAAAACAGATCATGTTAATGATCACAAATAAGACAACTGATTTAATATAATTAAATCTTAAATTAAATGCAAAAATTAGACTTATCTTCTAAAGTAATCTATGAAAACACTCTGTAGAAATATCAATTCTTATTTCAGCATCATTTAACATAAAAGACTACTTTATTCTTTTTAGTCACTGGTGTGGCCTGAGAATATCGGGATGTATAGTTGTTTATGGTCTTTTTTGCATGCTTATATTTTATTGAGTTTTTATTTATTGTTGCTTTTGCAGTTGCTGAATTCTGTGTAGAATTTGTACATTAAATTAAATGCAAAAATTAATTATTTCACCAAAAAAAAAAAACTAAAATCTTACTAATAGGTTTTGGAAACATGATTAATATTTCACATTTATTTTAATTTATACAGTATATTTTTTTAAATAAAGTTTAGTGCAATCAATCAATGTTAATCAATTAGTTTTATTCCCATTTGTTTTAATCTTAATCTTATTTCAGTTAGTCACCAAGGCATATCTGGAGTTTTTTCCTTGTTGTTCAGATTTTAGTTTTCTTCCAATTAAATCCAATCATCTTTAATCCTTTTACTATTAGTTAACAATAACACAACTGCTGTTAAATGATGGTTTATATCTTTATTTTATATTGTATATGTATTTATTTTATTTTAGTTTTTTAGTTTCATTAGTTAATTATAACACAGCTGAAAATGACCATATATTGATGTTTCGGTCCACTACTAGTGTGTAAATCAGTATATTTCAGTCCATAACAAGTACTAATGTGTTCTTCATTTCTGCATGCGTGTGTGTGTGTGTATTTACCCTGTTGCGTTCCTGATCGCTGCCAAAGTCTGATTTGGATCCAGCCCAGGAAGAGAGAAGTTTGAGGGAAAGTTACTGGGATTATAGGCACTTCCACCCAAACTGGGCAAACACCGTCCCAACACTGAGCAGATAGACAGATGGGTGAAGACATTACAGAGAGGAGTAAAGCACATGGTGTTCAGTGACTGTGTCCTTCATCTTCTGTCACTCACCGGAAGTGGTTGGCATGTAGAAGAAAGGACACAACTCTTTATTTATAATGTCCGTAGCTGACTGAGAGAGAGAGAAACAGAGAGAAAGGTGTAAGAAAGCACACACATATAGGAATTAAAATCATTGAAATACAAATACAGGTGTTTAAAATCAGTCATACACTTTGCAGCAGCGGGGAACTAATGATGCTTCAACAGAAGAAAGTCACACAGGTTGGAAATAACAATCCCATCATCCTTTACTCATCTTTACACACACTCACATATTTAGTGCCTTGCAGCTGGAAGGACGGGACGCAGTACTCCTGTTTGAAGAAATTGGCTTGTATCGCCCCTGGGAGGTAGGCACTGGGAGGCACAATCCAGAACTCTGACGGACACGTCTTCACACACACCTACAACATACATTCAACACTAACATCACCATTCATGAAATGCTATTGCATTTTCACTGCTCTGGACGCTTGTAAGAGTTCCCCCTTCATTTATGGACTAACTTTATCAAAACCTATGATCAGATTTTAGAGCTACATAACATTAAAGAGTTTTCTCTCAGGAGATCTGTATTCAATCAGTATTCAATATCATAATTCAGTATTTATTTTTTAAATTCTATACATTTATTAGATATTTATTACATGTTCTTGCATTTTAATTTTAAATACAGTTTTAGTGATTCTAAATGACTGGTATTTTATTTGTTTTTATTTTTAATTAAATATGTGCAAAAGGATGTTTATAGAAATATATACATACACGCACACATATAATAGTGCTGTCGGACGATTAATTCCATCCAAAATAAAAAGTTTTCGTTTACATAATATAACAAAAAAAACTTTATTTTGGGTGCGATTAATAATTTGACAGCATATATATATAGAGTTCTGTCAAATTATTAATCGCATCCAAAATAAAGTTTTTTTATTTATATATATATATATATATATATATATATACATTTACATGACAGAGAGAGAGAAAATTCATTTTTAATTTCAGTTTTAGTTATTAATTTAGTTACTAAATGTAAATGGGAAATATATATTATATTATTGAACCGTTTTACAGTATAATGCTCGTTTCATATGCAAAGACCTTACCCAATCATCAGCAGTCACCCAGCAGTGGACGATTACATTTGCACTATGTTGGTGTAAAAGTCCTGTCAGCTTTGTAAATGCAGCGGTACCTGTGTGGTGGGACACTGGAGCCCCTGCAGAGCGGCAGCCATGATGTTCGTCGCTGTGGCACATTTCAAGATGTCAAAGTACATGACATTGGGTTTGTCCCTGAGACAGACAGACACGAGCATCAAAACACTGCAAACACACTGATGACTGACTTCTGTACCACTGACGGACAATCTCACTTGTTCTGTCCAACTCCGCAGAACGTTCCCGTGGAGTTTCTGGGATACAGCACATGTCGAGGGTCTCCGTACAGCCAGGCTGTTCACATCAAACACACACTTCATTAGCAGAAGAACACTTATTCTACACTGTTACATGAAACAGAACATGTTTCATAATCTGAGCTGAATAAGGACACCATTGTCTTGCTTGAATTACAGCTGAAACGGAGGTATGATGAATTAACATATAGTGTAATATTTACACCATTTTCCTGTTTACTAATATTAATCTGTTTTGAAGCAAACTATGTTCGATAAATGCTATGGAAATAAATGTGACTTGACTCGAGGTTGTGTAGTACAGTCTTTTACTGTGTTTACCAGGGTTTTTTAGACACTATGCTTCATGCAGTCCATAACAACACACCTGAACCATGCTTTACTGGACTGTAATTAGTTCTATAGAAAAGTCCTTAGACTCTAATTAATGTTTTGTTTGCTCATCATTATCATAGAGTGAGTTTAATGAGCTCTACCACATAATCACAGAAGTCAAGAGTGAACACTGATGCTTTAGACATAAACTCTGCAGGACATTGGCACTCCAGGACCTACCCCTGCTTTAGACTATAAACTGTCACATAAGTGATCATGACAAAATTATCAAAGCATGTGGCATTTTAATATAATGCAACATTTTCATAATTGAATGAGTGCTGTTAAATGATTCATTGCAATTAATTGGATCCAAAATAAAAATGTTTGTTTGTTATTATATATATATATATGAGTGTACTGTTTAGATTTACTATGTGTGTGTGTATATATATATATATATATATATATATATATATAAATAAATACACACACACATGCATATGTATTTAAACAGTTTATATAAAATATTTACATATAAATACATGATAAATATACACAGCGCACATAAATTATGTGAATAAAAACTTTTATCTTGGATCTGATTATTCACGATTAATTATTATATTTATAGCACTAAATATATTATAAAATAACATTTGTGCAACTGTCTTTGTTTATATTTTATCTAGAGCAAAATTCTGAACTGAATTTTGGCTCCTGTTCATTTAATGAGTTATTTACCACGACACACAGGAAGTTGAATCGCAATTCCAAGAAAACATACAAAGTGCAATAGGGAAATAAAGTGCTCTTTCACCTTTTTACAAAAGGTCACTTCCTTACAATGAAACTCCAATCCAGTTCCACACTCTGTTAGCAACTGTAAAATCAGTATTTGAAATTAAATGTAAAATTTCTAATTAAATTCTGATTTTGTTGATGGAATTGTTATGGATTTAAAAGAGCAGTTGAGTTAATAAATAAAACCACATTTAAAATGACTCATGTAGGTACATTTCTAAAGTTTTCCTGGAGATTTATATCAAAACATATTTGGACTTGCATCTATGTGTATTTCTACTTTCAGCAGAAGCAATTACACTGTGTTACCCATAACCCTTTGCCCTCTCCAGTATTTACATATTGCTTGTTAAAGGAGGCAGACCGAGTTCAATTTCCATATCGCTTCCAGTTCAAAGTAAACACAGCGCCAACACACACAGAGTTCACCGTATGTGTGGGTTTTAGCGCTGAGCAGTGATGACACACAGACAGAGACAGGAAGACACAATGACAGATAGATACAGACGCAGAGAAACGAACAAAACTTACCCAGAATTCCTACCACTATGTAACCGACGATGACCAGCATGAACAGAACACAGCATATGATATCCGTACAGCTCCTACAGACAAATACACACCAACACACACCTTACACAACTCTTCAAAATCAAATTTCACTACAAATTCAAAACATTTCATGCATTCTCAACGCATTCAAGGAATAGTTCACCCAAAAATAAAACTTGCTAAAAATGTAGTCTCTCTCTCGGGCCATACAAGATGTAGACAGGAGGTTTTTTGCATCAGAACAGATTTGGAGAAATTTACTGCAGCACTGCTCAGCAACGGATGCTCTGCAGTGAATGGGTGCCGTCAGAAGCCGCTGATAAAACAATAATTACAATAATCCACTCCAGTCCATCATTTCAAGTCTTGTGAAGTGAAAAGCGGCATATTTATAAGAAACAAATGTGAAAACGTTTTTTGGACTGTCTTTTAAATGAGCTTGATCTATGCATCCATTATTTCCCTCCTGATTCAGATTAGACAACCTATTTCAAAGGAGGAATTAATATTATGGATAGAGGACTTGTATTTCCGCTGGATTTCCATATATTTCGCAACAATTAACTTCACAAGATATTAACTGATGGACCGGAGTGGTGTGGATTATTACGATGATTTTTTCAGCTCTTTGGACTCACCCATTCACTTTAGAGCAACCATTGCTGAGCAAGTGACGCAAAAGCAAAAATGTTCCTGTAAACAAATAAACTCACCTTTATATAGGATTGCTTGAGGGTGAGTACATTTTCAGCATACTTTCGTTTTTGGGTGAACCATTTCTTTAAATATTCCTTTAGTTCATAATACTATTTGCTAGGGGTGTAACAAGACACTTATCCCACGAGATGAAACGAGACACTGGGTTCACAAGAACAAGATTTAAATAAATAAAACAAACAACACAAATATCCCTTAAAAGCTTTAGAAAACAGTCGGTAGTATACTTCAGCCGTCTGCATTACGTCATTTTCGTCATCAGTAGGGCTCATGGACAGCCACGCACCCTGTCCTTGTGCAGGCAATTTTTCAAGTCCGTGTACAACAGTGTATGCACGAGAAGAATGCTAAAAGAGTGCCACTCAAGTCAGGTGGTATTGCGCATGTGTTGAGCTCATCTGTCCGCACTACTCCGCGATTCAGTATAATTTGAAAGCTGTCCGCGAGACCGAATGGAACGGAAAGTGAAGTCCCCCCTGGCCCTAAGTGTGCCTACACTGGACGCAGACCATTGAAAACCATTTGGAACTTGTGTCAGCACGTCCTAAATGTCGTAGATTTGTTGCGCTGGCATACTGAAAAATGATTAGAAATGTACAGAATAATCTCAAAACTGAGAGATAAAACATATGCATGCATTACCGTAGTGCTGTCAAGTAACTAATGTCACAGTGCAAATCAAAATACAATTTTTTACTTTTCTTTTAATTTTGTGGACATGCATTCATGAGATTGACACACACCTGTTGTGAATGGGGCCGGTGAATGTGGGGTCAAATTGAGCTGGTTCACCTGAAAAACAAGCAGAGTTTAGATCAGTGGCCAGTGTGTGTTTAAAAGTGTTTATTGCTATAAAGGTACATTTATTCATTGTTTTTGGTACTGTGACAAACTTTTGTCATATTGGAAAAAAATACATAGGGTAATGAAAGTGCTTCTTGAACTAAACTTTGAAATGACCCCAGCTTTGTATTTATTGAAGCTTGTTTCAAAAAGATAAAATACAGCTATTTATTGTCCTGGTATACTTAGCAAAAAAATGCATATTGTTACTTTGGCTCCATCATTCAAAATGTGGATATCACAGATTGCCACATGGTTGCCACTTGAAAAGCTTACTTATGATAAACATAAGAAATCTGACAAATTCTGGTTGATATGGTCTCCCCTTTGGGAATGACTTGTGTGACTTGCTATATTTGCATCCACTTTTTGCTTTTTTGTTTGCTTTAATAAACCAGTTTAGCAGGAACTACAAATCAAAAGAAAGTCAATAATAGAGGTGAACTATTTGAATAAAAGGTTTAGTTCCCACTGAAGGGCAGTAACGCAGGCGTATAAACACCACTGTTATTCTGTTAACATACTCATTTAGTTTTTTTGTTGTTTTTTTTCAGCAGTTGTTAGTGCATGTTAGTTTATTATTATATAATTATTATTATAATTATTATATACTATTATATACTAATTATTATATAATTATTATATACTATCTCTGTGTAATAGTGTGTATTTTTATTATCATTAGTAAGCTGTTTTTCAAGAGTTGAAGAACAGGTTTCACTATGAATCCAATAAAATAGACTCTTTCAAGTTCAAATGTAAGTGACTTAATAAGTAAAAGTGTATATTTGATATTTGTGTCCTTTATTTGAAATGATCCTGTGGTGTGACAAATTAATTTGTACAATCCTAGCATGGAATATTTTGAAGTATTTATCACATCATGGGTCCGTGTGTCCGTGAGGGTTTGTTGCCTGGCAGCTGCAGTGTTTAGTGTTAGTTTAATGCTACACATGGTTATGAAAGTGTCAAATACTGACACCGTAGCTTTAAAAAGGAGAGGAAACAGACAGATGGAAGAAAAATGGCATGATTTGAATATCATTTGAATTCAAAGATGGAGCCAAACAGTGAGCACAAAGTGGATTATTAATGATGTTTCTGTGCAGTTCCTGTACAAAGCTGCTGATCAGGGCAGGTGCGTGGTGTGACCGGATCTTCAGGATCTTCCTGAATATGATCACTTATTGAGCAAGACTCATATGAGCGTCTGTGTTCACGTCCACATGTACACCTACGATTGGTTACGAGACTTTTTAAACGCATTTGAAATGAATTCTGTCTCAGCTCAAGTTCCTGGTTAAAGTAAAACCAAGACATGAATTAAGAAAAAAAGGTTTACTGATTGAATATTTACTGATTAATCCAGTTTTATGCGGGGGGGGGGGGTCAAAATTATATTTTAACCTGAGTTTTGGAGCCTGATTGCAGAAGTGTGATTATTTTAACAGATTGTTAGCTCTCTTAGTAAAATCTGTTAACTTTAGCAATCTCTGTTGCCTTGTATGCCAAAGGTGACTGCTCAAAAATGGGGCGGAAAACATTTTTCAAGGTTTTTTTCCCTTCGAGGTTTGCATGTTTGCATAGAAGAAGTGTTAAAGATATCTAAGTAGTCTTTTAGATTACTGAAGTGCTATTATTCAACCATGACAAGCTAAATTCAGTTTTCCATTCTATGGCACCTTTAAAACAAACTCAATCTGATTTTAGATTCTGGTTCTTGAGAAACCCTTCTTTTAACATCCTTAACTTGTATGCCTTATAAAGATTTATTCCAAGATATGTAGGGATCTCGATGCAAAAAGCTGAATTTTAACCTTTTTTAGTGCTGAAAACCAAAACCTACAGACAATACTCATGTGCATATGGGCCAAATTCATAGTTAATGGTACTAATAATAAGCCAAACATTATGATTAGTTTGTAGATGTAGCCTAATGGTTGTACTAAAACAATGATTAGATCAACTGCAATGAATTATCAGTGCTAATCTAACTGATATAGCTTGTGAAAAAGAGAGTAAAATATCTGAACGTTCATGAATCTTAACATAAAATATGTTCAAGTTGTTGACATGAGCAAGAAAGGCAACATTTGTTCTCTCTGAGGATCTATAGACAACTATTAATCTTAGATAAAACATTCATCCTCCTTGTAATTGCTTAGATGAGTTACTCTGTAAGTGTGTAGAAAATTAACTTGAGGTACGAATGATGCTGTAAATGAGGTCGAATCAAAAGCTTTGTGAATCATGAGCTCACAGACCTGGGTACAACACCAGGATATAAAGAATAAACTCAACCACAAACACTCCATCAAAATATTAATCAGCCACAACAACATGCAATAGATAGTCAAATAATAATAAACGGGTATATTCTTAGAATGTTTTAAGCTTTTTTCAACTTAAAAGTTTGGGGTTGATGAAATGTAAAACAATAAATAGATTAAAAAAATAATGTTTTTATTTGACAAAAAAAAAAATTATATTGTGAAATATTATTGCAATTTAAAATAACTGTTTTTATTTAAATATACCATAAATTATAATTTATTGCTGTCATGCAATGCTGAATATTCAGCATAATTTCTCCAGTCTTCAGTGTCTTGATGTTTTTAACATTATAAATGTCTTTACTGTTACTTTTGATTAATTTAATGCAACTTTTCTTAAAAAAAAAAAAAAATCTTGACCCCAAACTTTTAAATAGCACTAAAAACTGAAACCTTGTCCCGTGGCAGCGATCATGTCAGACCAACCTGTTTCTCAACCTCCTTATGCACAATCCAGTATCCTCTTACACTCAACACACATATTTGCCTTCAAGAGACAGATCGTGTTCTCTGTCAGAGACATTTATAGCATCTCGTAAAAGAAACACTGAGGATTTTATATGAGGTTTTACGTGGAGTTCACCGTGTGAAGCATTACAGTGGTTTACAGGAAACCACACACACACACCCTGATCAGAGATCACTCACACATGCTTACGAGTGTGTCCAGAATAGACAGCAATGAACATAAAATGACAATAATACTGTAGAATTCGAGAGTAAACAACAGAAAACCTGAGAAAAATTGCAAAAAAACAAAGTTGCGTCGTTGAAAGTTAAAACTCAACGGGTTGGCGCTATAAGCGCCTCGAGATGTGAGAGAAACCTGACCACATAGCCCCCTTTGGAGGTGTTATCAATGTCCAAATGATTCATAAATGAAGTAATGCTCAGTTCACAATGTTCAGTTGTCTTTTAGGGTGTGGGTTATTCTGTCGTTATTAGAATTAAATTAAAGCTGTGATCAAACAGAAGTAGCACCATAATGTAACTTGCATTCCTTTCAAATGGATTAAGAAACAAAATGTAGGGAAGTGAGTTGCTTTTATCGGTCAGTTGTTCATTGTGTGTGGGAGTGGCAAAGCTGATTTAAATTAAAAGTCATCAGATGTCTGTAAAAGATTGAGTTAAGTAATTTATTTATTTATTTTACATTGAGGATAAAAAATTAATGCATTTTAAAAATGGAACCTATCCATTTTTCCATTTTTACGACAACTTTGATATAAAACAACGAATCCTCCCATTTACGGACATCTGTAGTGTCACTTAAAAATTTTTTATTTAAAAACATTAAATGTTAAAAGCAAATAATATTTTTTTCATGCACTGTTAGCTGTGTAACTGTGTAACTTTTTAGAATGTATTGTTTTAGACTAGTGGAAAGAAAACACGCAACAAACCAATTTAAAGTGTATTTTCATAGATGTCAGATGAAATACATGTCTTTAAAGACCTTGAGTTTCCCTCCATTTCAGCAGCATATACTCTTACATAGTTTATAGTTTTATTACCATATTAAAGGGGTTTGTTCATATATTAGATATATAAATACCCTTGAATTTAATCAGTGGTATTTTATTTTTTTTGCATGTTGACTATTTTCTGATTTCCAAAATAAAATGTAAAAAAATGTGAAAGATAGTTTTTATTGTTTTTTTACAGAGTTCATATTTATGTTGTTATGCACTTTTAATTACATATTGCATTTTTAGATACATTTTCACATGCATGTTTAAAACTTCTACAAATCATTTTCTTAATCATAATTTGATCAATCAACTTTGGAATATGATATTTAGAAAACATTTTGGTTCGTTATTTATATTTTTCTTTACTCTAGCTGCATGCAAAAAAAAAGTTTCCTCAATGTGTAAGAGTTAGTAAGTGGATGAGTTTATAATAATCAAAACTAACTTTATATATATACAGTCCAAAAAATAATAGTGTTGTGATGCCCTCACTTACAGTAGCTAGGTGTGTGTAAAACTGTGACTCATCATATATCTTTCAGGAAACAATTTCAAATTGTTTCCACACTGCAACAAAACCAGCTATTAAATTCTAAAATAACATCAGCTTTTCTAAAACAGGGAGAACATGCGTGTGTTTATGAGTATCTGATTCTTCCTAGTTTAAATGTTGACCAACAGGCTTGTTACCGAGTAACTAAACCTCCAGAGAAATGTCTCATCATCAGCATTCTCCTTCTGACGTGTGCTGGTTGAGCAGGAAGAAAAAATACCCAAGATCGACCAACACGAACACCACAGATCTTCAGACACAACAGTACCAAAAAGAAGAAACTCAAACTTAAAGACACATCTCTTTCCTGTTGCTTAAAGGTACAGGAAGAAGAGCACTCAATGTTGAAACAATGCTGAGAAGTCATGCTCTAACGTTCAAGAACGAAGACTTCTTTATCCATTATGGCATTGTAAAGCAGGTATATGGCCTCTTTAACTATCACGGCATCGTAAAGATTGGCATCTGAGCTCAGGAAGATCTCAGACAGTGACTTCTCTCAACAGACTTAAAGGCATTGAACGATCAGCTTTGGCAGGTTTGGAGCGCTCGGGTCTGTTTAATATAAGGGCTGGATCAGGTTCACAAGCTCAGCTTTTACAAAACAAGCCTTTGTTTGCAAGAGTCACTGTGAATACACACATGCTTACTTAACTTAAAGATATAGCACTCCAATTATTGTTGTTGTTTAAAATGATAATGACTACCAAAAAAAGTCACCCTAAACAGGCATCCAGACTTCATTTGAATATGAATATAATCATTGAATACTGGATAAATATATACGGTTTATAAAATATAAGACATTTAGAAAACGTTAGGCTACAATACATATATTTTGAATTCTATTTATAGATATATAGAATTTTAGAGTGTAGAAGAACTTGGAAAGAAATGGAAAAAATGAACTTTTATGCATTTTTTTAATTTCCAGGCATGCAATTCAGAATTGCTCGATTTCCTGCTGTTGCATGACCCTGCCAGCTTCTCTGTCATATTATACAGACATATTGATTATATAGACGTCATCTTAAGTGTTGCATTCATATATTGATTAGTTATATACTGTAACACTAAAGAGCAGATGAGTTGTTGTATTGTAGCGGATCCTCCTGAGAAAAGCTGTCTGTATTATAGAAACTCACCATACTCGGGGTTGTTTTGCTCTTCCTCCTGTTTTTTGCGGCCCATCTCTTCACTCCGCGATCATGTGTGTGAAATAATAACGGTGTGAAAAAACTTCACTGCTCTTCGGCGTTCATCTGAGTCGGTGGAGTCCTGCTCTTAGTTCAGCGCTGTTGTGTTGTCTGTAAATCTTTTGTGGAGTAACTAAGCGCCGTGATGACGTCACGTCGTTGCACCTGTCGCCGCGAGCTCCACAAGCTCACCTGCCGAAGCCTGCGGCTCCCGAGCACCGACACCCGCGCGTCCTCTTCCGGTGGAAGATTAGAACACCCTGAGAAACTTCTCTAACGTTTGATCCGTCTAAATATCTACACTTACGTCTTTCATCTTGACTTAACCACTTGTATGACGTCTTTCCTGTATTTTGCCCAGTTGTTCAAGTGAGGATGAAGTACTGTTCTATAATCAGTCATATTTACCACAAGTGTGTTATGATGGACAGGGAGCATAAGGGTGTGCAGAATAGGACACACTTTAAAACACTTTTTTTTTGTATTTTAAAGCTTTTACATAAAAAAACAAAAAACTAAAAAATCATTGGATTTACTACAACTTTTTTTTTTTAAGGTTAATGGTTGCAATAAATGTATTTTAGCTATATTTAAATAAACAAGTTTAGTTGACTAACTTTACATTTATGAAAATGTTGCAAAACATTTTTTTTTTTTTTGCAAACACTTGCCTTAAAAAGAAATTTAGCAGCATTTTTTTTATATATGACTCAAATACAGTGTTTCAGGTTTTTGTGCAACTCAAATATTTTTCCCAACTATTTCAGCGACATAAAAATAAAACACTGATGTCTGTGACATAGCCTAGTTTTTAAAAAGTGACACATAAACAAAACAAACAAATAAATAAAGTGGCTTGGGTTGTTTTTGCACTGTACTGTGTAAAGGCCCGGGGACAGACATGTTATATAAATAAATAAAGTCATTTCAGCACAGGTCCATGCAGAAGGGAATTTCACCTTAGACGAAAGATACGGTTCACCTGTTCATGAAACATAAAATTCTAGGTTCAAAAGTGAAACAGACTGTTGCTGTGGTCACCTCATATATCTTGAGGTATCTCATACAGTATGTGTGAAAAATACTTGTTTCCTTTTACAGATGAGCGATTTTACTTCTCTTCATGCTTCTTTGAGATAATGCTGTCCTGTTCAAGTAGGGCTTTTCATGCAATTTCATACTGCATGCTTTTGTCATTTCCCTTCTGCTCTTAAAATCTTTGGCCATTTTAACCAACTACTTCAAATACATAAAAATAAGTAAATCAATACACAGCTCCACACATAAGATGAATGTAGGGATAGTTTTTACTGGTTTAGGATTAACTGAACTTTAAATAGTTTCCACATACTTGTCTAGATCAAATATGAAATGAAGAAAATAGAGCAAGTCAATTTTGGTTTATGTACAGTATCTGAAATGTATGCGTGTGTGTTAGGGTTAGGGTTCTAATGGAAATTATTTTAAATTTACTTTAATCGTGAAGTATATAATAAAGTCTTTGGATTTCAGAACTGACATCAGGACACTGATAACACTGGCCCTGGATTATTGATTTATCTGTACAGTAACACAGACTCTTATCAGAAACAAGTGCTACATTCACTCGATGACACACATTGACCAATAATTCAGGTCAACACATGAGGAAGAATGTGCAAAACTATACAATATCTTACCCCACGTTCCACAAAAACATCTACAATTGCACTTCATGGATAGCTTTTAGTCTCTGGAGTAGCATGTCATGTAAATTGTATGATATATATCAAATTACCACAATATTACCATCTGATCCCTTCTCTATGGTACCACCTCAGTATTAAGTCTAATGGGGATTCAAGAGTTATAAAAAACAATAATTGAACTCTTGCATTTGATTTATGAGAACAACAACAACAAAAGCAAAAGACATTTCTGTATAAAACGGTATTTATTAAAACAGTTACACATACAAAAAAAGCTCATGATTTTTAATGAAAACAAGGGACTGTTTGTGATCAGAGCAGGAATGGTAGCCTTGAATTTGAATGTCACTTCCTGCTGGTGTTTGAGTTGAACTTCAGGCCGCTCTGTAATTTTATGGTTTCCTGTCAGAAGAAGTGAATCATTTGATAATGCAAACGCAAGCTTGTGTGTCATCATCGTACGCAAGCACACTTCGAGAGCTGTACATGTGTGCATTAAACGCAGAGTCTCGTCACGAGTGTCCCAACACAGGGAGACCGGCTTCTCCAGCCGCTTCAGGACAGACTTCCAGACGGGCCAGTCTGCTCTGTTCCAGCGCGATGGCCTCCGCCGAATGTTTGCACTTCTCTGAGCCGCACTGACAGGTGAAGTACTTGCTCTTAATGTCCCAGAAACGATCACCATAATCAAACCTGTCACAGATTTTTAAAAAATGGAATCAGTGATGGTAAAACAAACAGGAAAATGTGTTAGCAAAGAACAGGATGCAAATACGGCAGTAAATTCCTTGGGATCGAGCCACAAAGTTGTTGTGCAATAAAATCATAACGCAATTAAGTACGAGAGATAACAAACACGGCCTCACCCGAGCTCCTGTCCGGTGAAAATGTCTCTGGAGCTGAAGAAGGCGATGCGAGGGAAGCGCAGGTCCTGGTGCAGCATGAACACACGTACGGGGATGATGTTGGGGTCACACAGATGATTTATAAAGCGGCTGATGTTACCATAGTAACGGGCATCAATACAGTACACTTCACCATCCTGAGAAAGACAGGGTTATTACAGGTAAATCACACTTTTAAAACATTTCTGTTAACGCGTAATAAAATATAAATAATACATCAAAAACTAAACTGTTAATCACCTAAAAGCACCTATGTTACTACAAATGGCTATAACTCGTGAACGAAATGAGATATCTACACCAAACTCGGTACATGTGTGTAAGAACTTTGGTCAAATCAAAACTCATTTTGCATTCGCTATAAGGTTGGAAAAACTGTTCCCGGGAAACTGTTAGTCCGATAAAATATACATATTCATTTCTATAAATAGTAAAAAAAAATAATAATAATGAAAATGACAAACAAAGCAAAATTACTAAAAACAAAAAAAAAAATAAAAGCAAATTAAATATATGAATTAAAAAATTATAATAGTGTGTAATGTAAATATTGAAAATAAACAAAAATGTTTTCTCTTGGAAACCGACTGAAATAAACTGTAAGCAGAATTAACCAAAAATAAAAAAAACAACTAAAACTGAATAAATTGCATAATAAATAGTAAACTGCAACAATAAAAAATAACAAGCACAGTAATAAGCTAATAAAAGCTAACTCAATATAATAAAAAAGCAATACAAATAAAGTATACAATATGTGTCATGTGATCCAGATAATAAATGCTTGTAAATGAGTGTGGCTCTCTGAGAACTTCATATTTTTTTACATTGAACATACTGCAGAGGGTTGTTTATATTGCATTGCATTTTGCATCAAAGCACATTAATAGCCACCATGCATGCTGCTTTTAGTCAAGAAATCCAACATTTTAGCATTGTTTCTCAAATGCTGTGTACTCGTATAGTGCTTTTCACAACCTACATCTGATATTATGGGTACATTTTGCAATGACAAACAACCAAGCAGGTGTGCTGCAAATGTGTGTCAGCGATGTTTGTTTGCAATTTGCATGATTTTGTCACGGGCCTTTTCCTTTTGAAAACAGGCCTTCAGAGCATTCAGGACTAAAATCAGTGACACGGCACCTTGTTGTCCAGATCAAAGAGGTACGAATCGTCCTCCCTCACGTCTGCTTCTGCGTCAGAGATCAGCTCGCCGACATACCTGCACAAACACACACGTCACAAGAGTTCTCTTTGGAGTGTTACAAGCTGTTATAAGTAAGTTGCAAACACTAAAGTAAAGAGACTCTTCATAAAAGGTAAGATCAGGGGCATAACATTTCTGTCACACGCTTGCGGTATTCAGCCAATCACAACACACTGGATAGCTGACCAATGAGAGAACACCTCGCTTTTTAGAACAACGAGCTTTGTACAAATCAACCTGTTTCAAGAGGCGGGGCTTAGAGGAAAAACAATAATGTGAAGTATGTGAAAAATAATGTGTTTTTTCAAAACTTTAACTGCATACACACATTGCATCACACCAAATACACAAAGTAATGTCCTTTTTTGCAGTATCACATGACCCCTTAAACTCACTCGCAGATGAAACTTCCTTGAGGAATGTCCTGAAGCGCTCTGACGCCCCATCCCATCTTCTCTGTCCGGTAGAGCTGCAGACGCACCCTGAAACACACAACAACTTCAGACAGCAGCTTACGCAATACCACTCAAGTCATCCCAACACGACGAATTTATAATGAAAATCATCCTGGCTTACTTGATTCCAGCTTGAACCACTCGGTTCTTGCAGGTTTTGTGGCAGGAACAGGCCATGTTGCACTCAAAGATCAGAGGAGGCTCGATTTTGTTAAACTCCTGAAGGAGGCGATGGTCCTGCAGGAACACATGTATGCTGTTACACAGGATCCAGTGGCTGATTTTAGAGCTCAGCGTGGAGATGAAGCAGTGTTTTACCTTGTCGTACCAGCAGCGGATGCTGAGCTGACCGCAGAGACAGTTACTGGAGGAACAGTCGTCTGTACAGCTGCAGTGCTGAAAATCAGATATGAAGAATTAGGACAAGTGTAATACTGAATATGGTGATATATAACAGAATATTTTCATTTGGGTTTCTAATATCCTTTTTTCTCAGGGTTTTATTTCTATTTATCTGAAAACAATCATTTATTTTTCTTTTATTGACACTGGTTTGAGAATAGATTGCTCTTTTTGGTTGGTTTTGTGTCTGAACTGATTTGAAAAACATTCGAAATTTCTATGACCGTAGTTGACAGTAATAAGACATTTATGTTTCAAAACAATACAATTTCAAATAAAAGCTGTTCTTTCTTTTACACATTTTTTTAACACTTTTGATAATAATGAGAAATGGTTCTCGTGAGCATATTAGAATGATTTCGAACGAAGCTGAAAATTCAACTTTGATCACAACAATAAATTGTATTTTACTACATATTCAGATTTAAACTGCTATTCTAAAATGCAATAATATTTCACAATATTAAATCAAACAAACAAATGCAGCCATTGTAAACAAAAAAGAAGAAAGTAAAAAATATTTTACTGACTTATTTTTTTAAGTCTATGTTGGAAAATATTCTCTTTTTTATTATAGTATTAAATCCATGATTATTTTAACCTATAATGTTGAGTGTTGTGTGGTACCTGCAGGTGTGTGATGTTGCGGTCGATGTTCATGGTGGATGTTTCGCAGTTCTCTGCGATGTATTTGTAGTCAGAAGGACAGCCTTCATCGTCCACGCCGTTAACACAAGGGATGAGAACATTCTCATAACCCTGAGCCACGTCACTACACACAACACACACAAGCACTTTAGAACTACAACTACTAATAGTTTGAGATAACAAGAAATAAAGCTGACATAAAATAATATTAGACGAAAAACTTAAGAAATGTTGCCTTGGCAACTAACTGGAATAAGCTTAATTCGAGAAAAATTAAGTTTAAAAGATAGAAATATTAAAAAAAATAAATTTTTTTACACATTAAAATGAAACATAAAAGTGAAAGTAAGAACATCTAATAGTTCATACATAATACTAAAACTTATTTCATTCATTCATTCTCAATATTAAAGACCACACACAGACCTGCATATAATCCTCTCTGTCCGAACAACACGATTGGCGATTCCTCGGCGCAGCTTCCTGTTAATCTGTAATGCCACCCAGACGGGCGTGTCACAGCGGGCGAGAGAGAGCGGCGTGTCGCCCTCCTTATTCATAATGTCGATGTCAGCGCCTCGAGAAAGAAACAGCCTGGAGTAAAGAGGAACAGAAGACGTCAGATGAGCCTATGACACCAAGAGCAGCTCTCAGGTGGCGTATGACCCACGTGACGCAGTCGATGAAGCCCTCGCGGGCGGCGATGTGCAGCGGCGTGTCTCCGTGCAGGTTAACAGACGACAGAGGACAGCCGGCGTTCAGGATCAGCTCTGCTATCTCAGCGCTGCCTGCGAACGACGCCCAGTGCAGACAAACATTCATCTCCTGCACAGACAGACAGACACACATGAGACAATCATAAATGTGCTTTCATGCAGTGTGTAACACAGCTCTAAGTGAATAAAAACATCCTGCACCGTGTATAAAGTTATCGTCTTACCAAAAAAAAAAAAAAAAAAAAAAAAAAAAAAAAAAAAAGGGTCAACTCTGAATCATTAAACAATTATTAGTCTTTTCGCATTGGTCTGAATGAAAATGCACATTCATTCTTCACCACTAGGTGCCGCTTTTGGAGCATTAAATTAGCGGTTTCTGTGGTAACGCTGTATGCAAAGTAGCTCTGTGCTCTCAAACACTGCTTTATCAGGCATTACATGATGAGATAAAAATTAGACCAAGGAGGGGTTTGGAAAAATGACTTGTTGAGTGAATCGTTTTGGAGTCATTGAGTAAGTAAGGCAAAAATAAATGCATATTGTAAGGCAATGAAAGTGTTTTTTTGACCTTGCATGCATGGAACCAAACCTTTCATTTCCCATAATAGGGGAACTTTCAGGGAGACAAGTCCCCCCAGTAATTAGAAATGGCTAATACATCACACCCAATGTTCCTCAAATATGGCTTGAATGTGTGCATTATGTTACAGTAGTAGTCTGTAGTCTGTGTATCTCTCTACAACAATAAAGCTGTGAGTTTTACTTCAAATTTAGTGATTTTACCACTTTGTTGCTGAAAAATATTGTGTAGCGATTCAGGATTCAGTATCGCTAGCTTAATAATAAAAGTCAGTGTTGACAGCAAGTTTGTTGTTGAAAGTCAGCGTTGACAGCGGTATGTTCGCGCATTTTGTCAGTAAAGCCGGTCCTGTAATCAACGGTAAAGGCCATCAGGTGCGTGATTTCACACTGAGCCGTATATACTACACACAGCCATTGTTCACCAACGAGCTGCTCAAAACCATGTTCATTATCAGCGTGGATTTGCTCAGCTCGTCAGAGAACAACGTAAGAGTCACATGATTCACAAGACTCACTTTGTCTCTGAGTGTGACATCAGCTCCTCTGTTGAGCAGAGCTCTGATCACATCTATATGTCGATGTTCTGCTGCCCAGATGATGGGCGTCCAACCGCCGCTATCCTGAAACACAGAGATGAGGTCAAAACTAGGAAAAGCTTGTTATTACATATATATGGGTGATTCTATAATTACGGGTGCATTTGGTGTCTGACAATTCTGTTACCGTCAAACTCTGTTACCATAGTAAATGAACTGAGAGATATGAACTAGGATTAGTTTCCTTCCACAATCAAATGTCCCTATAATCTACTCATCCCAGTGTCATCTGAGATGTTAATTGCATTCTTTTATCAGTCGCAAAGAAATTACGTTTTCTAAGGAAAACATTCCAGGTTTTGTTTTCCATATAGTGGACTTCAATGGTGCTCAAGATTAAAAATGCAGTTTCAGTGCAGCTTCAAAGAGCTCTTCATGATCCTATCTGAGAAATAAAGGTAAAAAAATAATAATTATTATTATTATTATACTGGGGAAAAACACAGTATGGAGAAAAATCCTGAAATGTAGAAAGAAAGACATGAACATCTTGGATGACATGGGGGTGAGTTTTTATTAAGTTAACTAATCCTTTAACTCACAATTTTGATTTCATACCTTTCAAAGAATTGCAAGTTCAGTACAGTTACAACTGTCAGTCCAGACTAGAGTGCGGATTGGGCCGCATTTTTCTGTCCGACAAGAGCAGTAACCGAACCCGACCTGAACCCGACAGGCATTAAGATTTATGCCCGATCAAATTTTTTTCTCATACTAATGACACATGCACTTTTTTGTGTGGAAAGCCCGCTTTTATTAAGCAACTGTAGGAAG
>JAUMHI010000064.1:19189245-19200983 GCA_032359435.1 Enteromius unitaeniatus
TGTTTTATTATATATATATATATATATATATATATATATATATGTGTAAATATGTATATAATAAAACATAAACCGATTTTGGTTTCCGAAAGAGTGTGGACTTTTATTGTGTAGTGTTCGGGAGCGGAAGTGGTAACTGTGTTGGGTGGGTGTTCGAGGCCAGTAACGTTAACAGAAACTTCCTGGTTGCCGCGCTTCACCTGCCGAACCTGAAGCAATAATTTGCACAAAAACACAATCTCCTGCTGAAATATTGAAGAAGCTGACTCTTCATCGCTAGCTGACGGCAGCTGTGTGGAAGCGTAGAGAAAACCCATGATCTGAAGCAGAGCACTCATGACGCGCTGCTGAAGGATCCAGAGACAGTGAGTGTCTGCTGCCATGTACTGAAGCGATTTAAAGACATTTTATCCACACGGACATATAAGTGTCTCCCCGGGTTGTAGCCTTCGAGAAATATTGCGTAACGTTACAACATATAAAAGCGCTGTCACAAAAAAAAATTAGTAACGTTACTATATAGCAATGCATTGTTAATACACCCGTAATCATGTTGTGTTCATTCATATGGTTGTTATTTATTATTTTGAGCCTATTCAAATATTTGTTTTATTTTGTTTATTTAGCTCTTTAGCCTTTATATTTAACGCGCGCACACAATTTTGAATACAAATATTTTTAAAGTAATAATTTAGTGTTTATCTTTCTATTTCCTGTTAATATATTAGGTTTTTTTAAGTTTTAGTAATTTTCTTGTTCTTGTCATGTATTTTTTTGTTATTATTATTATTATTATTATTATTTTGTCTGTATAGCTATTAGTAATAAATTTTTTTCTTTCAGATTAATCATTTTAGTCCATTAACTAAAATTGTATGTTTTAGTTTCAGTGAACTGTAATAACCCTGATTCTTAATGCTCATAATATATTTTAAATATGCTTTCAAATGTCTGACAGCAGTCATGTGATTTACATTTTTGGATATTTTGGATCAGCAAGCTGATGCTATAACTGTGACTGTAGAGCAAAGCGTGCGACAAGTTTGATTCGCTGGGAAAGCATGACCTGATAGATGTCCTCCTGTATACCTTGAATGCAGCGTAAGTTTTAGTTCTAGAGGGAGAAAGAGAGACTAAAATAACAGTGCTGTAAGTCACTTTGGGTAAAAGCTGCTGCTGGATGCATGAAGTGGCTGATGTGTGACCTGCAGGTCTGTCTCTGTGTGTGTGTGTGTGTGTGTGTGTAGGAGGATGAGGGTGTTTCCCGGTGGGAAGGATGAAGAGTTCCCCAGCTAACCGCAGTCGGGACATCGAACGTCAGGCAGGATATCTGTGTCCAGAGCACTGCGCGCCGCCCCCTCCGCGGACACACTCAGCTGACGACATGTGGTTCATCCGGGACGGCTGCGGCATCGTGTGTGGCGTCATCACGTGGCTGCTGGTCTTCTACGCTGAGTTTGTGGTCGTCTTTGTTATGCTGCTGCCATCAAAGAACGTGGTGTACAGCCTAATTAATGGCATCTTGTTTAACGGACTGGCCTTCCTCGCCCTGGCGTCACACTTTAAAGCCATGTGCACCGACCCGGTGAGACAAAGACACACATACTATATCAGATGTGAAGCAGCGCATATCCAGGAAAGATAACTATAGATATAATCAAAGTTTGCTCTAGTTCAATGAGAATAGTGAAGTTCTATCTCTCTTGGTGTGAAACCTTTGGCCTCTAAACATGTTTTAGTTACACAATGACGTATTTTTGCAAGATCTGACTTATAGAGACTGAAAACTGATTTAAGATTTAATAGTTACGACACATCTGGAGCTGGATTTTTGACTCTCTCTTTGCTCTCAGGGAGCCGTTCCAAAGGGAAACGCCACTAAAGAGTTCATCGAGAGTCTGCAGCTCAAGCCTGGACAGGTGGTGTATAAATGTCCCAAGTGCTGCAGCATCAAACCTGATAGAGCTCATCACTGCAGGTAAACACACACAGCATCAAGAACTGAATCATCACTGTGTGAGGTTAAATACTGAGGCAGCCACCTGAAAGTGTCTCATTGTAAGTGTTTTCTCTGTGAAGTGTGTGTAAGCGCTGTATCAGGAAGATGGATCATCATTGTCCCTGGGTCAACAACTGTGTGGGAGAGAGCAACCAAAAATACTTTGTGCTTTTCACTGTGAGTTTCAACTTCTCATATCATTCAGATACTGTTTTGTTAATGTTTCGAAATGGTTTTAATTTTTAGTGTTTGGTGTAATATTTTAAACATTTAGTACTTTATTTAATCTTTTAAAATGTAATATTTTATATTTGAATTTGAATATTTATTTAGTTTTGTTTTTGACTGTATAGTTTGCATTCATTTTTATTTCAATATTCGTTTTTGTTATTTTAATTTTTTACGTTTAAGTATATATGTCATGTTATATCATCTTTAAATTAAAACTAAATAAACTATAACTAAAATAGTTTTATGCAGTAAAATGAATAACTGCAGATAAGTAAAAGCTAAAACTGAAATAAGAATAATTTACACATACTGTAAGTTGTAATATTTCAAATAGCCATAAACATGGCAAAAGAGCTACATTTCTAAAACTGTAAAAATATGAAATATGTATATCAATAACTGTTTCTTGTGTTTTTCCAGATGTACATTGCTTTGATTTCTCTTCATGCTCTCCTCATGGTCGCTGTCCATTTTATCTTCTGTTTTGAAGAAGACTGGACGAGTAAGTGTGCTGCTAAATGATTGGCAGATTGGGTTGTAACTGAGCTCTCTGATTGAATGGCGATTTTAGAAAGCTTCCTGTTTCCTCAGAGTGCAGTTCCTTCTCTCCTCCGGCGACCGTCATCCTCCTCATCCTCCTGTGCTTTGAGGCTCTGCTCTTCCTCATTTTCACTGCAGTGATGTTCGGGACGCAGATTCACTCCATCTGTAACGATGAGACCGTATGTGATCACCTGCTGATGTCACTTCCTACAATAATAAAACATTTCCCTCATGCCAGGGAATTATAGCTAACAGATGTTCATTAACTTTTACTAAAATGAAAATAAGCTAATTCAAAACTGTAAAATGTAAGCAGCTGTTTCAGTATTTATTTAGTTAGAAACATTTATCAATTTATTATTATATTAAGGTTAGAATTTTTCGTTTTTTAAACTTAAATGAATATAAATTAGAAAAATTAAATCAAAAACCATTGAACATTACTGATACAAAAGTAACACTGCCTCATTAAGTTTAAGATAATTAAAGTTTTGTATATATAAAAATTATATATATATATTTTTTTTTTATTCATATTTTGAATGTTATATTTTTATTCATTTATTAATTTTAATACCTATATAGTGTAATTTTTATCATTTTTTTTTTATTTTAGCTAAGCTATTTTTAGTGCGCCAAATGAAACAAAATAAAAATGAGTAATGTTTTCTTGGCAAATAACAAACATAAACTTATTTTATTGAAGTAATTTATTTCAGTGGACGTTATTTTATTTCTAACAAGTTTTTAATGGATTTAGCATTAGTTAACTATAATAACCCTGAATTTAAGAGGAAAGTTTAGCCTTTTTTTTACCTGTTTATGTGACCAAACATCTGAAGAAATTGCACTTGCCTTTTAAAGTCCACAGGAGCCACTATTATCAGTCCGTGTGAGAAGGGTTTGTTTTTGTATTCCCTTGAGTAACTGAAGAAAGCGTTCAGACGCATTTAAATCAAAACTGAAAGCAGAAATCCTCAGATCAAGCTCTCATTCTCTTTTCTCTCTGTTCACAGGGAATCGAGCAGCTGAAGAAAGAAGAGAGACGATGGGCCAAGAAGTCCAAGTGGTTGAACATGAAGGTGGTGTTCGGTCACCCGTTCTCTCTGGCCTGGCTGAGTCCGTTTGCTCCGCCGGATCACGGCAAGGCCAATCTCTACCAGTACGTGGTCTGAGACGTCTCTGTACAAACATCCCCCTTTGCTTTTAACTCTGTCTGCTCTGAAAGACCTCACCGCACAGAAAAACAGTTTACAGTCCTCATCCTCGGGGAGCGAAACCAGTGTCCCGAGCACCGCTGGCCCAGCTGCACTGTTATAACCAATCCCGCACTGTGAACACTGTCCTCTACCAATGATGTTTGTGATGAGTTGGGTTTAGTGGCATGGTGAGATTCTAGAGGCCTTGACCATCACCAGCCGTGGAAAAATAACTCAAGTGTTTCTTTTTTTTTTCTTGATTGACAGATGCCTTCACATTCACTGGTTCATTTAAATGCCTTTTCTTTCGCTCATTCTCTGCTCGAGCCTTAGCACAGAAACGCTGCTGTCGGGTGAGGAATCTTTCTTTGCCAAATTTTATTCCAGTATGAAAAGTAAAATGGCACAAAATCATCTTTTTTTCCCTTTCTTCATCATTTGCATAACACTAAGGGATGAATATCATGAAAACATGTCGGGGCCATACTCCATACCAAAATCCTTAATTCTTTTTTGACATATTGACATATTTTTCATGACAATTAATTACATCATACTATCAAATTTACATAATTGTAATTTGTATTTTATTGTAGTATTATTATTATTATTTCAGTACACACACTTTTTTGCGTTACAATAATAATACATTTTTATTGTCTTAAATAATATTTACGAGTACTGGGTAATGTTTCTTTATACTGAATACAGCTTTTTTATTTTCTGTGTTTTCTATTTGTTTCTATTCTTCCTCTTATTGGTAATTCTCATTATTGTAATAATTCTTTTTCGTAATTGCATTAAAGTCAGCAAACATTACTTTTATAATGCATTAATTAGCTATTCGTATTCAATAACTATTTATTCATTATCATTAAAATAATAGACTTTCATTAGTTTTGAAAGTAATATTTGTGCTTTTTTCCTGCTAATTCTGTTAAACATTTTTTTGTGTTGATTTTGGGATGAAATATGGTGTTTCAGACATGCTTTATGAGATTAATTTCTGAAGGCATTAGCTCATTACAGGGCTAGAAATACGTTTATGACTGTAATACAACATTTGCAATACTTTCAGCCGTTCTTGGGGCGGTTTTCACTGTCTCTCTCTCGGCGGTGGTGCTCCTGAAGTTCAGTAACGGTGTGTCCCTACAGTATTTGTCTTCCTGACTCCAGACGGCTGCTGTCTTTGTCCTGCGACTCCTCAGGTTCACACAATGTTCTTATCAGTCCTGCTTCTCTTCTGAATCCAGCTCGGACCATCAGCCTGGAAAGCCTCTGAAGAGCTGTAGAGGTTTCCAGGGCTTTCTCTGGCTTGTTTTCTCCTTCAGCACAATGATGTGGGGTCACGTGGTTTGGAGGCCTCACTTTGCTGTTTATGACTGAAAGTTTGCTGGTGGGGGTGTTGGACGGCTCTGCTGTTGGATCAGTATTTCCCGTCATAATCACTGCTGTTCACAGGCCTGATGTTAAAGGACCGCCGTTTCTCTTTCTGTTTTCTTTGCACATTCTTTTGCCTGATTTCAATATATTCTGTCTTAATCGATGCTTTATCTTGTGGATGTATTTTAAGAACATCAATATCTGAATGCAGTTTTGGGTGTTTCGGGTTGCTTTCACTTTGAAAGTCAATTCAGTAAATTCAGTATATTAAAAAAATCTATGCGTTTTTCTCCTCTTTGTTGTATTTTGATGACTTATGAAAAATAAAATCTAAGTCTATTATAGAAGCTTATTTTTACCAAGGGATGCAACATTTTATCACAATTCAGACCCTTTTCTTGCGTTTCTGTGGAAGTGTCAGAGTTGCAAGATACAAACAGAATTGTAAGGTATAAATATAAGCAATATAAACTCAGAAAGTGTCATTCTGAGACATAAACTCCAAATTTTGAGGAGATAAAAATATTTTTTATGCTGTGGTGAGAACGGACATCTGTAGTCCACATATTCAAACAAATCTAAATTGATTATATACCAGTTCTGTGTATCATCTAATATCATTTCAACTGTTCTTCTGTGCCAGTTCATGCTCGTTGGTCTTCAGTTATTGATAACAATGAAAGCACCGCACAAAACACTTGATAGCAGTTTAATGAATCACTCTTGTAGCATAATTTCATTTAGATGAGTTTACAGAGCTCTAGTTTGTCCATTAAATAATAAAACTATTTACATGTGGCGTGTGACTAATACAGTGACAGTTACATAAACATATGTCGTATGCTACTTAACATGAATGACAGATTTTATAACATGATGGTTGAGTTACTTCCCCTTATCCCTTACTTACTTTTTTAAAGATAAAAGGTCACAGCAATCTGAAATCAAAATCAAAGATTTACAAACAGGCCCTCAATGTACAGCAATATATAATGCCAAATGTGAATATTTTAGTAGTAGATTGGGCAGAAATGAAAATTTGCTGAGACAGTACTCACACTCAGTCACCAGATGTGGAGAAATGCCTCAAATGCTCAGCAATGGATGTACTGCAGTGAATGGGTGCCGCCAGAATATTGTGATGCTTTTTAATCAGCCTCTCATTCTGACGGCACCCATTCACTAGCAATGCTACATGTCTCTAAATCTGAGGAAGTCATAAACTCATCTACAGCTTGGATGGCCTGAGATTGAGTAGGCTGCGTTTTCAGCTACTGTTATTTCTGCCTGAACTAATCCATTAACAAAAGGAATGCCCACAAGCCAAATAATTCATATTTTAATCATAATACTACATTCTATTGTTACTATGGTAACAGCTGTAATTAAGTGTAAATTTAGTGTCATTGTCACTGTAAATCCTTCAACAGTTACCTGAATGTTCATCACACCTAATTATATAACAAAATAAAACATTATTTGCAAATTTTAGGCTCATGACAAGGACGAATGCTGTTAACACTAAACACAGATGGCGTCACATTGCCAGGGACTTCGTCACATCACATTATGTTGGATTCTGGAAGCGTTCGGTGTTTTTGCACGACGAATGGACGTCTCTAATGCATTCGGTCCATGTTTATTTTAGTAATATCTACCATATTTAGCTGCTCTATGAGTCTCTGGGTTAATGAGCCCAATTGAGACTCATAACACAGGAAGAACTAGAATAAATTCACAGGAAGACCTTGACCTCGTGCTTTAGCCCCCTCCAGTAATGACCTGCTATGTCCTGGAAGATCCAGATAAAGCAGGTGGTTTAACGTGGTTTCTACCTGGTCTAGGTGGTTCGGTTAGGAGCTACAATGTTCCAGAATGTCAACAATGAAATCAAAGCTACTGATCTTATGGTGCACATTTTCACAAACAAGCTAAACAACCTTTCTTCACTAGGAAACACTTCAGATTAGATGAGTTAAATAGCGAGTACGTCCTGTTGGTTTCCAGAATTGCATCATCCTTGTAAGTTTCGGTGTGTCTGCAGAAGGGGCTGAAGAACAGGTTTTGGTTTGCGTTCATTCGTAGAGCTACAGAAAGTGTCTTTGCTAGCACATCACTGGATGTTTGCATGCATAAGTCATGTGTGGCATATTTGGGAAAAGCATCTTCCGGTGAAGAATGCAGAACGCCAACATTTGGAGAGGTTTAGTGTCATTATTGCACGCCTCCTGCCACACGCAGTGCTCACAGTGCTGGAGGATGATGAGGATGGAGGAAATGCTTGCTGGGAACCACAGCGATACCCAACCCTCTGGGAGTCTGAAGGAAGTGATGTCATTGAGGGCGTGAGCCATCAAAACAGCCAGATTGAAGGATAAAAGAGCTGTATTGGAAAACTCTTTTTTGTAAGTTAAATAATATTTATTAATTTATGTATTTAATGTTTATTTATTATTTATATTTATTTTATTATATAAGATTTTTTTATTTTATTATATATATATATATTTTACTTCAACTAGTTGCCAATGCATTTAGTTTTCGTTTAGTTTAATTTTAAGTACCAACATAACAAAAAAGAAATAAAAAACATTTAAAAAAAAATTATAAAAACTATATATATATATATATATATATATATATATATATATGAAAACATAAAATATAAAAATTACATTAAATTCAAAATATAACCAAAAATTACAAGTATGTTAATTATACTAAAATAACACTGTTGTCAAAATAATTGATTTTTTGAAACTTTTAGATTTTGTAGCATAAAATAGAAATTTTGTATTAGATGAAACAGTATTTTGAACTATTTCACTGTGAAATGCTGTCATTATCATGTCACTGATATTACATTGATTTGTAATTTTTTTTTATTATCCTTAAACAAGCTTCATCTTCTTTGTTAAAATCCTTTTTCTATTGATTTTGATGTGAAATATGATCCAGACGTGTTCTGAGATTCACCCTCCACATTAACAGTGATATAACCAGATTAATGCACCAGTTATTTTTAATTATATTATGTTATAGTTATATTTGATACATTTGTAACATTTCCTATATTAATAATAAATTATACCAAATACAAATAAAATTTAAATATTTAAATGGATCTTTGGCATGACCGCAGATTTACGGCTGTGAGAACATTTCAATCTTTCCGTTTTCGCGTTTAATCTCAACTACTTTGAGCAACACTTGTGCAGTGAAGCAAACAAAAATGAAACTGTTGGTAGGACTGTAAGAGGTTTGTGTGTCTTAGAGAAGCTGGAGCCACATACAGTTTGAATAGTGGTGATATTAGTGTCTTCTGACATGTTTATAAAACACACTGAACTCATCTAATACTGCAGCAGTGTCGTGGTGCATGCACGGTAACATCCTCATTCTCTCTTGCTGTCGTGTGATTGGGTGAGGTTGGGCGACGTGTGATGAAGCACCAGAAGACCGGAGAGAGTGAGAGAGATGCCCACCCACCACAGAGCCACGTGTGTCTCCCCAAATATTAGCTGCCCCAGAAACGCCTGTTCAGAAAAAACACAAACCAACAGATCTTCATCATGACATAAAACATATATATACACACTAACAAACTCAAGACCTCTATCGGATTTAAACAACAACAATAATAATAATACACAAATTATTATTCTATGCTGTCATGGATTATTTATCCTTAAATTCATCTAAAGTAAATTAACATTTCATGTCTGTTTATTTGTCAATGTGCAAACCAAACAGATATTTTTGTGAGTCAAACTGTCAAGCAAGGCAATGATGAATTTATGTATTAATATAATATGGTTGTATGTTTTTTTAAGGGGTGTATGTAATGTGCTGTTATGATTATTGTCTAAAGACAATCACTTTTCTGACTTTTTTAGTTTTAACACGATTTTTTAAAACATTATGAATGATGAAATAATACATATATGTTTAATTAGAATATAAGAAAATATATATTTATATATATATATATATACACATCGTGTTTGTAAGTGCATTTCTATCTATATAAAGAGACTTTTCCAGTTTCAAGATTACTATGAACTATTTTCTTTAAATAATCTATTTCTTAAAAGTTACAGTACATCAAAAGTACATTTTTAAATTTAAATTTAGATTGTTTGTCTATAATATAGTGATAACCACTTTCTATTTTTCTCAGAGGTGTTCAAAATTACTAGGATTTTTAAAATAAGATTATTAATATTTTTATTATTATTTAAAATAGCTAGAAATCAATTTATTTTTATATTATGAATAATTAGGATAATATATTTAAAAAATATTTTTAAATAATCTACAGCTAGAAATTGCTCTATTTTAAAGGTTTATTTTATAATGCATGCAAATTTTTATATATAATAAAAAGAAAATACCTTTTCTGATTGCTCCATTTCTTCATTTTCACTAACGATTTATTTATTAAAATAATATATTTCAAGTAATTATTTAAAAATAATTATCAGCTAACAATCCTCTATTGTTATTATTAATTATTATTTATTTTATGTTTTTTGTGAGTACAATTTGCATCCGATGAACCCACACACACAATACTTCAGTTTATAATAATAATAAAACAAGACAAATAAATAAATATATACACGAGAAATGTAAAATTATTTAATGATCTATCATTTCAGATTAATTGTTTTTGACCTAAGCATAACTAGAAGTATGTTTTTGACAGTCAGACACTGACCCTCTCATCGGTCAGCCCCAGATAAGATGCTGCGTGATGCTGATACTCACAGAGGAGATGAAGTTGGAGGCGGTGGTGGTCACAGTGGTGCGGGTGGAGGAGCACGAGCTGCGGAGAGCTTTGGCCAGGAACGTCCACATCACAGCGTTACAGGTGAACAGCAGACCTCCACACAGCAGTCTGAGAGGGATGTGCAACTGGCACACAGGAAAGTGAAACCATTACAATTCACACTTCCATAAAGTGCTCTATTCTTGCACACTAAATATAAACTTAAGATCAGCTAAGTGTACTCAACTGAGCCATTTTGGGACACCATGAATATGAACTTGAATGTGTATTGAACATACTATCTTTGCATTTAAAACATGATTTATTCACCACCTGTAGTATACTTGAGTGTACTAGTGTTTGAAAGATGAGTTCAAGTGTACTACAAGTGATAACTAAGCAGTGCTGGGCAACGATTAAACACTATTATACTTGTTTATAGAATATTTGTGTGTACTGTGTGAATTTATTATGTATACAGAAACAAATGTACAGTATATAATTATACATGTATTAAAATGCATATATATTCAATTTATTACATATAAATATATTTAATATATAAACACCACTTTTCTGAAATATATATACACACAAATGCACGTGTGTGTATTTATTTATAGATCATAATCCTGTTATTTTGGATGCATTAATCGTTGCCAGGTACTACATTTTTATATTCATATTCATGGCGTCCCAAAATAGCACACTTAGTTGATCTTAAGACGAACTAAAGAATGATTTTAGCACCCTATATACAGTACAAAATTAGTTTATTTATTTATTATGGAAGTGTGCTTTTTTTAACCTCGGATATAAGGCGATATTCACAAGCCATAATTGTCTAACGGTGTGCATATGGCTGTGTAAATATTAATAATCTATAAGTGCATCAAAAAAGAGCAATCATGTGCGAGCGCCGCTGAAGGTCATACGTGCCTGTCACGTAACAGCATCATCCTCTTCCTCATCCTCATCCTAGAAAACAGCTAAAACAGCAGCACTGTATGAACCCTGCTGGGACTGGGGCTGGGACTGGGACTGACTCACCCAGTCGCAGGCGCTCGTGTCGTTGTGCTGCGTGAACCTTCTCTGCTCCCCCCACGTCCGCAGGCCGGTCTCACACACGCCCTTCAGATAGTCGGTGCCGAGGGACAGTTTGGCGGAGGAGGACGCGACCGCTCCGAGGAAACCCGCCAGCAGCGCGTAAAGGACTCCGGGAAACATGACGATCAGAGACGAACTCCAGAAGACCCATCACATCCCCAGCACCGCCAGCGAAGACGCTCCATCAGCATCACCGCTGCTGCGAGGAAACGCGTGGGGCAGGTGCATCCTGGGAAATGTAGTCCGTGCTGCAGTTTTACGCATTGTGTATGTGGGGGGAAAAAAGACACGGACATCCAACATCATATATTAAATATATACAGTTTTTCTCGGTCGCTTTGGTGCATTTATCACAACAGTATTAACATTTGCACTGCATTTCTCAAAACAATTAGTGCAAACTGCAAAACCTAGTGGATAGCCTGCAGAAGCACGTCACATGCTCAAAATTGATAATCCATTCCTCAAAAGCAAGTATTCATGTCAATGAAACTGTCAGTGCCAT
>JAUMHI010000064.1:19213179-19226424 GCA_032359435.1 Enteromius unitaeniatus
TCTCAGTGCAAGCTTTTTCCAGTTTAGACAACTCTTAACATTTATTTTAATCAAGGACTAGTCTTAAACCCTGTTCGGGAAACTGCCCCTATGAATACTTTTGCAAAATAATGATTTTATTCAACAGTTTGTCTCCTCTGTGTCTCTTCATCACTGTAGCATCATTTTGGAGAAGGCTGTTCTGTCAGCCTTGATATGTTTTCTATGTGCAGTTTTGCTTCAATTTAAATAAAAACATGTCATGGCTGACACAGAACAATCCATCAGTGGTTCTGGATTGAACCACTGATGGCAGACGGACTATTCTGACAATGTCTTTCATACTTTCCTGGACCTTGTCAGTGGAAATCATTTAGCAGTTAATGGGACAGTCACAAACCTCCAGGTTTTCATCTAAAATATCTTAAATTGTGTTCTGAAGATGAGCTAAGCTTTTAGAGTTTGGAACGACAAGAGATTAATTAGAGAATTTTTGGGTGAAGTAACCCTTTAAATAATACTTAGAGCTATTATTTTTTTTTTACTAAATCTATTTTTCATAATGAGAACTCTGTTTTCACATTACAGTGGGCTAGAGAGAATCAATTATGTTCTTAATTGTTATGAAAATTATTATTTTTTTATTTTTTATTTTTTTATGATTTGAGGATAATAATCATAATTCCTTGAGGTTTATGAGCTTATTTTTGTGGAACTTATGTTACCGTACCTGTATTTCTATGCAGGGATCATCTGGAGAAAGAGGAGGAGCTGGCACTGCAGGCCCTGTCGGCCCCCCGGGACGACCTGGACCTCAGGGGCCCCCTGGAGCTTCAGGAGAGAAGGGAGTGCCAGTAAGTGCCTGCTCTAGGTTTACACCTTATCTCTAGTACATATTTAAATATAGGCCTATCAAATAAGATCATCCTGTTTTACAGGGAGAGAAAGGTCCAATTGGTCCAGGCGGTCGCGACGGCATCCAAGGCCCAGTTGGTCTCCCAGGCCCTGCTGGACCTCCAGGTACTTCTGGAGAGGATGGAGACAAGGTCAGAGGTCTTTTCATATCTCACCCTCAAATCGTCACAGTATGTAGATGTTCTTGACAAATGAAAATTGTTTTTATAGGGTGAGGTTGGAGAGCCAGGACAAAAAGGAGGTAAAGGATCCAAGGGAGAACATGTGAGTAAATAAGCTTTTAGCTTTTGAAATTGTAACTGAAATGTGAACTTCCTGTTTCGACATAATGCATCAACTAATAAAAGTGTTGATGGATATAATATCAATCTGTAATCAATTATTTGCACGTTTACAGGGTCCTCCTGGTCCGCCTGGCCCAATGGGTCCTGTTGGACAGCCTGGTGCAGCTGTAAGTGTGCTTTAATGCAAACATTCACAGTTGGTCAGAAGGTTATATTGGCTTGTGATTGACCCTATTTCAAATCTCTTCTCAGGGTGCTGATGGTGAGACGGGTGCTCGGGGTCAACAAGGACCATTTGGCGCTAAGGGAGATGAAGGGACAAGAGGGTTCCCGGGTCCTCCAGGCCCCATCGGTCTGCAGGTACTGCATGCAGATTGTGTTTCATTCGCTCATACCCATTGAAATCTACATACTGGATGTCTTAGCTGTTTGTACTTCTTCCACGTCTGTAGGGTTTGCCAGGCCCATCTGGAGAAAAAGGAGAGACGGGAGATGTCGGTCCATTGGTGAGTCTGAATGTTTTGATTTAAAGGCAGTTAAAGGTGCAAATGATGTGTATAATGCAACATATGATTTTTGATCACCCTTAGAATGAATATATATGAGCCAGTGTTTTCTGGTTATGTATTTCTGTAGGGTCCTCCTGGTCCCCCAGGTCCTCGTGGTCCAGCTGGTCCTAATGGTGCTGATGTAAGTACCTTAATTTGCATTATGAGTAATAATTTACAAATGTTGGAAGTTCATTGTTATACGTTTTATGATCACTAAGCAATGATTTTCTGGAATACTTTATTCGGATTGGCCAATCATGGCATTCTGTGGTTAGATTACGCTTTTTGTTTTTCCTGTCTAAATTAATGCACATCTTAATTTTTCAGGGTCCTCAAGGTCCTCCAGGAGGTTTGGGTAATCCAGGTCCCATAGGAGAGAAGGCAAGTATAAAAGAGCTCAACGTCAACTCAGATGAAGACTTTTATTGACAAGATCAGCTTGTCTGATTAATGGCACTGTGTTTGTATTGACAGGGTGAGCCTGGAGAATCCGGACCACCTGGTGTTGGTGGAGAGCCAGGAAAAATGGTCAGAATTTTAGTCTAAACATATTTGTTGTCCCCTGATGATCTTTTGAATAGATGTACAATAGCTAACACCTTATTGGTTTGGTGGCAGGGCCCGAGAGGAGAGCGTGGTGAGAAGGGCGAGGCAGGGCAGCCGGGCACCTCGGGTCCTCCTGGTGGAAAAGGACCCGCTGGAGATGACGGACCCAAAGGAAACCCTGTATGTATCAAACATGACTTAACTTTGAAATGAGAAACTGGTTTGTCTGTGACTATTCAGCAGCTGATTCTTGTGTTTTCAAGGGTCCTGTTGGTTTCCCTGGTGATCCCGGGCCCCCTGGTGAAGTTGGACCCCGAGTGAGTAGAGCTGTCACTTATATAATTAAACATGATGCATGACCCATTCTTCATACATGTTTCTGGTCTTGTTGTATATGATTCATCAGTGCAAGAAAAAATATTTGATTTTCTTTCTGATCTTTGCAGGGCCAAGATGGTGCAAAGGGTGAGAGAGGAGAGGATGGAGAACAAGGAGAAGCTGTGAGTGATCATCCTCCTATAGAGCACATCTTCCTTATGCATACTTACAAGGTGTTTTTTTAGGATACAGTATTTTTGCATTGCTTTAGGGTTCACCAGGACCAACTGGTGAGAATGGACCACCTGGACCTCCAGGAAAGAGAGTAAGATCAACATATTTTACAAAAGCCTAACAATTTCAGCCGTTAATTTGTAGACTCTGTATTGTTGAATAATTATAATTAATGGTGTATTTCACTGTAATAAAGACAGGTTTTTGACCCTGCACCACAGTCATGAGGGTCAAAAAAGATTGAATAAATTAAATGATTAAGTTTTTCATTGATGTATTATTTTTTGGGATAGGACAACATTTGGCCGAGATACAACTATTTAAAAATCTGAGGGTGCAAAAAAATATAAATATTGAGAAAATCATCAAATGAAGTCCTTAGCAATGCATATTACTAATATAAAATTAGGCTTTGATATATTTACAGTAGGAAATTTACTAAATATCTCTTTTTGGAACATGATCTTTACTTAATTTCCTAATGATTCTATCTATAATCTCTAATCTATCATTTTGAACCATACAATGTGTTTTTGTCTATTGCTACAAATATACCCCAGCGACTTGGTTTTGTGCTCCAGGGTCACATTTGGTTTACAAAAAATAAAATAAATAAATAAATAAATAAATATATATATATATATATATATAATGGATTGAATGAAAAATGCAGATTTCTTAATTTTTCAGGGTCCTGCAGGCACAAGGGGACCAGAGGGTCGTCAGGGAGAGAAGGGAAGCAAGGTAAGACTGTGTAAATGACAGGAAATATATAGCTGCAACAAATAAGCAGGCTTTCTGTAGTTTTTTGTGCTCATGTAACATGTTTTTTAGGGTGATTCAGGTGCCCTTGGGCCTCCAGGAAAGACTGGCCCCGTGGGGCCACAGGGTCAACCAGGAAAACCAGGAACTGAGGGTCTGAGAGGGTTACCTGGGACAGTGGTATGATATTGAATTGTGTTTATCAAATGTAATGTAGTGTTCATCAAAATGATCTTCTGATAACTCATAACTTTATTCAGGGTGAGCAAGGCTCTCCAGGTGCTGCTGGCCAGAAGGGACCTCCTGGACCATTGGTAAGACCCTCTGTATTAGAGTATTACAGTAAGCACATACTTTGTATGTGAAATACTTTGTGAAGAAGAGTATCACTGCACACAAGTATATTATAACCCATATGTCTGCAACAAATCACTGTCAAGTTACAATTTTCTCAGAATGGAGATCATTAATCAGGTCAACAATAGCTCACAGGTGAAACATAGTTATATCACAATCAGTATTCAGTATTATATTCTTCTTTTCTAAAGGACCTGCTGCATTATCAAATATGCAGTGTTGGATTAAGTATTCATTATACAGGTATTAATACCTGATACCTAACAAGTGAAGTATTTGTACAGTTTTATGAGGTATGTGTATATATTATGTTGAATGCTAAATAGTTTTTCCCCTCCTCTCACAGGGTCCTCCAGGTTTGGCAGGTCTTCGTGGTGACCCCGGTGCTAAGGGTGAGAAGGGACATCCAGGTATGCTCGGTCTGATTGGGCCTACAGGAGAACAAGGAGAGAAGGGAGACAGAGGCATGCCGGGACCCCAGGGATCTTTAGGAGCCAAGGGAGAAACGGTATGAGATGCCGACCTGTTCTCATCAGAATCTGACCACAGTGTTATCATTCAAACGTTTGGTGTCCGTAAGATTTTTTTAAGAAATGAACTATTTTGTTCATAAAGTATGCCTTGAATTGATCAGTCAAGACATTTATAAAGACTCAGTTTCAGAATCCTGAGAAATAAAATATATCCGCATAGTTTCCGCAAAACATATGAAGCTGCACATCTGTTTTCCCCATTGATAATAATCAGAAATGTTTCTTGAGCAGCAAATCAGTATATTAGAATAATTTCTAAGGGATCACGTGGAGTGATGCTACCAACAATTCTGCTGTCACCACAGAAATAAAATACTTTTTTCAAGTATTATAAAATGTAAAACTGTTAAATTAAATTATAATATATTCCACAATATTACTGTATTTTTGGTCATATAAATTCAGCCTTGGTGAACAGAAGAGACTTCTTACATAAACATTAAAACGTGTACATGCAAAACTTTCCCAGTTTATATCTTGTTTCATATAATAAAAAATTATTAAATATATTTTTTTATTTATCGGTGTGTTATATTTTAGGGAATGCCTGGAGGAACTGGTCCTCTGGGTCCTGCAGGTCCGGCTGGTATGCCTGTGAGTAAACCTTCATTACCATTTCTTGGTTTTTTAAAGCTGTTTATCATATTACATTTTGTGGAGATGTGCCTCAGGTACTTTAATGGCACTTATACTGTAAAGTTTAATACTTTGTTAAACCTTTTATGAAATTGTAAAACTATAAGTGCTCAACTTGTGCTCCAAAGCACCAAAATATATCATGATGGATTAAAGCTGATTGGATGTGATTTTTCTTACAGGGTCAGAGGGGTATCAAAGGAGCTAAAGGTGCCACTGTGAGTATTCCTTCTTGAAATATTTGTACTTGACATAAAATGTGTTATCAGTGTGAAGAGCATCTCAGGAGCCATAGAAAGGAAATGTTAAATAACATATTTTACTGTAAAATGCCCCTAATATTGTATGTCTTCTCTCTGTGGTGCAGGGTGGAGCTGGTCCTAAAGGAGAAAAAGGTGTACAAGGACCACCAGGACTACCTGTGAGTTATATCTGTTATCTACAGTACAAAACACACAATTATTGTGTGTTATAAATATAGTGAAATGTTGTTGAGAAAACTTAATTTAAGCATTAATCATTTAAGACAAAATAAAAGGAGATCAGCAAATCCCAGAGATCCTTTATCCAGTGTTTTTGCGTTTAATCTGTTTATTAAACTTTTGTAATAATAGAACAATGAAGATACAGGAAATAGAAACAAATATTTTTCCCAACCCTACCCACAACCCCAACACTGAATTTCACAAACCCAACAGAAAAAAAAACAACTCTCATGTAAAATAGATTTAGGAGCAAATAAATAACATAATCACCCAAGTACATTTTACACATTTGCATTAGCAAACAAAACCTAATAAACAAAAATGATGTACATATATATTGTGCACATTTGTATACTCAATACATTTTTTCTCAGAATCAAGCCCCAAGCACAAGGGCATCCTAATTATTAGATTAACTGACTACAGAATAAGGATTCACATTACCAGAAAAATAATAATAAAAGGGTCCCAGGTTTCAGAAAATATGCCAGTATCATTATCATATATAATGTACCTAATTTTTTGCAAAAGAATGAAACTCATAAATTCTTCTTTGTCATTAGGGACCCCCTGGTGATGTCATCCAGCCGCTGCCCATTCAGATCCCAAAGAAGTCCAAGCGCTCCATCGACGGCAGTAAGATGCTCTCTGACACTGACGCTGAGGCCGCCGATGCCACGGGCGCAGAGTTCCTGACCGGTAACGAAGGAACGGAGGAGATCTTCGGCTCGCTCAATTCCCTGCGGCAGGAGATCGAGAGCATGCGCTTCCCGCTGGGAACCCAGGAGAGCCCGGCCCGCACCTGCCAGGACCTGCACCTCAGCCAACCAGACCTGAAAGACGGTACGATCGCCACGGTTACTGTGTGATTGACACATTCCGTAAACCAATGGCGAGCCGTTTCTCATTCGAATCACTCTTGTTCTTTTATTCAGGCGAGTACTGGATTGATCCGAACCAGGGCTGCGCTCGTGACTCTTTCAAGGTGTACTGTAACTTCACTGCTGGAGGAGAGACGTGCTTGTATCCCAGCAAAGCTGTGGAAGATGTAAGGACTCGCTGTCGTTCGCTTTTATATGTTTGTGTTTTACTGGAACATCCTTAAATGTCTGAATTGTTCTGAGTTCATAAGTCCTAAATTCTGCCATAGGTGCAGATGAACACTTGGTCAAAGGAGAAGCCTGGGTCCTGGTTTAGTAATTTTACAAAGGGCAGCAAGGTGAGTTCGTAAAGTAATATGCATAAATGAACCAAACGCTTTATTTTAAACTGATACTTCACCCATCATCATTTACACATATTTTGAGGAGTAAGTGTAACCAAACAGTTTCTTGTCTCCATTGACTTCCATTAAATGGAAAAATAGGTATTTATCACTATCACTTTATTTTGATTTTATAAAGTCCATTTTAGACATTCTACTGACTACATGTACATTTGCAACTACTTCTACAAGCAGAGTATTAGTAGACTGTCTGCTTAATATCCTCCACAACACACTGACAGGTATATGTCAACTTATTCTACTAACCCTAAACCTTCCCTAAGAGTCTGCTCTGAGAGCTAGTAAGCATTTAGCTGCAAAATAATGAGAATTAGTTGACATGTAGTTACAAAGTTTCTTGTAGTTAGTAGTATGTCTAATGTGGACTGTCAAAATAAAGTGTAACCCAACAAAGCACTAATCTAGTGCTGTCAAACGATTAATCGTGAATAATCACATCCATGTTTTTTTCACATAATATATTGTGTGTACTGTGTATATTCATTATGTATATATAAATGCACACACATACAGTATGTGTTTTAAAAATATTTATAGCTATATATTGTGTGTGTATATATTCCTATAATTTATATTATACATATTTTTAATATATAAACATAACCCTTTTCCTGTAAATATGTGCATGCTTGTGTGTGCATTACCCACATTTTTCTTAAAATATCTTCTTGTCTGTTCAATAGAATAAAGCTCACAGGTTTAAAACAACTTGAAAACAAAATGATGGCAGAATAGTTTTATGTGAGCTATCCATTTACAGCATGCTCACATTGAACGTTATTTGAGCATTCAGAAGTTGTTTTAATGAATTCAATGTGAATGAAAATATATTACAGCGTCAAGTTTAATACATTTTGAATGATGAATGAATATTGTCCTTCATGTTGTAGTTTTCATACATTGACTCGAGAGGAGAGGCTGTGGGTATTGTCCAGCTGGGATTCCTGCGGTTGCTCAGCGTTCAGGCCCGTCAGAACCTGACCTATCACTGCCAGCGGTCTGTGGCCTGGGCGGACCTCACGACCGACGGCGGCTACGAGAGGGCACTATACTTCCAGGGGGCCAACGATGAAGAGCTGAGCTACGAGAACAGCCCCTACATCAAAGCCCTCGTCGACGGCTGCTCTGTGAGTGACCTTATCATGATTAAAACAAACTAACTAACTGCAGCGGGTTTGTGTGCTAAATACAGGCTAGCAGAATTTTACTGTATATAAGCATTTTAAGTCATAAAAATATTTTTTTACATTAGTTTCATATTATATGTACATTAAATTACAGTCCTTTAATGTAACCTTTTTAACATTTGCAGTCGGTAAATTTAATGTTTTTTAAGAAGCTCTTCTGCTCATACAGTAAAAACAGAAATATTGTGAAATATTGTTACAATTTAAAAGAACTCTTTTCTATTTGAATATATTGTAAAATGTAATTTATTCTTGTGATGAAAGCTGAATTTTCAGCATCTATTACTCCAGACTTCAGTGTCACATGATCCTTCAGAAATGTAATATGCTAATTTGCTGAACATTTCTGATTCCGTGTAACAATCTTGTTAGGCATACTTTCTACAAAAATCAATTAATGACACATTAAAAGATGAATTACTTTCTCCCCAAATACTAATTAGTTGTAATTTTCTTTTCATTTGCCACTATCCTAGGTTTTGCTCATTTGTCAGAATTTTTTACTCAAATAAAATACAATAAAATTTAATATGCTTCCATATTCTTTTATATATTTTAAGTCAGAATAAGCATTTTTTTTTTTTGCATAAATGTTGTGTTACACTGAATGACAATGTAACATTGTTTCAACCAGCTGTTGACATTTTATTCTTCAAAAACGTACTTGAAACCTTAAAAGTAGACACTGCGCTTAACATTTAATGTGCTTTCTATGGACATTTATGGACATCACTTTTGATGTCTTTGACCCACATGTAAATATTTTCAAAATATTTACTGTATGTTTGTGAATTTATATATATTTATATATACAGTACACCAGGGGTAGGCAACGTTGATCCTGGAGTGTTGATGTCCTGCAGAGTTTAGCTGCAACCCTGAATAAAACCTCACCTGCCTGTAGCCTTGAAGACCTTGATTAGCTTGTTGAGGTGTGTTTGATTAGGGTTGGAGTGAAACTCTGCAGGACATGGACATTCCAGGACTGACGTTGCCTACCCCTGCAGTACACATATGTAAAAAAAACTTTACTTTTGGATGCGATTTATCGCAATTAGTCGTTTGACAGCACTACAAAAAATGTGTTATTATTAAAAACCATACACATCTTTTTCCCACAATATCTGTCCCTAAATATGTTTGGTCCTCTTCCCTGCAGTATCGTAAAGGCCTGGACAGGACAGTGCTGGAGGTGAACACTCCTCAGGTGGAGCAGCTCCCTCTGCTGGACATCAGGATCTCAGACTTTGGGGAGGACAATCAGAAATTTGGTTTTGAAGTGGGACCTGTCTGTTTCCTGGGATAAACACACACATGCTGAGGGCAAAGGGGAATACAATCACGATACACACACACACACACATTAATCACACACTCAAAACCTAGACGTAAATATCACCGCATAGGGATGTGCCAACACTAATAAAGACATTTAAAATCATGTGTAAGAAGTGGGATTCACACACACACACACACACACACACACATACATTGTTGTGAAACAAAGTTGCACACAAAACACACGCCCAGGGAAAAACACTCCCAGCAACGGAGGAGAAAAGAGCCATTCTCGCAGGAGAGAGGAGAGAAGATGTTCTGTGATGGCGCGGATACTGCTGGCCTAAAACAGAAGACCCTCCCTTTTGGGCCCCCCTCTCTCTCTCACAGATCCTCTCCCCACTGTTCCTCTTCTGAGACGCTCCACGCCTGACCCAAGCCCCGCCCCTTCCTCCCTCACCTTCTAGAATAGAGTTCTAGAGGTGCAACATTTAACCGGAGGAACGGAAGCTGAGCGCCAAAGTTCTATTAGAACCATTTCAAATCTAACCAGCAGCTGTCATCATCGTATACAAAGAAAAGCCATTAAAAGTGTAAAATTGTGTTGAATTTGATATTGTTGTACATTTATTATAGAATGATAAAATCTGTAAGAATTTTCGATATACATTTTTTTTTCCTTGTTGTTCATGCCGTGAACACGCTGCCAATTTACCAGTCCAGTATTTTCGGTGAACTTATATACGCTGGTTGTTTCATTTCAAATTGCTATTTTGACCCACAGCCATCCCATGGGTTTGTGACCTTTTGACCTTTCGTGTGGACAGCGTCCAGGCTGGAGTCGTGCATGAGAACCATTTGTACAGAAATAATATTTTATTGTATTTATTTTGTAAAACAAACAGGTGCTCACAAGAAATCCACCAACACTTGCAGTACAACATAATGTGGTATTCATCTGTAATTACTTCCTGTAGTTTTTTTTCCATCTATTAAATATGTAAATTAAACCCCAGCAAATCTGCCTTCTCTGTATGATATATATACTGGTGATATCAGATCATGTTGCATTATTTGTATGCGTTTACATCACAGCGTGAGGTTTAGGAGAGGTTCAAGTAGGTGAACTCTCAGACAGCAGTGGAGAAGGGACAGGAAGAGGAAGAGAGGGAAGGAAACTGATGGTGGTTTGTTTTTTTTGTATATGTTTTCTTTTTTTAAAACATGGTGAGGGGAATGAAAAGCTATAAAAATGATTTGTGAATGAAAAGTTGTTTGTGTGGTTTCCTCACAAGACAAACACCTGTCTTTATAAAAATATGGTGCTAAAAACGTGTTTTATGTAAGTACTTCAGAATCCGTTTGTGTAATATATAATCTATTTAAAGAGCTGTTGGACTCCTTTGTTGTCATTTTCCGCGTTTGTTTCCTGTTTGCTCATATTTCTGAACCAAACTCCCACTTTTCTCTTGTGTCTCAGAAGAACCACCACGTGTAATCTGGCCACTTTCATTCAAACGACTCCTAAAAAGCTTTTAAATGATGAATTCTGTTTCACTCTATAGTCCTGAAATGTTTTAATTCTCTGGCTTGATGTTGTTTTGGTCCAAACGTTCCCATTAAACCACACATCAACACATTTCCTCCTGTGTCAACTCAGTCGTTTTTTTTTAATAAGTTTAAAATATTCACAAAATTTAATTGTATAAAAATAGAACTTTAAATTCCATTTGCTACAGTGTATACAATATTTTACAGCAATCAAATGTAATTTATACAACATGACGAAGATGAAGGAAGGCACAGAGTCGGTGATCGGTTTAGTG
Organism: Enteromius unitaeniatus; assembly: GCA_032359435.1. Classification (NCBI taxonomy): domain Eukaryota; kingdom Metazoa; phylum Chordata; class Actinopteri; order Cypriniformes; family Cyprinidae; genus Enteromius; species Enteromius unitaeniatus. Next base: position 19,224,356 of record JAUMHI010000064.1, read on the forward strand.
TCAGTTTTCAGCCGATGAAGAGTCCTCCTGCATCGATAGAAGAGAAAACTGCATGTCAGAACAAAACACACTTGAGAATGAAAGCACACGCTCAGCAGGAGATCAGGCGTCTTACCAGCAACTTCTATGCTGACTCCAGTAATATATCGACTGTCATCAGAAGCCAGAAAGGCACATGCATCAGCTACTTCTGCACAGACGAGCAAGAGCGGGAAATAGATATTGTTATTTATTACATGGCTCTCTGGAATGCTTGATTCTGATTGGTCAGTTCAGACATTTGCAGCTTCATTCTTTTCAAATAAGAACAGCTACTTGTATGTTTGTAAGATTGGTGCAATCTTGTGACAAACACTGGACAACCACAATTAACAATGTAACAACTTGTAAATAACTAAAACACATCCGTTAATATATATTCATATGTAGATGTTATAAATGGTCTCACTAACGTTTGAATGCTAGTCACGTGGTACTATATCGTTTCGTAGAAGGATGAAACAAGATGATGCAAGACCCTTCAATCCTGATCACACTGTCAGGGCTTTTTTCTGCGATAACTACCGGCTGCCTGCACATTATCCCTTACATAATCATATATCAAATCTAAAGCATTATCAAAACACTCTTGTGATAGAGGTTTGTTCATTTGTTCATTCAAAGATGTTTACCTGCAGGCTCTCCCATTCTTCCCATTGGAATGATGGCTGTGAGCTGCAAACAATCACCACAAATATAGTGCTCAGTATTAATAAAGAGGAGTCCGTGTGGTAAGTTGCCTAAAAATATGTCAATTCATACATTTCAATTTTAGGATCCTTTCCTGAAGTTCAAAGCTGAAGTTTAAAATCGACAAAACTTTAAAAGAAACAATTCTTACTTTATCAATGACTTTCTCAGGTACTTTATCTGTCATGGGTGTAGTGATGAACCCGGGCAGGACACAGTTACAGCGAATACCAAATCTAAACGGCAAGAAATTATTGTTTTCATATAAAATTATTACTGCTGTCGAACAATTAATCCTGATTAATCACATCTAAAATAAAGGTTTTTGTTTAAATTTATTATTTTTATATTAGTATATAAGTATTTTATATGTAAGTATATTAAATATATATAAACATAACATATCTTAAATATATACATACATGTGTTTTTATTTCTTTAATAATAAATATACACAGTATCTACACATCTACACACAAATTTTATTTTGGATATGATTAATAATTTGACAGCACTTTAACTTATAAAAATATAGAATGCAAAGAAATTTTGCCTTTGTATAAAACATTTTTCAATTAAAAAACCTCAACCAGCCCATAACTAAGACATGAGTAGACCACAAACCCGGCCTAAAGCAAACATGGATACAGTTTAAGAATCGCAGGTGTGTAGATGTTACAGTGAGTGTGTGCTGATGAAACGCTCACACACTTGCTCAGCTCTTTGGCAGCGGTTCGAGTGAGTCCCTCCACACCAGCTTTAGAAGCAGAGTAGTTCACCTGCCCGATATTACCAACCTACACACACAGACACTTCAGTAATAATACACAACTCAAGCTCTGAGAACCGTCTGTGGTGTAAAAATGTTAAATGTCCACTATAATATAACACTGAGCAAATGAATAGAGTATAATGTTGCAGTAAAGACCTTGCCCACGATGCTGCCCACAGTGATGATGGAGCCCTTCACAGCTCCTGCAGAAACTAAAGCCTTCGAGACGGCCTGAGTCACGAGAAACGTGCCCTAAAACACATCAGCACACGCTCAAGATCACTTATAAAACCTTCAGAAACACTATGAAAAAGGAGACAACCTGATGGGAAACGCTACACACACACACACACACTACTGTTCAAAACTTAAATCTTCAAAGAAATTCATACTATATTCAGGACTGGATGCATTAAATTGATTGAAACTGTTCTCTTTTCAATAAATGCAGCTATTTTGAACGTTCTATTCATAAATCAATCATACAAAATGTATCTCAGTTTTAACAAACATGATAAACAGCGCAAATGTTTTCAACACTGATAATATTAATAACAGCAAATCAAGG
>JAUMHI010000064.1:19244745-19263856 GCA_032359435.1 Enteromius unitaeniatus
TGTAGTACACCGGAGTATAGTGCCCTGCTTTACTGTAGTACACCGGAGTATAGTGCCCTGCTTTACTGTAGTACACCAGAGTATAGTTGGAAGGCCGTAGACTTGAGGATGGTCATGACAGAAGCGGTCAGACGTGGTTTGCTGGTCGTCTTCTGACAGAAACCCTCTTAACCAGGCTGGGTGAGCAGATAACCACCATCCTCCCCTTTCTGACCTTCTGTTCTAATTCCATCACTGTATCATGGTGCTACCACACACACAGAGCTGTGTTTCACAGCATTATTTATACACTGTGTGTGTGTGTATATATATATATATATATATATATGTCTGAATGCTTCTGAAACCGAACACTTTCTCCTGCTGTATCTAATGGAGCGCTTCATAATGGTAGTGTTTATTCTGGTGTGTTCAGGAAGCTGCTGTTGCTATAGTGAAGTGATGTGACATGTGACTCGCATGTGTCTGACCTTCCCTTGTCTGCTCTGATCCTGGTCCTCTGTCTCTGTCCTCTGTTAAACCATATTTTCCACCCGTGTGTGTGTGTGTGTGTGTGTGACGTAAAGCTGAAGTGTGTGATCTGCTGCAGGATCTGCTGATTCACACACTGCGGCTCACTTACTCTACCCTAGAGAGGTGTGTGTGAGATCAGACGTGGTCCAGGATGGAATGTGTGTGAGATTGTAATGTCAGAGGAGGTGAGAGTGTGACCTTTGACCTCTGTGACCTCTGATGAGCTTCAGTCGGCTGTGGGTTGATCATCCTTTAGAAGATCCATCATCATGAGGTTTTATTGGGCCAGTCCTAAACAGATTTTTTCTCCCATGAAGGGCACTTGTCTGTCTGTAGTGAACAGATGAACCCTTAACAGGGCCCTCCCTGGAGTCTGTCAGCGAGGGGAACATGCGATGGTCTCTTCACAGGAGGGCTTTCTCTTTGTGATCACGTGATCTTCTGGAGATCTTGTGATGCATTTTATAGCAAAGTGGTTGATTTTGACCTCACATACAAACTGAAAAAGGCTTGTTTATTCAGTTACATTGAATGTAGAGGAAATGTTGTACAATTTTTATAAGGAAATAAAAAATGCAATTAAAATATCTAAATTGTATTTACTGAAATATAATTTGTATGGATATACTTTAATATTAAAACATGTACTTTTAATATTAATATTATACTTTTAAATTAATTTTTATTTATATATCTATTTTAAAATATTTTTAGTAACAGTTCAACAACAGATGAAGTTTAAAATGTTAATCTGAAGAAATTAGAAATCTTAAAATCATACATATATTTAAAACAGAAGATGTACTGTATTATTTTTGGTTGTAAAAATACACAATAGAATTTATTTTAATATTTATTTTAACAAAATCTTTTATTTTAGTAAAGCAAAAATGTGATTTGTCAACTTGTTTTTATTTCAACAATAGTGTGTGTGTGTGTGTGTGTGTGTGTGTATGCACTTGTACAGCTATCTTTGCGCGGGCCGGTTTGAGTTTTAGATCATCAGAGTGAGGACAATTTATCCAGTCCGGAGAGAGATAACAGTGTGTGTGTGTGGAGTATAGAAGTTGAGCAGCAGTATTATATTCTGTGTGTGTGTGTGTGTGTGTGTGTGTGTGTGTGTGTGTTTCAGACTCGGAGGATTCGTCTCCGCCGACCTCGGCTCAGCTCAGATACAGTGAGTTCAGTCTCTCTCTCTCTCTCTCTCTCTTTCACTCGTTCACTGATGTTTCTCTCAGCTCTGGATCTTCTGCTCTATAGTTCTCCTGCACAACGCCATCCCCTTCATCGGCTTCGGCTTCCTGGACAACGCCATCATGATCGCTGCCGTGAGTCACATGATCCCTACACACAGCTCTCAGCTCTAGAATATAGAGATCTGCAGACCCAGAACTGAGAGTGACTGACTCTTATCATTAATATGCATCATATGACAGTAAAATCATGACGTATTGTGTTTGAACAGGAATTTCCTGATATTTAAACACAGTTGTGCTTTTTGGAGAGCTTCTTTTATTCAGTGGCTCTTTGTGTTTGTCTCTGATGATGCATGTGGTGTTGTATTTTAAGGGCACTCAGATTGAACTGTCCATCGGATTAACGCTGGGGATATCTACCATGGCAGGTATTGACACACACACACACCCTCCCTCTCTGTTTCTCTCTCTCTCACACACACACACACACACACACATCAGAACCGGTTTTGTTTTCCTCTTGTATTGTCTCTCGTCAGCAGTGAGTGTTATGTGGGTGAATCTCATGAAATGTGTTTAGTTCACATTTTACACCAAATCTGAAAACAGAAAGTAGTTCTACATATTTTTACAATTTCTATACTACATTTTAAGGCCATTCAGATCATTGACAGTACTCTTTTTTCACCCGTGAAGATTAAAGCTCATTTCTCATTACAGGAGAGTTTAGGGATTGCTTTATCAGAACATTTACTTGAAAGCTCTGGACATTAAGTTAATATTTCACAATATTTAATTTAACAACACAGTTATATGTTCATGATTCTCTGATGATTGGTCATATGACATGCAGCTAAATACATCATTTGCATACCATATTTTATGTAATTGTAATTTTATTTTAACATTATTTAACTGATTTATTTGAGATAAAATATATTTTTATGACTGATTTTATTTCATGTAACATGAGTCAATGTAATTTAGCATTTTATAATTAGTTTATTGTTTTAAACAATACTATTTTATTGCTATTATTGCAAATAATTACTCTTTTAGTAAGTGTTTTATTTTAATTGTACTTCAGTGAATTTAACTCAGGAACTCAGCTGGTGAGATCCCCATCTAATGAAATGTACATTCTTAAGCATTATCTGCTGTATTGAATTGAATTGAATTTATGCTTAAAGTTTAGGACGTGTTATATTAAAGCTGATTTGGGGTTTAAAATACCATTTGTGTTTTGATTTTCATGAAAGTAAAACAATGTTCCTCTGAATCATTTCATGTTAGAAATAATTTCTTCTTCTGGTGAGACTGGTGCTGTAGATCATCACACAGACGTTCACTGGTGTGTGTGTGTGTGTGTGTGTGTGTTTCAGCGGCCGCTCTGGGGAATCTGGTGTCTGATCTGGCTGGACTCGGGTAAGCAGCTTCACTAACGCTGAGTGTGTGTGTGTGTGTGTTAGTAACACCGTGTGTAGTTTAGCAGGTTACGTGGAGGCTCTGGCTGCTCGTTTTGGGATGCAGATTCCTGACCTCACACCCAAACAAGTGGATATGTGGCAGACCAGAGTCACTTCACACATGGTGAGACACTCCTGTGTGTGTGTGTGTGTGTGTGTGCGGGTTATGTGGTTTATGAGGACACTAGTGTGTGTAATGACATGGGTGTTACAATATGAAAGTGATTAATGAGGATATTTTCAGTGACCTGTAATTCAAAAGACTTAAAAAACATACTAAATGGTGTTTATTTGAGAATGTAGGAGTGTGTGTAGTTTCCTGTAAGGGGTAGGTTTAGGTGTAGAGTCAGTGTAGGACAATACCACACACAGTCTGTACAGTAGAAACACCATTAAACCTATGAAGAGAGAGACCCCAGAGAACATGGAGACACTGCAGAGTGTGTGTGTGTGTGTGTGTGTTCATGGGTGTGCATGTGAGAGTGAGTTTGCATGCAAGTGTGTGTGTGTATTCAAATGTGCGTGCAAGTTTGCAGTGAGTGTGTGTGTGTGAGTGTGTGTGTGTGTGTGGTTGTTTGAGAGTGTGTGTTTCCAGGTTGTTAATAGTGTTCAGCAGCTTCTTAATCTCCTCTCTCCTGCTCTCTGTGTGTGTGTGTTCAGGGTAAAGCCATCGGCGTCGCTATCGGGTGCATTCTGGGAATGTTTCCGTTGCTCTTCTTAAGCGATGATGAAGACAAAGAAGAGGAGAAGGCGAAGAAGAAGAAGAAGAATCATCCGAGCTCAAACTAACAGGCTTTTCTATCAGCATGACCACATTTACACGGACAGCCAAAAACATCATCCGGTAAACATCATCAGAGTCATGAGAAACACGTCATCAAACACCAGTAGACCGTAGTTTTTACTAGTAGTCCTGTAGGTAGTTAAGAGTGTAATCTAGAGATGAAGACTAGATGTTATAATGAGCATGAGTTGAGTCACTAACACTATTTTAAAGGCCTGTTCACAACAGGAACGCTAACGATTCTCTTCAATCATCGCTGCACACTACAGTTATAACGACTGACACCGTTACCGGGGCGATGCGAATCAAGTTCAACACTTTTCTATCAGAATCCATTAAAGTCGAGTCACATTTCTTTCTGTAGCACTTTATACAGAACAGACTGATTCAAAGCTGGAGTTAATAACTGTGTTAATGATGATCAGTTATCAAACTAATCCAAACACCGCTCTAGAGAATAGAATATTCAGATCAACTCTGCTGTTTAATCTGTCATTTTACTGAAGATCGATTGTCTTTAAGCCTGAATTTATTAGTAGTTAAGATTCTTGTTGTGAACGAGCCTCTCTTTGACCTTTGTGTTGTTTGTTTTCTACTAATATCTAGTTCCTGTAGATTTTAGCAGCATGTTTTTCTGTGGAAGCGTTCAGTGAAGAATGAAGTTTAGTTTAGTTTAGTTTGAAGCGACTGTGGTCCAAGATTAACATCGCTTCTGAAACGAGAACAAAGATCTCAGAACCTTAACTGGAGATGAATATTTTTAAACCGTGTTCTGTCTTCTATATTTGAGATATTATAAAACAAAGCCTTGCTTTACTCCGGAGGTGTGTTGATCTTGGACGCTGTTAAAGTCACACATCTATATGATTTCAACTGGAATTGGTTTTATTCTGGACAGCACAAGCCTTTTTCCGCTCATACGTTAGTGTGTGAGGTTCTGCACTCCCATCATGCATCTGAGACGTGAACTAAAGCTGGCTGAGCTGCTGGGTCGAGTCGTGCGATGAACCCGGAGCCCTAATGCATCATGGGCTTCCTCAGAAACCTGTCAGGAATCAGCTTTTAAATCACAGCAGAACCTGTTCAATTCATAGACTGATGGACACTTATGACTGGTTTGGTGCTCCAGGGTCACAGGCCGAGTCCAGTTCTCCTTGAAATGGAACAAAATGAAGTTTTTGCTCCCAAGAGCACCCAAATTTAGTCAGATCACCATTCATGATCATCTCTACAATTGTGCTGAATTTCATCCCTAAATATTAACGATGAAGGTCTTTGCGCAGAAGCCAGACTCCATTACTTGAGTGAAAGCTGTAAAGACTTCAGTAGAAGTACCAAAACTAAAGGTCTGTTTTATTTATTGTTTTTGTGTAATACTTGCAATAACTTAAAAAACAATAAGCAACTTACTGAAGACATTTATCATATAATCGTGTTAGGAAACGCACAACAGTTCTGTGGCTTTATAGCTAATCATTTCAATTAAATAATTAAGCAAAATCAATATTGTGTCTAATATGTGACAATTATTATTGAATTGATACAAGTATCACGTTTGCAACTATGATAGTGATTATTCGCAAAAAATGAACATTTTAGAGGAGCAAGAAATGCTACGTATGTGAAAGACGCAGAATATCGAACCCCAGCCCAAATATGAAACTTTCAGACTCTGTGCCAAAGGTAGAAAATAACACACGATTGAGGCAGATCAACGCTACCTCTTGACCGATTCGTACGTGTTTTTCGAGGTGGCTAATTCCTACGACCTCACTCTTTTGACCCCAGTGACAGGTTTAGGGGCGGGGCTAGATGTAGGTCAGTCATACAAATTCATACGAAACTCGTAAAATACATACAATTATTAAAAAATGGCATGAATTTGATAAGTGAGGCCACCTCGTAAACGCCATACAAACCAGCGTCGGTGTGTACGAGTGAAGGAAACCCATGATTCCTCCGGGTTCAGAAGCTCAACGCCTCGATCTCGACTCCCGAGTGCCTCCATGTAGCTCTGTAGCAGATGATTTCTGACGTTCATGTAAAGATGTCGATCTCGTGTGGATTTGCTGTTATTGGCCGTTCGGACGCCATCTGAACAGAAATACCTCTGCAGTGATGTTTCAGTAGTTTAATGATCAAACGATTCTGGGCAGCGCATCAAGAAAAGGCCCCAAACATGTGTTGCTAGTTTAAGTGTATACTTATTATTGGACACTATGCATACTAATAAATCTTCATGTGTATATTTAATTACTGCACAGCTGTCTCTGGGTAGTGGACATGTAGTCTATTTTACAGTATTTTGCAAATTCTATGATTATTTTTGTGAGACTACATGGAATATTTGTACTTTTATAACTTCATTTGTCACTCCGCAGAACTATTGAAGAGACGCGCTGAGTTCAAGCACACCGAGTGTACGTTTCTGATCTGTTATTTGTGAATGTGCTTTTGTGAACACGAAGCTCTAAATGTCATGTCGTGTTGCTTTAATTTAAATGAAGCTATATTTGTTGTTTTGGTTGTTAGACACAGATTCTGTTTATATTGGGTATTTCACAGAGAACTGTTCCAATGAATTATAGGTAACGCTTGACAATAACATTCAACATGCAACTTCTACAGCATTTCATAATCTAAGCTAATTAGATTTGAAAATCAACGTTATTTAGCTAAAACTCAAGTATCAGTCATTGAACCTTATTGTAAAGTGTTACCGAATTATAAATGATATAAACATCCCCTGAGGTTTTCACACTGCAACATATTTTAATAAAAAGCCTTTATTGACAATATAAAAATCACACTGCATTGTTCTTATTATTTACAGTCTCTAACACACAAATCAGTCTGAGCAGCGCTGAGAACATCAAACTAAACACAATAGACTTGAACGGGTGAGTTAAGGAGGGTTAACCAGCCTCTGCATACCCGTGTGGGTAAATAAACACGCTAAACCACTCCAGGTGTACTTTTAAAACAGTGCTTCTAGAATGTATTTAGATCTGCTACATACGTGGATCATAAGTAGATAAACGAACACTGATTTCTGCTAACGGTGACGGACGTCTACACTCTTCAAAATAAAGCTTCTTTACTGGGGCCCAAATGTTCTATAAAGAGCCTTTTAACATCCATTGAAACACTACAGGTTCTTTGTATTGGAAAAGGTTTTTTTTTTTAATTGGCATCAGTAGTTCCGAGAAGAACCTTTAACCTTTCTCTTGGATAAGAGGTTCTGTACAGTGGATAAAAGGTAGTTAGATGATTAAAATGTAACATTCTTTGGGAAACCAACAATGGTTCTTAAACGGAACTACATGAAAAGAGTGTTTTCTTCTTCCTGTAGCAGATAAACATTGTTTTGTTCGCAGCAGATGTCTGGCTGTCTATCCTCTTAAAAGTACAGTTCTTTGTTAGCGCTGATGATTCAACATCTATAGAACCATGTTCTTAGTTAGAATAGTTCTTTAGGTTATTCAAATGCTCTAAGACATGGTGGTTTTAATAACTAATCACTGAAAGATTCTTCGGGGAACCCTCTTTTGGAACCTTTATTTAAAGGACTGTATGAGTTCTTAAAAATAAAGCTTCTTTACTTTCCATTAAGAACATCCATTGAACCACTACAGGTTCTGAAAAAGGTTTGACACACTCTTAGAATTACAGGAGTAACATTAATCAATGTTGTCCACACTAAACAAATTTAATTGAAAGGTTCTTTGCATAACCCAAAATGGTCCTTCAATGCAAATCAAAAACCTTTGGAACTTTTTATTTTAAAGAGTGCATTTGTTCTTCCAGTAATGAATGAATATCTTCGTTACTGGCACCAACTGCTCTGTCTGCACTCTTAAAATAAAGGTTTATTGGTGCCAGTAGTTCCATTAAAAACATTTCACCTCCATGGAACCATTTACGAATCTTCATAGTGGAAAAGAACCTTCAACATCCACACTAAGAAAGGGTTGTTTTAAGAACCGATCACTTTTGGGAGGGTTCACACACTCACACTCTTAAAAATAAAGGTTCTTTATTGACACAGATGGTTCTATGAAGAATTCAATTGCACAAATGTTCTTAATTGGGAAAACAGTTTACGAACTGTGTACTGAAAGAAATGCCATTCCTTTGACATTCAACACAAAAACATCTTTCTTAACATTTCATATGTAAAGAGTTTATGTCCTCTTCCAGAAATGAATCGGTAGATTCCTTTCTACACTGTCTACACATAAAAAAGGGTTTATTGGTGCCAATATTTCTATTAAAAACCATTAAAAGTTCTTCATAGTGGAAAGAACCTTAAACATCCACACTAAGAAAAACGGTTGTTTTAAGAACTGATTACTGAAAGGTTTTCTCTTTTGGAAACCTTTATTTTTAAGAATGTGTGATAAAGGTTCTTTTTTGGCACGGATGGTTCCATAAAGAACCTTCAACATCCACAGAAACTTTAAATGGCTATTTGTAGAGGAAAGAAACTGCTGACTGAAAGGAATGGCATTCCTTTGCTGTTCAACGCAAAAACCTGAACTTTTACTTTTAAGAGTGTATTTCCTCGTCCTGTAACGAATAATCATCCTGTTCCACCTTCACTTGTCCAGGTGCATCTGCGTCTTCATTTTGACAGCCGGACGTTGTCGTTGTCATTCCCTGGCAGCGAGCCTGATGCTTGAGGAAACTGTCTCTCCAGACGATCTTCTTGCCGCAGAGCGTGCATTCATACGGACGCAGACCTCCGTGCGTCTTGACGTGTTTGGTCAGGTGGTGCTTCATCTTGAAGCTCTTGGAGCAGACGGGGCAGGAGAACGGACGCAGGTTCAGGTGTTGCATTTTCACGTGGCGGTCGCGCATGCTCTTCAGCGTGTACGCTTTACCGCAGTGACAGAAGTGGACTTTGGGCGTCGCAGAGAGAGGAGAGCATGGGGAGGACGAGGACGACTGCGAGACCCAGGAAAGCTCGGACGTTCCCGGCGCCAGCTGGTCGGACGTCGGCGGTGGCAGGGGACGCTGGGAAATCTGCCCCGTGGCCTTCTCGATCTCATTGTAGGTCTCGAAAGCGGCGTCTGTTTCGTTCTCCTCATCTTCGTCCAGCAGCTTGGCGTCCGACAAAGTCCACTGGTTCCACAGTCCATCCGTCTCCTGCTCCGTCTCGCCGCTCTCTCTCTCTCTGAGACGTCCGTCCGACGCAACGGCTCCTGAGAGAAGACAAGAGCAGACAACAAGTCAAAAACAGGCCGGCTCTCCACGTTCCCCCTGGTGGACAGGCGCTAAACTGCAGTGATGAAGAAGCTCCACTCACCGGCCTGGTGCTCCTCACACTTCACCCTCACTTTGTCCTCATCCAGCGGCTCTCCGACTCCTTCATCCGCTTCCATCCTCCTCTGCTCCTCGTCTTCCCTCGCTCCTCGGAGGCGAGCGCGGATTCGGTGCCTCGTGAAGTCCGAAGTTTCGATGGACGGCAAAGGTGCGACGGGGAATGCGTGGAAACCGTTGTCTCCCGTATTCGAGCCGCATTCTGGCTCCGTTCGGACGGGGAACATCAGACTGCTTCTGCTCCACCGGCTCTGAGTCGGACGCCTCCATGTGGCCAGAGGCGGTAGTGCGCTTTGCGGACGTTTTTCCAGAGTTTGTTCGCCCGCCGCTCGCTCCCCATCCTCCGGATCAGCGAAGCAGCAGTCAGAGCTGCTGGGCGACTGGTGACTGGAGGACGTCGCCCCACCGGGGCTGAGCTGGACCAAAGGTCGTGACCTCTTCAGGATGTCCGTGCACTTGTCCACGATGTGCCACATCTGCAGGAAGCTGGCCACCGTGACGTAGTTGATGATGTCATCACGCACAATGCTGAGCTGACCCGTGTAAGCCGAGTTTAGCACGCTCTCGAAGGCCAGAGGGTCCATGACGGAGGGAAGAGACACCGTGGTGACGTTCTTCAGCAGAACCTGGCAACAGAACCGCAGTGTTCAGAGCCGCTAGAGCTACACCGTTTGGCCGTAGCATAATGTGCTTTTCTGTTTCTAAATATCAAGCGATTAGGTTCACAAGACACTACAGATAAAGAGTAAACATCTTAACCAACAGACATCACTATACTTACCCGGCACCGTGCAATAAGACAGCTGTTTCGGGTTTTCTAAAGTGTTATGTCAATATGCAAAGAAGACATGATCTACTTTTATATGCAGACATTTCAGGAACAGAAATCTAGAAATGGCCCACAATGTTTTGATTGATTTTGTAGTCATAATTAGAATTAAAATCTTGGATTTGTCTTTCCATCACTCCATAAATTGCAAAAAACTGTCATTAAATAGAAAACACATTTTCCCCATGTTTTCAGGAGTAAAATGTGGTATAAAACAGGTTGGATTTCATGCGGTCAGCAGCCTGTCACAAGGCATGGTTTTACTGAAGTGACTGGAATTCAATAATATTTCTATACATTTCTGTGGTTTGTTACCACTACAGTAAACGCATCAACAATATATGAACAAAAATATAACCTTATAAGTTGCAATTAAAATAGTCTTCATAATAGATGGGTTAACAATTATATATTTTTGCATTCCATTTGCGTCAATAGCAAAAGAAGAACTCCATGATATTGTTTTCATGACTTTCAAAAAGAAAAAAAAGGGAAACGTCAAAAATGCCATCCATGATGCATCGCTGCATTTGGTTCGTTTGTTTTTGTAATTTGATGCAAAGGTGATATAACACCAAGTATAGTGTTACAAATGTACACACGTTTATTAAAAATCTGAATATTAAAAATTGAGGATTTTCGATTCAGACGACCGTTAATCATCACAGACTCGTGCAAAGGGTCCGATGCTCAGTTTACACCAACTAATTTAACAATTTAGATAAATGTAATAATTGAAACGCTTAGTTTAGAAATATCGATATCGACGATACCGGCCTTTAAAAATGATCGCGATCCTATAGAAAACAAAATAAGAGTTAATCCTCCTTTATTAACTACAGCGGGGTTTCGCGGCGGGCGGCGTCGCCTCGGCAACGATCAGGTCGCGAGCTGTCAATCAAATTTAAAATCAAACCGTCATAAATATGCAGATGAGCGCATGCAGTCAGATCGCGTCAGGCAGCGTCAGGCAGGTGCGGTGTGAGAGGTCAGTTAAACACTCACCTGGTCATGGAAATACGGCGATGAAGCGGCCAGCACACACCGGTGCGCGCGGAACACCTGACCCTGCACCTGAATGGACAGGTCACACAGCTGACCCTCCTCGCGCTGTCGGTTGAGATTCTCCAGAACAGACGCGCGGGCGCTGGGGAAACACACCTGCAGCACCGGGCCTGGCGGAGCGCTGCGGCCGACGAGCTGCTCCATCCTGCCGGGGAGAAAAACACCCGCGACCGCGGAGGAGATGAGAGTCAGAGCCGAGCGCGGAGCCGATATCACGGGTATACAACCACACACACCCGCTCCGGTCCCTCCGTCAACACATAGTTACACAAAACGCGCTTTTCAGCTTCAGGCCCGCAGACCGGACCCGCTCGACCGGATCGAACCAGCAGATCATGTGTGTTTACATCAACATGCGGCAATATCCGATCCGACACGAGGCTACTAACAGTTACACCAACCGCTCTATTTAATGACCGGCTGGAAGTGTTTCGGTCCGCTGTGTAGATGATGATCCACTGACCGCGGAATGAAGTATTACTGTGTTTTAATCTCACCTGCGTTCACTGTGATGGAGCTCTGCGGAACAGAAAGACAGACACGCCCCCTTCCTGAACACCCTCCCTCATGGAATATAAGCGTATGACACGGACTCTGTGTATGTTATAAAGTCGTAATTGCAGTGCTTTAATCAATGACTTCAAAAGAGCGCGGCGCATTTATTATAGAATTAAATAGAAAATAACTGAATGCACTCATCAATGTTACCGTCACCGCTGATGCTGTGAGCGGAAGGTCGGGCTCATGAATATTCATTAGGAACGTCACAGGAACGTCGCGCGTGCGTCATTCATATGCATCAGGTCCGCGTGCGCCGCCTGCTGTCTGCCTGAAATACACAAACATCCTCCCGTAAGTCTCTAAATTCATCGAGCAAACCTGATTTAATCCAAGTATTTATATTTGAGAAAGTGTTTTTGTCCTGCTCATCTTCCTGTTCGCTGTAATGTAACGTTAAATACAAATGATATAGAAATGTAAAAAATCACATTCGAAACGTATAATTCTTCTCAAGTTTTATGTGTGGCACGCATCTGGGGGGGGGTCTGACGTCGTGACATCACCGCGCGTTGTGTTGCGCTGCGCGCGCGGCCCGGGGTTTTTACCGCAATGCATCAGTGCGAGCGTCACCGGGGATAGCGCGGGATGCCGTTAAACAACGACGGACCTCCGTTTACCGACAGCACGCGCCAGCCGGATGCCTGAGGAGTCTGCGTCATGCGCTGCGCGGGAATATACACACGTGAAGGTGAACGCTTAGCGCGCTTTATTCAGATGTTAATTCGTGTCAGAGATGCTCAGATGATCTAAACACAGCCGCTGCTGAACTCCATTGATTCGAGTTTAGAGGCAGTGAAGCAGTAGGACAGGGGCCCGGGGCCCGGGGCTGGTCGAGAGCGCTGGTTTTGCTCTCTCTCTCTCTCTCTCTCTCTCTGATCATCTTGGATGCTGCTGGTCTAGTCGTCTGGGGCGGTCACGTGACTCTTCTGAAGCGCTCCTGAGCGGGACATGAAGATCCAGCACTAGAGCATCCACAGAGACACAGAGACACAGTTTATCTGCTGCGACGAGGAAGAGGAAGAGGAAGAGGATGGACGTGAAGATGAGACGCCTGCTGCTGCTGTGTGTGTTCTTCTCCTGCTCCGGTGAGTGTCACTGCAGCCCGGGGCCCGGGGCCCGCTGGGAACAGCCCACAGAAAAACAGGGAGTTAATGGCAAAATAAGTCATTATTAAACTAACTAAATATATTAGATACAAATTTAAAATCATTTTTTAAATAAATTAAAATGTATGTAATGAACAAATGGTTTACAATATACATTAAAAAAGCAACATTTTATTTTTAAGTATTTATTAATGTATGGAATTACATGATTGAAATTAATTAATAGAACGGTGCATGTTAATAAATGTGAATAATAAATGTTAATTTATAATTATTTAGTTATTTTATAATTTAATTAATAATCATTTAATTTATAATGTATTATAGTTAATTTAGTTATTATAAATTAATAACATAATAAATGTTTTATAAATCCATTGATAAAAATAAATAAAGTACTATAATTGCAATTTAATAAAAAACAAACATGACTACAGTAATAGAATATAATGTCTTGTATAATAATTTAATTCATAAACATTTTTTGTAAGGAAACAAATAAATGTAATTAAATAAAACATGATGCAAAGATGAATAAATTGATTAAATAAATAAACTGACTTATGAAACAAATAAATACAGTGCTGTTTTTTTACTGTTTGCAAATTTTAAAAGTTAAAACATTTGATTAAAATAAATTAATTGATCAAAGTTAATAAATAACAAAAACAGCTGGTTAAAATAAATAAATCAGGATTTTAAAATGCATTTGCTAAATATAAACGAATACAGTTACACACCTAAAAACAAACTTGATTGTAATTAATACATAAAAAAATGCATTTGTTATAAATGATATTAAATAACTGAATAAACAAGAACTAAGATGTGATGAGCTAAATGAGTAGTAGAGTAGAGTATCATGAGTAGAAAGGATGTGTTTGTGTGGTGTTATAACAGCGTGTCCTCCTCAGTGTCTCTGTGCAGCGGAGCCTGTGCCGAGGTGGATTCAGACACCGAGGCCGTGGCGGGACAGCTCTTCAAGCTGGGGTGCATCTCCTGTAAGATGAGAGGAGAGGTGGAGGCCACGGCCACCGTCGACTGGCTGTTCAAAGCGCCAGGAGAAATGGAGTTCCTGCACGTGAGTTCTGACGCCGCAGCGTGAAACCAGACGCCTTTTCAATGCAGAGCGATCGTAATAAATGCATAGTAATTTAATTCAGATAGGAAAAGTAACATTTATTGTAAATAAATAAAAAAATGAATAACTAAACAAACAAGCATTTGATAAAACATTGTTATAAAAAAGGTTAAGCAAACAGCATTTGTTAAAAATAAAAAAGCATTGTTCAAATACGTTTTATTAAAATGTCTGTGCTGTTGTACATGTGCATGTAAAAAGAGAGTGAGACCTTAAATAATGCATCAGTAAAACGCATACAATTGAAATGCTGTCTTTAATTTAACGTTGATGTTTAAATTTTATGTAAATGATAAAGAAAAAAAAGTGAATGACTTGTATATGATAGCATTTGATTTAATAAAGGAACAAAACATTACTTAAATGCATATGTTAAAGCGAAATGTTGAAAAAATTGAAATGTGATGTAAATAAAAAGAACGCGTTGATTGAAAATGTGTGATTTTAAAAATAAAATAAATCTAAAGAAATAAACAAGCACTTGATTCAAATAAATCAACGAATCATTCTGAAAACAAATGCATTGAACGTTGAAAAACACCCATAACAGATATGAGAAGATTGATATGAATGGGTAAGACTGTGACTGTGTTTGTGCTGAGCCCGTGGTGTGTGTCCTCAGATCTACAGCTATGACGGAGAGGAGGCCCGGATCATCGACGAGCGCTTCCAGGACCGCATGCAATGGCACGGCAGCAAGAACACGCTCGACCTCCAGGACGCGTCTGTGGACATCCTCAACGTCACCTTCAACGACTCGGGCGTCTACCGCTGCATCTTCAACCGCATGCTGATCTACGAGCACCACGAGCAGCCCACCATCGCCAGCAAAGACGTGCACCTCATCGTGGTGGGCAAAGGTACGAGAACATCCCAGACAGAGGTCAGAGAAACGCATCAGTACCAAAACATGAAACGCTCCCTGCATCAGCTGCGTGTCCTTGGTTTTCGCTCCCATGAAAATGGGTCAAATTTGCACACGGAGCCCCACCGAGATCCTGCTATCTCTGGAACTGGACCACTGAGGGCCTTAACAACGGAGAGCGCAAAAGAAACGTTTGTTAAGCACCATAGTCTTGAGATATAAATGATACTTCCTGAGTTACAGTCATGCAAACTTTGGTAAACGAGTGCTTCTGTCACTCTTCTCATAGAGATAAACAAGATGACTTTCTAATGTTTAAAATGTTCTTGCAAAGGGCCTTAAAATGAACAAGCTGAAGGAAAAGATGCTTCTTTATTTCCAGGTGTGCAGACTTTGGGGGGGAAAACGACAAAAAGCTGTGTTTTTTTTGTGTCAGCGTTGGCGTGTAGTGCAGCACAGATTGCTAAAGTCAACAGATTTTACTAGCAGAGCTGCTAATCCCGCTGTAAAAATAACTTCAGGAACTCGTGTGTGTTTCCTGCAGCCACGCGAGGCACGGCCTCCATCGTGTCAGAGGTCATGATGTACGTGTCCATCATCGGCCTGCAGCTCTGGCTCCTGGTGGAGATGATCTACTGCTACAGGAAGATCGCCGCGGCCGGAGAGGAAGCACTCAGAGCCAGCGCGTCAGTAACACACACTATTTAGCAATTCATATAATCATGAACAAAATAAAACTGTACAGGATCACATGTTTGTCTGGTGTGTTTCAGAGCGGAGTATCTGGCGATCGCCTCCGAGAGCAAAGACAACTGTGCCGGTGTGCAGGTAGCAGAATGACCTAACTAGCACAGGTGAGTTAACTAGCAGTCCTAACTAGTCCTGGTTTCCCCTGCTTCCTCTGTCCAACCTCTCTCTCTTGTCTGCAGGTTTCTCTGGACGCTCTTCCTTCTGAACTGCTGTCACTGTCTCTGTTTTTCTAAGCGTTTCTTACCTCCTGACCCGACCTCCTCCGCATGACCTTTATACGCTATGCATGGATCAAACCCTCACCGTTCACAGCGATACACTGACTTTGCACTAGAGATCAGTAAAGAGCAGCCATCTCTGTTGATCTAGCCACATATCTATATCTATATGCCTATCTATATCTCTACTGTACGAGTATCTGAGAGCCAGACGCCATGCAACGCTAGGGTTGCATGAGCTGAACGTGAATGCAGACGCCGAGGGGAAGCTCGCGGACCGCTCCGGCTCCAGAGAGTGGTCGTGTAATCCAAGTGCAATACGAGAATCAAACTCTAGCTCTTGAATGTAGCAAGCACTCGCTGAATATGTCAAATGCATTGTGGGTAAGCGCATTAAGACACCCGATCGCTCACCCCGTCCCACTGTGTGCCGCTTTAATGCATGCCCACACCGCCAGGATCCGCTCGCCCTAGATATAGGCCCTTTCTGATCCAGTGTGAGCTTCTGTGGGAAACGCTGCAGTGAATGCTGGGAAGCGCGGGGCGGGTGGGCGGGAGAGAGATTAAACGAGTTCAATCGAATCCTGTGGACTCTTTCTTTCGTCTGGATGCTGTTTGGTAATGAGAGAATAATCCTCAGTGAACACTAGTGCTGTCATCACATCATATCTGTGAGCGTACCGTGTGCTTGTGATGTGTGTAGAAATACAAACACAAACTCTTAAACCGAGCAGGATGTAGAAGGGTACAGCAGATTATTAACACATATTTAGAACGAGTTTTGCAATAATGTAAAGTTGAGTTTGAATTGATAGGAAGTTTAGGAATTCTTATTGCACTTTACATTATAGATTGCTCTGAGTTTGGTGATATATATATAACTCTTTATATAGTGCTGTCAAATGATTGATTGCCTGCTAAATAAAGGTTTTTGTTTACATGATTTATGTGTATGTGCTGTATAACTAATATATATTTAAATATTTACTTTATATTAATAAATATATTTAATATATAAATACTTTTTCTGCGTATTTATATATGACGTTTCATAATGAATTTCAGGAAATGATCACAGCTGCCGCCAATCGTATCAGGACTCCTCTCGTTAAATACCGCTCGCTTCCTCTCTAGTATCTGCGTTTTTTAACTTCCACGGCCTTCCCCTCACCACCACCAGAGCCGGCCCAAAGGAGACGGATAAACTTCTCCGGTGTCCACTTCCTCCCGGGGGGCTCGCGGGGGCCAGGCTGGCGGACGAGCTTATATTTATCGATCAAACTAGTGAAATATATTATAAACACAGTACACACACGTGATTAATTGTTTGACAGCACTAAAGAATTAATGTAATTCAGAACAAAATAGAATTTTACAGGTTTTTTACTCTTAAAAGGCGCTGTAGAAATGTCAAAACAATCATAAATCTGAATTAAATCATAAAATTGACAGTATATTCAAATAATCATGTGGAAATACAATATGAACAGTGTTTAAAATAATCATAAAACTATTGTTACAGATGATTAATAAAAAATACAGTATTAAAAAATTACCCGATTCAGACAAAATGAACAGTATATGAAAATATTCATAGCAGATTCTGAAATATAATTGCAAATAAAAAAGTGTTTAAAGCATTAATCATGATGTCTCTCGATGTGTCTGCATGAACTGATGTTAATGTGTTATTATATTAGCTCTTCTTTACTGTTTGATTCTGTAGAGTTTTGTTTCATAAATTCAGTGAATATTAGGGAAGCACTGCATTAAAGGGTTTAAAAACAAACTAAACCAAAAGGTCATTGATGGTTTTATCTCACCTTTTCTAGTGATTCTGACTTTCTTGATGAACTGAAAATAAAGGGAATGAAAGAAATGTTTTACAGCATGGTACTGCATACATATACTGTTATTCTGAGAGAAGAAGTCATTTTTTAGATAATAAAAAGCAGTTCTCTATATTTAACTTGGCTCTGTTTTGCTCATTCTGCTTCTCCACAATAGTTTGTTTTGAAATCCTGTGGAAGTGTCTACTGTGCAGGAGAAGAAGAAGGATTCTGTTACTGCTGCTGAGCACAGACTGTATATGATCTGTGAGCAGGAGTCTACACCTGTCCCATAATGCACTGCAGTGGAGCCCAGCTTCAGTGTGAGGAAGGAGCAGGGCGTTAGAGCTGTGAGTGGATCAGACTGACTGTGTTGAGCCCAGCTGTTAGTAATAGAAGTGTGTTTCTGTAGACGTCCTCTGAAGGTGGTTTTGGTGTGAATATTGTTTCCTCTGCACAAATATCAGGAGGACGATGTGATGGATTCTGGGACGTTTGGATCACTGTAATTAGCAGCTCTGTTGATTGTGATTTGAGTGAAGCTCCTCTGTCGCCAGAAACAATATTTGCTGACCTGGAGTTGACTTCTGCTGTATCCACACACACTCCTCGTGAAGTTCACTGTGTGTGTCACACACACTCCTCGTGAAGTCTGCAGCACGGTATGAGTCAACATCACACAGATCATCAGGATATTAAGATATTTAGTACCTACTGTAAACGTATCCAAACTTCATCTCTGATCACTAATATTCATTTGAGCAACTTTAAAGATGATTTTCTCAATATTTAGATTTTTTTTTTTTGCAAACCATACATTAATAAAAAGGGAAGTTTATAATCTCCCTGCATTATTACAATTAATGACTAAAATAATGTTTGGAAATGGATTTCGCTACCGCAAAAGATAGAAATAACACTTAAAACCTGGAAATACTAGTGACCCGAGACTCTTGCCCAGTACTGGGTATAAATATCATGTGTTAAACCCTTCAGCAGGTTATTCTTATGAAGTGAGGGCGGTTTATTAGAAAGGCCTCGTTCTTCTGCAGACGTCAGGAAGGCTGTAGTTCTGGAGACACATAATTCTTCACATGAATTCTATAATCTCCAGCTGTGAACATGTGTCTGGTGTTCTGTCCAGCGCTCATGTCTTAACTCTGCACTTTAGCTTTCAATATATTTCTCATGGCAATTAAATCATTTACAGATTAGTCCCAGATTAATCTTCAGTAAAAGAAAACCAGTTTTTCACTTCCGGCCTTACAGAGCAATCATGCACCAAAACTAAGAGCGGTTATTAAGATGTGTTCTGGAAAGCAGTGATCAGAATCAACAGGCCTAATCATTAATCATGCACTGTGTGTGTGTGTGTGTGTGTGTGTGTGTGAGAGAGAGAGAGAGAGTGTGTGTGTGTGTGTGTGTGAGAGAGAGAGAGAGAGAGAGTGTGTGTGTGTGTGTGTGTG
>JAUMHI010000064.1:19276758-19295793 GCA_032359435.1 Enteromius unitaeniatus
AACCATAGCAACAACTATAAATAAAATAACTATACCATAACTATAGTGATATTGTAACAGTAACCATAGCAACAACTGTAAATAAATAAATAAAATAACTATAGTGATATTGTAACAGTAACCATAGCAACAACTGTAACAATAACATATAATAATGCTTTGTTCATTCTTCGGCTTTGTCACCTGTCTCTTTAAATGCAAAATGAGTTGTGATTGGCTGTCAGTTGGTCCAGTGATATTGTTCGTCTGTGTGGTTATGATCATAGCTGTGAGCGTGGGCTTCATTATTAGAGCTGTTAATCTTTAGTGTTTGTGTGAGTAGGTGTATACAGTACAATGTCATGTCGTGCAGTGTTTTGTTGTGCCGCCCAGCCCCGGCAGTGAACACTGCATGTCTGTGATGAAGTGAAGACGGATCACAGTGATTGGCTGACGGTAGCAGCATGTCCTCAGAAGGAGGGCCTGTGATTGGCTGCTGGAGAATGACATGAATTCCTTCTGTTCTGTCCTCTGTTTCCACTCATCCACTCATCTCTCCATTTGTTGATGTCGTTTCAAAGCCACCGACTCACTTTCTTCAGCTGAACAGCAGGAGATGTTTAGCTGAGCGTTCACGCTGCTCTTCTCCATGCCATCATGCTCATATTTTCTATCCACACGTTTATTTTTACGTGTATGACGAATGTAGAGTTCTTGCCGTCGTGACGAATTTTACGATGTGTTTTACCGAAACGGGTCACTGATTCTCGGCTTCTGTTTCTCCCTCAGCCGATTTATGGTGCCCACTCTGGAACATGATTGGCCCGTGCAGGACTAGCGGACCTGTGATTGGTTGAACCTCAACCCAGGAGTGTCTGATGATTGGCTGAGAGAGAAGAGAGAGGCGGAGCCTGAGCAGGACAACCAACTTCAACTGGACAAACTCTCTCTCTTTCTTTCTCTCTCTCTCTCACACACAGGCTGAGAGTATATATATGTATATAAGTGATATATAACTATATATTCCTCAGGTGTGTGTGTCTCTCTATCTCTCTCCTGTTGTCTTTCTCTCTTTCTTCTGAATTTTTTGAGCCAAATGGACGACAATCAGCATCTTGAGGCCGAAACAATCACACCGATAGCACAAAGAAAATCGACGCAGACAGACGGACGGAGAGAGGGAGACGACTTTATATGCTCTCATTCTCTTCCCATCATCCCCTGCCTCTCTCTCTCTCTCTTTCTCTCTCTTTACTGCAGGAATATGTTTGTGTACGTGAGTGTGTGTGTGTGAGTGTGTGTGTGCGCGCGTGTTTGATCAGTTGCAGCCTCAACTTCCTAATAATGACTCAATAACAAATCTTGTTTTTTTTTTTTTTTTTTCAAATGATGTTTTGAGGGGCTTGATTCTTTCTGAGCCAATCAGACGTCGGCGTGCCGCTCAGAACCCCGCCCCTTCCTGTCCCGAGTGGGGGGGAGGGGGCGGGCTCTCCTCTCCGTGCCTAAAGAGCTCCATCGAGAACAACAGGGCAAAAAAAGACTAGTCGAGTGAGTCGGACACTCGCTTTGTTCCATGATCACGCGTTTGCTCACCTCCGACGGAGACGGTCATGTGACTCGCTCGCTTCGCTGCGTGGACCCAAGAGAGGAAGAGCGCTCGTTGGCTGTGCTGTTTTCTGGGTTTTGAGTGGTGCTTCGATGCTGCAGAGCGAGCGGACGTGTTGGTTTAGTGCTGGTGTGTGTTTGTGCCAAACGCCCGGATGCCGCCCACTGAAGCTCTCTCAGACCCTAGTGAGCCGCCCGCTCCCATGCTCCACACATCCCAGCATGCATTGAGAGACTGTGTGATACTAATACAGTCTTACATATTTAGCTTTAGTTTAACTTGAAATAGTGACAAACGTAATAGAATGTACTTCTGAAAGTAATAATTAGATTATTAAAAGTACCCAGAATTTGTATCATTTTAACGGTAAATCCTCTTTCGTGGCACTTTGTTTACTAAGAAAGAAAAGCAGTTATTCATCTTTGATTGATGAATTAAAATAATAATTTAACTGTCAAGATTTATATACATTTCTATTAAATCATAAATGCACTTTCTAAGGCCTTATTATTATTAAAATTATTTAAAATAATTATTAAAAAATTATTACCTGACAAAATTTATTTAAAATTTAAATGGGGCCCTAAAAAGTTATTGTTTGGTAAGATTGCGCAATTTCTATTAATTATGCATGTTTTTTTTATCAGTAAAATGTAATTAAACCATTAAAATGGATACAGAGGCCCTGTTATCGTTTATTTTTTATTCATTCAATCATTAAAGCATAATCAATGGAAATGAAAGTGAGGGAAGAAAGATGGATTTCCTTTCATGAGTCTGTTAGATGAGCTGAAGTGGTCGTGCGTTTCTTAGTGCTGCCGCGACCGCTCGATCGTGTTATATTACTATTCTTATTATTATACTTTTAAGCAAGTTAGCATGACACGTTGCCAGAGATTCCCTAATGGTGCTTCCCTACAAATGTCTATTAATATTTTCATAAAGCAGTATTTGATCTGATGTTTGTTGTGGTTTTAGGCTGTGAGGAGCTGTAGTGGTCAGCGCGGCTCACGGGGTTTGAGAACAGCGCTCGTGCTTTATTCACACACACACACACACACACACACTCGAGCACTGACGTCATCCGGCGAGGTCGGCTGCTGATTTCTGTACATAGAGTCCAGATTTACCGATGGAACGTTTCTCTCATTTTAAGTCGGTTGAGTTTTTCTCTTTTCTTGGTGTTCGGTGGATGATACTCATATACGCCAGTAGCTGCTTTGCTGGGGCTTTAGTCGATTACTTTTGTCTTTATTTACTTTTTTCTGTTCAGAGTATTATTGCATTTCGTCTGCATTTCAGGTACTTCTAGTTATGAGAACATAATGATAATAAACAGTGTTTCTGTGCCTACAGTTCCCCTGGCGAGCTCTGATTGGCTGAACTTGAGCGGTCACTTTTACACGCGATGCCGTGCGGACGTCTATCGATACGTCGTTTCTCACCACTTTGGGCGCAGTCTTGCGATCCCATCAGCCAGCGTTTGTGTATAGGGGTCAATTATGCTACGACAGGTTGTGATCGTGTATCTTTTCCCCATCGTGTAGCACACTAGCTCTTACTGCTATGAGTTTGTCTTCATGATGAAACCAACGGTCCTCGCCGCGGGACCCAGCCGCCAATTTAGCCATAGACACGGACAAGCCATAGCATTGACCCTTGACCCTCCGACCCGATTCAGGAGCGTAGGATGTATATATTTATATATTTACCCATGGAAATATTCTCGAATGCGCGAGAGATTTGTTGATTCTAGAGTGGAGCATCTCTGAATATGGAGTGATGTTTTGAATGTTCATATTATTATTATTATTATTATTATAAAGATATTATATTCAAATATGATCATTATTGTAATTATGAATTTCATTTCATTGACAATGATTGATAAACAGAAATGTCTTTCTTTTTGTGAATATGGAGAAGTTTACATTTTTCTGGGGAAATATTACAGAACTTTAAATATTTCAACAAACAAATAAATAAATATATACATGCTTATCAGGAGCTGTGCTGTTCTTTGCTGGAGCTCCACACACACACACAGACTGTATTTCCACAGTTATTGAGGACTTTCTGCACATTATTGCTCGAATGTTTGCTCTGTTTTATGAACACAGCATAATCAGCGATAGACTCGAAGCATATCGGCCCAACTTGCAGTGGATTTTCAAACAGAGATCCTAGTTCCTGTTTTATGGATCCTAACTCTTTTAGGATACACAGATGCATTTATTGCCCCATCAGCCCAGTCCGAGAGTGTGTTAAAGTGGATTCTAGAGGTTTTGCAGTGTCTCAGATTGTAGGAGTATATTAGTCATCATGTATAGAGGCAGGCCGTCTCACTTCTCTTTGTTTCCTGTGTTAAGGAGGATATACAGGCCAGCTTCTCTAATGAAATCACCGTTTCAAGCTGTTTTTACTTCATCACTCATTTTTATGACCACTGGAATTTGGCATGTGTGACACCATCTGCCCAGTTCTCTGATGTTTCTCCATTTTGATTGAGGATTTGTTAAAGCTTCGTACCAGATTGATTGTTCTAATATAGTTCATTTTTACTTCACCAGCCCAGTTTGCTCCGAGCACTAAAGCAGACATAAAAGCTTCACACTCAGCAACTGCTTCAATTAAATCCAGATTTCAGGCTGTTTTTATTTGATCGCTGATGTTTTATAACCCCTTGAACCTGGCACGTCTGACCATGCTTGAATGAAGATGGCCGTTTTGCTTGAATAGTGTGTTTGCTTGGAGGTTGAGTGAACACAAGATCTTGGTGCTAGAGTAATGGCTGTAATGGGATGGCATTGTTTAATTCGCCAGGCTTTTTTATGGCCCCTTGACATTTGAAAGTAAACATGTGCTTATTGCACCATCAGCCCACTTTGCAGCACATTTTCTCCAAGCTCATAGATGTTGCATTAAAACAGACAGAAGGGCTTCATACTAGGTCTTCTGCTCTAATGATGTCCCAATATTGGGCGATTTTTACTCCATCAGTCTTCATCTATGGGCCCTTGAACTTGGCTTATTTGAGACTAAACACATGCACTTTCTCTGCAGACAAGTGCTTTATAATCAGCCAACTGCTCTAATAGCTTTTTCTTTAACAGCCTGTTTTATGGACGCTTGAACTTGACCTGTCTGAGGTTCTTACAGCGTTTTGCGGTGACCCTTCTCTGCACTCTTTAAGGATGCTTTAGGGAGGAGATAAACGCTTCATCCTCCGGCAGCCGCTCTAACAAATTCTACATTTTGAGCTTTTTTTTATTTCACTGCAGACGTTTACTGCACCATCAGCCCAATTTGTGGCTATTTTTTCTGGGATCGTTTTAATGGAGCATTAATATGGATATAAGAGCTACTAGAGTAACGGCTCTAATGAAATCCAAATAATGTGCTGTTTTTACTTTGGCAGTGTTTTATGGATCTGATGATATACAGAAGGACAGCAGCTCCAAAAGCTTCTTCAGATGTGCCAAGATCAAAGAAAGCTGTCAATGTTTGAATGGTTTTGAGGGCAGCAGCATTACAACGAAGCTCTTATGTATGTCTATCACGCTCTTGAATGGTCTTGAAATGAGCTGAAGGCACAGTATTCTGTGGAAAATATCTGGGTTTCACAACATAAGACCCTTTCTTAAACCACTTAAATATGGCTGAAGCTGAGTGAGCAGTAATAATAATAATGTGATTGGTGTGTAATGTGATGATCTGAGCAGCCGGAGGCGCCAGTGCTCCTGAACCCATCCGAGAAGCTCCAGCATCATGAATCATGGGACAGACGACAGACGGACGTTTGACTGGAAACTTCTAATCTGGGCTCTGATCTGTCAGACAAACATAAAACCCAAACGAGTTTAATCTCAAAAGACAGAGATCTGAACACGAATGTGAAGAACGGGGATTTTATGAATCATCTGCTTGTACTTTCCACAAATATGATAGAAAACATGGGTTTCTGTTCAAAAATAAACAAAACAAATAGGCACACATTAATCAGGTGACATGCCAAACCTTAATAATTAAAACATTTATATATATATATATTTTTTTTTTTTATTATTTTTTTTTTTCAAAAATAATATCTTTATTTTTAGATATTTAGGTAGGTTTAGGTGTAGGACAATACCACATACAGTACAGTAGAAACACCAATGACCCCAGAAAACATGGACACACTACAGGAGTGTGTGTGTGTGTGTTCATTCGGCCTGTTGTTTTTCTGCTCTAAGCTGATTTACTGGACGTGATCGAGAGCAAGTTTATATACTGTAGATTAAAACATGAGCGAATCACAACACCCAGAATACAGAGAGCTGCTGGAGGTTATGGGGCTGATGGGTTTCATTAATAACAGGATGCTGTCTCGCTCTGCTTGGAATACTCACTAAAATACAACAAAGTGAAATTAAAGGCAAAAATTAATGTGATATTATTTTTCCCGGTATTCTGTCACATAATTGAGGAAAAATAGTAAAACTGAAAGAAAGAAAGAAAAATTATTTGATGAGGAACGTATTGAATCAATCAAATAATTTCAAGATTACTTTAATGCTTTTGACAGCCATTTCTTACAGAAAAAGACAGACATCTCAGACAAAATCTAAAGTTTAAACGTGAAAAAAAGAAGCAAGTGTTTAAACACACAAATGCAGTCATTCTTTAACTAGCACATTGTCTTTAGAACAATAAAAAAATATATGCAAAAAACACAAGATGCTTCATAAACTCTGAAACAGAATGACATTCATAAAAGTTCAAGAGAGAAAAACAGCTGAACTGACAGAATCTTAACAGAACAAAACACTTTTATCAAATAATCATTTATGCTAATAAACAGCAGTGCATGATGGGACATTGCTTTGAGCTGAATTGCATAAAGCCGTTATTAGAGCCATGGATGCACGAATGGTGAGTTGCACAGCTTTGGCTGCTGTTGTATCTAAAAGCATCATCAGCAAATATAATAACATATAAAACACATGCAGACGTTCACACAATCCTGAGATGCAGCGCATTCAATATTTCTGTCATTTAATTCACTAAATACTTGATATAATTACTTCAGGATTTATGGAGCATGATTCAAACTGAGCTTAATTAACCTGGGATCTTTTCTTCTGTTGTCTGATTAAAGCTTCATCATTGCTCACTTTCTCTGGTTTATAGATGCTAAAAATGTGATCAGTATCTCACTCATGCATTCATGCAGCTCATGCTCAAATTATCTGATTTAATGCCTCAAAACCTTTTTAAAAAATAATTTAAAACCAAACTTGATCATCAGGAATCTATTTCACAGTGGAGTTCAAATGACAATTAAATTCAACCTGAACTCAAAAACACAGAAATAAATTCTGTAAATGGTCAAAGCGAGTAGTTAAATGATCGTGTACCATCAGCAGACCCCATGCTATGACATCTAGAGATAATGGGCTTTCTCAGTTTGCTTGGTTTTGTTTTCCAGTACTAATATCTAAAACTGAAAATGAAGCTTTTACATTTACTGGACAGAAAAGCCCTCATTTCTGAGAAACTGAACACCATGAAGTGAGTTTGTGGTTGAACTGACCATTTCCATGCAATTCACAAAAATAAACTTTACATAAAACACTAAAGATTCATGGAAGCCCAGATAATTAGGAAAAATTCACTAAATGTCAAGAAATAAATGGTTTAATAAGTGTTCTTTAAAGGCACAATATGAAAGATTTTTGTAATAAAATATCCAAAAACCCATTGCCCAGTGTTCTATATTTCATACAGTTGTGTACTTACGTTATCTCAGAAGTTCTGTAGGATTTGACAATTCCAGATTTAAATAATAAACCGCCCCTATCCATTGTCGCCTATCAATGATGCAATATCCACGTTATCCTCAGTTTCCGCCTGTGAATACTACGCCAACACACATGGACAAATGCAGAAGTGGTAGTTATTTAATGTGCATTTCCATATCATGGATCGTGATTACTCTTTCCACACACACTGTGTATACAGTCAACGAAATAAAGCGAGGACAAATTTCCACTAAACTCTGTCATTGTGTCACCAAACATCACCTGTTATTGATTTGAAAATGCAACCTCTAGTGGCGAAAACCATATTGTGCCTTTAAGCAAAATCAAACATGGGTCAAAATATCCTGTGAAATAATCAGAGGGTTAAAGGTGCTGTATGTAGTTTTTAAACCTTACTGAACCATAGAAATACAATAATGCATTTGCAGATATTTAGAAGAAATGTTAGGTTCACATACTTGTTTCTCTGAAAAACAATTCTACAGTCCATTCTCGTTTTGAAATGTGTGACTCTGCCAGTGCATCCATACAACTATTCTCCCCTCAGTTTTGGAAGCACAAACAACAATGATTACACAGATTATGTTCAATTGTGTTTTTCCTTTAGAGAGCTCTCAAATTCCATCAAATAAATATTGATTTGTGTTCTGAAGATGAGGTCTTACGGGTTTGGAACAACATGAGGGTGAGTAATTCATGACAGAATTTTCATTTTCATTCTCCTTTCATACATCTTACCCTAACGTTTCAGCTTAAGGGAAACTCTTGTTTATCTAGTAGCACCTCAAACATCTCATGTTGTCAAGTTTTCAAATCAGCTTCATGGTGAACCTGCCCGTCTCCATCGTGCGTCCACCTCCGGATGACGTCGCTGTGCTGCGCGGCACAAAGTCAATAGTAGCCGTGTGCTTTATCTGCCCTTTGCTCTGACTCCAGAAAAACATGAAGATGAAGCAAACAGCCACGGAGCTCAGGAACGACAGGAAACCCATGGTCACTGCGATCACCAGCGTCTTCACATCGAATGGAAACGGCTGTGATCCATTGACCGCCGCTTGCCCGGACGTGAAGCTCCATCCTTCCAGGAAGAACGAGCCAGAGCGGTTGCGAGCAGATGCCGGAAACCCCCGCACCCGCAGGCTCACCGAGACGCTGTCATTCCCAGCTGCGTTCGAAGCAATGCACAGGTAATACCCACTGTCCTGTACTTGTGCATAGCGCACTTCCAGAGTCCCATTAGCAAGCGTGCGAATCCTGCCCGAGCTGGAAATAACAGAGCGTTTGGGATTCAACCAAATAATCAACGGCGCTGGATCTCCGTCGGCTGCGCAGAAGAACAAAACTGTATGTCCTTCGTCCGTCCGAACATCCTGCGGCTTCCGTGTGAGAATGCGAGCTTGTCTGCATGTAAACAACCTAGGAATCTCAGCCTCCGTAAAGTCAGCAAATGTCCGGCCTTGAACCTGCACAGGTGTTGCACAAATCGGCGGATGTCCTTCGAAGCGAAGCCACGGGCGTCTGCGCATCGCCCAAAGAAGCCTGCAATCACACGCCAACGGGTTCCCATCTAATCCAAGAACATCTAAAGCAGTGACCAATTGGAACACAGACTCCTCCAGTGTCACCAGACGGTTCTCCGACACGTCAAGGAAGCGTAGAAGCGCAAGGTTGCGAAAAGCGCCGGGCTCTATCCGGAGAAGCCCTGTACCGACTACATGCAGCTCTTGGAGTCGTAGCAAATCCCCAAGAAGATTAGAAAGGATAACAGTAATTGGGTTGTACGATAAATCCAGGTATCGCAAGTAGACGAGGTGATGCAGTGGGGAATACGGTACAGTGCTCAGATTGCAGTGTCTGAGTGTTAGCGATGTGAGATTAAGTCCAAACAGGCTGTTAGCGGCTAACGAGTCCAACCAAGGACAATGGGAAACTTCAAGATCACGCAAACGTCCCAGCTGGCGGAAGGAGTTGTTGGGAAGTGTCGTGAGTCCAAGTCGGCACAAACGCAGCCTGACCATTCCGGAGAGTCGCGAAAACGCTTCAGTCGGAACTGATGTCAGGTTGCATCGGTCAAGGTTCAGCTCCTGCAGGTCGGAAAGACCGTCGAAAGCGCGGTTTGAGATAAACACCAGATCGTTCTCGCTGGCCTCCAGCTTCTGGAGAGACGACATCTCGCTAAACATATCGTCCAGGAGCACCAAGATCTCATTCTGGCTGACGTCCAGGAACTGAACGCTGCGGAGGCCGGAGAAGGCTCCGACTGGGATGATCTTTAGATGGTTGCCGGATAAATTCAGCACAACAAGATTCCGCAAACCAGCAAAGGCTTCGACCTCAATCACTGTTAGTGCGTTATCGCTGAGGTCCAGCTCGCGTAACTGCATTAGCCCGGAGAACTGTCGCTGTGATAGAGTCTTCAAGACGTTGCTGGTTAAGTTAAGCAACAGGGTGTTGTCAGGTACACCCGCGGGAACAGAAGACAGTTGTCTTGAGGAGCAGTTCACTATCAGGAATTTTGGAAGACAGTCGCAGCGCTGAGCACAGGGCGCTGACAGAACCACGCCCACTACCCACTGGAGGACCACCCACCAGTACAGCCTCCTCCAATCAGCAGCCACACACATCTGGAGACCCGCCTACAGGGGAAAGAACACAGATTCAGCTTTTGGTTGCATAACAAATTAGTGTTTAAACTTTGTGGGCTAATAAAAATCTCAACATTGCAGATGATGGAGCTTCAGGATCTTTAGTGTTACAGAAACTATCAAGTATCAGTCATTTTGCTTGTGAAGTTCCACACTACTCTACAGATTAATGCATGCTCAGGATCCATGCCTGAACAATATTCCAGGGTCATTATATTTAACCAAAATTAAACCATAAAAAAAATTTGGTAACACTATATTTTAAGGTGTCCTTGTTACATATGTTACATGTACTTACTGTTATAATATAATATATTATATATTACAGTTGAAACAGAAAAATATAAAAATGTCAAATGTTACTATACTAAAATAACACGTGTTTAAGTGTGAAAAGCAAAAAATAAGCGAAGCTGCTTTCTTATGAAGCCCAGTACTGAATACAGCAAGAGAAAGATTCAAATGTGTTTAGGCCTGTCACGTACTCAGTGTGATTTAAAGAAGAAAAAAAAAACTAAATCCCAAAAAATCTTAATCTTGAAAACGTGGTGTAGGAGACACTGAAAACAGCAAGACATGACACAACCACCATATATGCTATATATTATTTTTAATAAAATAGTATAATTTACATAATATTATATAATATTACAATAGCATTTTTAAATATGATAAAACTATATAAAGTTTAGTATTAATATCTTAATTCATACCAATATATTGAATATATACACATATGAATACATCAGTACCAAATGTAAAAATATTATACTTTTGCAACAAACATTTCTACAGACACATATCTACACACACACACACACATATATATTACAATTACATTAATTTTTACTTATAACCATTTCATCCATGACTATAGCCTGAAATTTTTTTGCAAACACTCACCAGCTGGCAGAGGGGCTGCTCCTTCTCATTACCAACAATTTTTAAAGAAAGTCGCTGATCGCCCGCTCACAGCCTAGAGAGAGAGAGAGAGCATTAACATTATGTTCAGCCAATAGATGCGTCATGAGTTTGAGATCGTGATGTGATGAGTGTCGCAGTGGCGCTCCTTAGGTTCGGAGGTCAGGGGTCAGATTCAGAGTTGTTCTTGCTGTTGGGATCTGTTGAGCAGTATGAAGGTGTGTGTGTGTGTGTGTGTGTGTGTGTGTGTAAAGGAGGAACAGATGTTTCTCTGTGGGATCGTCCGGGACTCCAAGCGGCATGTTTGCATAACCAAATGTTGGCAGTGTTCAACGCATCAAAGCCACAACAAAACACAGAACACTGCCAGACACACAGCACGCCGCCGTCAGAGAGTGTGTGTGTTAGATCAGGACTAGATTTACAACAAGATCCACATTTTAGATTTGATTTTTGGCTCAAACACATAAATATTTTATCACCAAAAGTAAACCAAAAGTTCCTTAATATTTATTAAGCAAGTGATATGCAGACAGTTGTCATCTCTGAATGAGTCTTGGGTTTGATGGTTTGTGCTCTCAGCTGTCAATAATACTGCATTATATATTAACAATATCAAACCATGTTTCTTCACTTCTTTAAATCATATCTAATCAATCAAACTTTAATTAAAGCACCTTTCAAATCTAATGTCATTCAAAATGCTTTACAAACAATATACAATATGAAAAACACAAAATAAACAGATTTTAGTGAAACGATAAGTATGTATTACATGAACTTCCCAATAGCTGTGACGGGGCATGTTTACTAAGGTTTAGCATCTCCTCTTCTTCTCAAAACAGTTTGAAGACGTCTGGGCATCAAGGTTATGACTGACTTCCTGGAGTTTGGTCCATTTGAAGCAAATATGGCTTCTACCATGATAGAGATTAGTTGTCATATGCAGATGTCTTGGAGGATTGTGTTTACCGAAAGGGGTTTCTGGAAGTATTCCTGGGCCCATGTAGTAATGTCAATGACAGAATCATGCGAAGAGTGTCGTCTGAAGACCACGAGAACCCAACAAACATCTTCAGCCTTGCCTCTTATACACACGCACAGATTCCCTCAATCTATAGATGATGAGATTTGCAAAGCCTCTGCAATCGGACATTGAGGAACGTTGTTTTTAAAGTATTCCACAATCTTTTTACACTCTTTCACAGATTGGACAGCACCTGCCCGTCTTTACTTCTGAGAGACTCTGCCTCTCTAAGACATTTCTTTCATATCTAATCATGCCACAGACCTGATGTCAATTAACTTAATTACTTGCTAGATATTCTCCCAGCTGAATCTTTTCCTAATTTCCTGCTTTTTCAGCCCTTTGTTGCCCTGTGCCAACTTTTCTGAGACCTGTAGCAGACATCAAATCTGAATTGAGCTCATTTAGTGGATAAAAGTCGTTTAGTAGAACTTCTCAATTGAAACATTAGTTATGTTCTATTGTGAATACAATACTGGCTTTTGATTCATACTTTTCAAGCACATCTAATGCAAGTCAAAGTGCTTTACAAGTAAGCGACAAACAAATTTATAAAAAAGGAATTTTTTTTTACTGCAGTTAGTAACAATTAGTAACATAAATGCGATTTACAAGCGAATGACAAAAAAAATACAATAAAAAATATACTAAAGTGGCGTGTAGTATTGTCATTATTGATGCATAGTAAACTTTCAGTGAAATGATCAACAGTGAGATATAATGCAAATAAGAATATATTTAACAATATGCATATTATAAATAAATAAGGCATTAAAATAAATGCAATGTATAAAAAGTTAAATAAAAATATACATAATGAGATGTTGGTAATGCTAAATAGTAATTGTTTTGGGAGTGGAAGAATGGCTCCTGACGGCTGTGATCATGTGTGTGTGTGTGTGTGTCTCTCAGTGTGTGTGTGTGTGTGATGAACTGAGCTCAGAGCACAGGATTTGTGCGGTGTGCTGACAGCATATGTCGTTTGAGCGTGTTTAATGCACAAGTGCAGTTTAATCTGCTCTTCAAATGGCCGTAATGGATGCTGTGATGTTCGTCTGTCTGTTTGTTTACTCCAGCGTGTTTTGTTTCAGTCCGTTAAGCATCTTTAAAAAGCATCTTTGCTCAAGAGGCTTTAAACTTCATGCCCTTAAAAGACCATCCACAAACCCACAGCACACACAGAATCCAGTCAAAATGAGATTTACTCATTAACACTTGTTTGTCATTATGACACATCAAACATCCTCATGCACTTGTTTTTCTGAACCCTGACAATCATTCATGTATTTGGTTGACGCTTTTATCCAGAGAAACTTGCATTGCATTGGATGCACAATTTTTCATGCAGTCCTTGAGAATCAAAGCCATGAAACTGGCGTCACTAGCATTAGCTACTATTTGAGCATTAGTGTTGTGAGTACTAAAAGTCATTAAAAATTAAAATTAAATACTATTAAACTAAATCTCCTTTAAGTTAAATGAATGTGTAGCTAAGAGACGGGGCGTGTGGATCCATGTGCAGTTCTTTATTGATAATCGTGGTAAACAGGCAGGGTCAATACAACAGCAAACAGGAGAGGAGGAGGCAAAACATAAACCCTAAGGCTAGTGATCGGCAAACAGAGTCCAAAAGGGGCAAGACAGAGCAATAATCCAAAGGCAAGGCTGAGGTCGGTACACGGCAGAACAAGGAAACACACCACTAGGCTAGAACTCTGGAAACGCTTTGCAAGGGCGTGGAGTTAATGTTCGGCAGCTCTGTAGCAAACACGGATCGGTTATAAAGGTTATGAACAAACAGGGGGCGAAGTGGGACACAGACACTAAGGATTACAATATTTCAAAATAAAAGGGAAGAGCAGAAAGGCATAGTTGAGCCAGTCCAGAGGGCCACGGTGGTGCAGGCAGGGCAGGGATCCATGGTAGAGCCAGTCCAGGTGAAGACCATCCAGGACGAGGCCGACAGAACAGACACCTGGCCGTGGCAGGGCAGAACGAGGGGTCAACGGCCTCCGTGGCCAGGACTAAGTATGACGAGAGTTCATTGGTGGCGCACATGGCCGTGACTGGGCTGGACGAGAGTTCCTTGGTGGCCCTTTTGGCCATCGCAGGGCAAGACAAAAGTTCGAGGATGGCCGTGACAAGGCTGGATGAGGAGAGAGTGGCCTAGAGTGCTGGGACTGGGCATGATGATGATACCCCAGGAGATCCTGCAGACTGGCAGGAGTACCTCTACCTCTGTACAGCATCAGCCGACACCTCAAGGGGACCTGGAGAGGATTCTGGGACTGGGGCGGACTGGAGAGCGGGCTTCTGAGCAGACAAGGTCTCTGGAGCAAACTTGAGGGCAGATGAGGCTTTCATGACAGGCTTGTAGGTGGATGAGGCCTCTAGGGTGCAGTGTGCGGCCCACACCCTTAAAATAGCAACCGCCATAACCGGGAGCACAGAGGATAGGGGAAGAGTCTCTAAGGTGACCAGGGCTGAAGTTTTTGGGACACCTGCTGCACGCACTGACTTCACTGGTGGGTCCGCCAGACTGGACACCAGCCTAAAATGCCCTTGGAACGCCCAGGTATCTTCAAATGCAATGTGCACGATGCTTGGGAACACTGGAGTGGCATCTATGACTGCAGAAGACTGGCTTCATATCCTTGGCGGCTGAAGGCTCTGGTGTGGCAGCCATCTTGTGTAGTGGCTCTGGGGCAGCGGCCCTCTTGTACAGCGGATCAGGGGAGGCAGCCTTCTTCCCCAATGGCTGTGGCTCTGGATGATCAATTGAGGCGTTGACTGAACCTGGTGGGTGTGGATCAACTATAACTCAACTTGGCAGGTGTAGTAATGTGTAATAACTTGACTTGAAACATGAGAATTAGTGGAAGGTGTACTTAACTGATGGGGGTCTGCTGAGGGTAGTCTGGACTCCTGAACGTCAGCGGCGACTTGAGTAGATTCATGATGATCTACTTTGACTTGACTTGTCTTGTGAAGATCAGTGTGGGCTTGGCTTGATTTCACAAAAACAGCTGTGGCAGAATGTAGCGTCGCAATTTCCACCACCCTGCGTTCGTGCTCTGTTGCGTCTGCCATCTTCCATCCACCAGAATCTCATTCTTCTTCCGCGAAACCCACAGTAAATGCAGAGCCCACGCACCAAAGAGCAAAGTCAATGAAAACCATGAGCGAGGAATAGGGACTGAGCTGGGGACTCGCATCTGAGCTGAGATCCAAGCAGCTGATTAACGCCGTCACAGAAGAAGTCTATAAGTGCACAGTCTGGCAGATCGGAAAAATACATGAGATCTAGATACTAAAACACAGTCCCCGAGCGAATGGCAACCCTGCTGTAGTGCTAACAAGCTCCTAGCAAAGTCCATACCTGACCAATATCTGAGAAACCGCTGGATTCTTGTAGGGCTGAGCATACTGTACCGAAGGAGACGGGGCGTGTGGATCCATGTGCAGTTCTTTATTGATAAGCGTGGTAAACAGGCAGGGTCAATACAACAGCAAACAGGAGAGGAGGAGGCAAACAGAGTCCAAAAGGGGCAAGACAGAGCAATAATCAATGCCAAGGCTGAGGTTGGTACACGGCAAAACAATAAACAAGAAAACACAAGACTAGGCTAGAACTCAGGAAACACTTTGCAAGGACGTGGAGTTAATGTTCGGCAGCTCTGTAGCAAACACGGATCGGTTATAAAGGACAGAGACACAAGGGATTACAATATTTCAAAATAAAAGTCCACACACGACTAAACAAGCTAAAACTGACTGAAATCATAACAGAATGCTAAATGAAATAAGAAAACATAAAATATATATATTAAAAATTTAATTGGTGTTTTGTGTTTTATTTTTCATTTAACATCAAGTATTTGATGTTATTTTTAATGCATAATTTAATAAAATGTCATAATTTAAAATTTTTGAGCCCTGCCATTTATTACAGTGAGTATTATTTTATTATGTTTCATGTTTTGGTAGATTGTGTTTTGTTATATTTTTGCAGTGTTTTTAATATCCCTGATGACTGGCTCTGTGAAGCACACAGCGCTGACCGCTCCTGATTTTCTTGTCATTATTTATAAAGCAGCTCTGACTCTCTGACACCTTCCCAGATTTTGTGGAAGGAATCGGATCCGTCTGAGTGTCTGGTTACAGTCAGAGGTCACTCAATCCTCCAGATCTGGATGTGTTTGTCACACCACAGCATCAGATGATCAGTGTCTCAGGACAGATGAAGAACAGTGCACTGCTATAATATACTTCATCTAAGTGTACTCAACTCTGCTGTTTGAGACACCATGAATATGAACTAAAATGTGCTTTTAACATACTTTCTCTGTATTTAAAAAATGTATTTAGTCACTGCTTGTGAAAGATGCGTTCAAGTGAAATACAGAGATAGTATGTTGAATAACACACACACACACACACACACACAATCACAGGTAAATACAAAGTAAAAAAATCTAAAAATAAATTCTCAAAAAACAAAAATGGACTTCATGATTATATATAAAACGTAGAGTCAGATAGTGTGTGTGTGTGTGTGTGTGTGTGTCTATAAAAAATGAAGCCTCTTTTTGGGGAATTTGTTTCATTGTGAGATTATTTTTGGGATTTAGCCTGTTTTTCTCATCACAGTAATTAATAAAAATCTCTGAATCTGTCTGGAGACTATTTATATACAAAATATTAAACTGTGTATAACACACACCATCATAATGTACACGGTCAAAGACGTTAAGATTTCTGGGTCAAAAGACATTTAAACAAGTGATTTCATGTCCATCTAAAGCACATTAAATATAATTAAAGTATCTACTTTTAAGGTTTAAATGTTTTTGGTTGAAATAATAAGTCTTTTATTGTCATTAATTGATTTTTGTTGTAAATATGCCTGCCAAGATTATTACACTGAAT
Organism: Enteromius unitaeniatus; assembly: GCA_032359435.1. Lineage (NCBI taxonomy): Eukaryota > Metazoa > Chordata > Actinopteri > Cypriniformes > Cyprinidae > Enteromius > Enteromius unitaeniatus. Next base: position 19,293,670 of record JAUMHI010000064.1, read on the forward strand.
GACATTTTACTGTATATATTTATTAAATCAGGGATACATGTTAATATATATGAATTTATGATATATATGCTATTAACTTAAACAGAAAACTTTTTTGCACCAGCAATTTAAAGCAGTATTAGGCTACACTTATTGTTTTTGTCCTATACAATTATTTAACATATGATTTAAATCTTTACATAACATACCAATAATGAACTTTGAATCCAACAATAATAACATTCATTTATATTACTGCGAAATGTTGAGTTGAGTGCCTCATGCGTTATTATTATGTCAAAAATAATGTTGCTGAAACAAGCTTTTCTACTCAGCCCGTGTGTTATGTTTGAGTTATTTTGAGTTATGTTATTGAGTTTATTATTGGTTATCGAGTAAAGGTCCTCACCTGCTGCCAGGCTCCAGACCTGCATCAGACCCGAGACTCCTTCAGACCCGAGAAAACTCCATCAGACCCGAGAGATCTCCATCAGACCCGAGACTCCTTCAGACATGAGAAAACTACAAAGTGCAGAGAATCGCTGGAAATGCGCGTTCACGTGCGCCGCGGGGGCGCGTGGCAGGATTTATTTACGCGAACATGAGCGCGGACGCTAGCCCAGAGCGCGCATTACCTCAGCCGCGGAGGAAGATGAGGCTCAAATCTGAGGATTTAACACGCATTCATAAAAATGAAAGACAGACAGAAAAAAAGCATGAGTCTAGATGATGGAGGAAGTGATGTCTCGTGAGAAGAACCCTCACAGTTAAACAGCAGAGTTTCTGTGTGATGATCTGCTGCATTCACCCAGCAAGCATTTAACAAATCTACCAAGTTCAAGTTCAGTTCATTTATACAGCACTTTTAAAAAGCCCACAGGCAGGAATAAAAACAAGAGAGGAAAAGTTAGGTACTTATAGCAGCAAAACAAACATTCAGATGAAGTAGGTTATTACTAGTAGCATCAAAGCAGTTAAACAGCATCTTCAGGGTTTCACGAGACATCGGTTGCCAGATGTAAGTAATTCAGGCAGCTCTCATTTCCATTCTTGAGTCCCTGTCTCCCCAGCTGTGATTGTGTCAAGGTTAGCTGGAGGATCATGTCCAGGGTTCAGGAGGCTGGGGTCCAAGCCTGTGTTTGGTGCTGGCTGCTTTAGGACTTCCTTGAAGTGATCACCCACCGACGCTCATGTTCTTCTGGAGTAGGACGGGACCTGTCGTCCTGATCTTTAATCGATGTGCCGCTTCCAGATGGAGAGTTGGTAAGCTCTCAAAAGGCCTGGTAAAGTGTGTGTTTATTATTTTCTGTCCCTTTCTGATCAACCCTCTCACGCTTGTCAGGGCTTTCAGCGTAACTTTACGGATCTGCTTGTCTGGAAAGTATGCGTTCACAACCACGAGTCCTTGAGCAGCACAGAAATTCTTTTGCCAGTAATGTCCAGACGTTTCAGGTAGTGAATAGAAATGATGATTTGGCCTTGAGCAATTTGCCTTACATCAGGGGTCGGACCTTTACATGACTTTGTTCGACACCATCATCCATGGTCAGCTGTCATCTCCGCCATCTAAAGCACTTAAGAGGTCACTTTTTGTATTTTCCGTGGCAACAGGGGTTAATACAGGGAGGGGTCACTAGCCCCACACCCAACCTTTATCCAGGCTTGGGGCCAACATGAAATTCTTTGCCATGCATATTACTAATCAATTTTTATTTTTGATTTATTTACAGTAGAAACTTTGCAAAATATCTTTATATTGACCCATACAATTTATTGTTGATTATTGCTACAAATGTATCCGTGCTGCTGAAGACTGCTGCTGTGCTCCAGACACAGATATCATAGCCGCGAGTGATGATCATATAATGATATGTGTCTTCAGCTGGAGCAGGTACCGTCAGGTTGCTGAGTCAGATCCTCTCCATCTGTGCTTGTGTGTGTGTGTGTGTGTGTGTGTGCGCTCATTTTTGTGACAAATCAGGACATAAATGTATTATGACATAGATATTACAAGGAGAAGGTGACCTTTCAGGACATTACCCCATGTCCCCACTTTTCAAAACACATATAAATCACACAGAATGAAGTGTTTGAGAATGTAGGAGTGTGTGGTGTTTCCTGTAAGGGGTAGGTTTAGGTGTAGAG
>JAUMHI010000064.1:19295893-19306007 GCA_032359435.1 Enteromius unitaeniatus
CAAATATCTAAACCCCTATAAAAGAAGATATAAATGTGTATATATTCAAATCTCTTTCTTTCTCTCTCTCTCTCTCTCTCTCTCTCTCTCTCTCTCTCTCTCTCTCTCTCTCTCTGTCTCTCTCTCTCTCTCTCTATCTCTCTCTGTCTCTCTGTCTCTCTCTCTCTGTCTCTCTCTATCTCTCTCGGCCCACTCCAGCATTCCTGGAACACTTGCAGAGTTTCTGTTGGGTTTTGATCACGGCACACACACACACACACACACACACACACACACACAGAGAGAAAAGCAGAAACTCCCCCTGAATTCCACATCATGAATATAATTTGGGAAATAAGCCGGGGTCAGAGTCATAGTTTATCCCTCAGCCGAACTAACCCTGACCATAACTAACACTAAAGCTGGGGGTTAAAGGGAATGCTTTCCCCAGAAATGATATCTTCTTTTGGTTATTTACTTTTGCTGAAATTTGCTTCAAGGTTTTTTTTAAGAACCAAAGAGTTTTAACTTTCCATTTTCTACTGCTTGAACAAAGTGCATAGCTATATATATATATATATATGGGTAGTTGATGTATCAGTGGTGTCTATGGTGTGACATAAAAATGTACAAAAACAATCTAGTTTTAAAGATAACACAATAAAGATACATTTCCCTCATCAACTACCCATTTATATATATATATATTAGTAATTTATAGTGTTTATTTATTGTATTTTCTAGAATGAACTCTTTATTTAGACAATGCGTTTGCAAACATTTGCGAAATACTGCACTTCATACCAAACATGTTTGAAAACACAACACAAGTCCTGAGATGCTTTATTTTTGTTAAAAATTGAACTTAAATCTTATGAACTTAAATCTTGCTGAAGAAATGTAATCATCCATGTCATGCAACAGTTGCATGACCTGAGCTCTGCAGTCATAAACATCAATCTAGTGCATGTTTACATAGAAAAAACAATGAGAAAGCTACGCAGTGGAATGCAAAACACGTTTGGTGTGAACGGCCCCTTATGGTACAGCTAGCATGTTTACAAAAGACCAGCAGTTAAAACGCAGCGCCGGGTGTGAGTGGCCTTTACACTGCTGTGTTTATAGAGTAGAGTAACTACCCCTGGATATCTCTGTGTCCGAGTGTGCCAGTGCGAGTTAAGAGAGAAGGAAACAGCACAGACAGCTCTGGGCTCTGGACAGGAAGCCAGCGGCTGCTTTATGTCAAAGGTGCCGAGTATTTTACTGAGAGCGTGAGAGCCGTTACTTGTTCACTTCTTAAAAGAAATTTAAATGTGCTAAAAGTGCCCACTTTCAGGCCATCCGAGATGTAGATGAATTGTATATAGCATTCTGTCCCATGAAAGCACCTTAAGGCTCAGTACGTCTTCTCTGTTCAGTGATTTGCTGTCCAGGCAGCACTCTTGAGAACTGAGGTCCAGGAAACTCTTCAGACCAGAGAACGTGTTCCTGGAAAATAGCAGGACAGAAGAACATTCCCAAAGTGTTTACTGTGTCTCAGAGCCCCGTAAAATCTAGTCTGTCTGGATCTGTGTTCTGTGATAGTGTGTACAGTTCATAATGTTATCTGATTTACATTTACAATGATGGGAACTATTTGGCACTTTGATGATTTTCACTTACATGATTCTAAGCAGCAGTTTAATGTGGTGTTAGTGGCACTGAGCTGCACTTCTGGGCGTAATGCCCCTTAGAGTGATGCTAGCAGCCTCACGCTCTGTCAACTTTATAGATGAAATGCTGAAGGAATGCATGTTATACATTGCAGGAGTGCTGGGACTTCTGTCTTCCAGCAGGACAATGGCCTGAAACGTTATCAGAAGTCAGACTGGACGCCAGAAAGGTGACGTCCTGGAGCTCTGAGCGCCAGAGCATCTGTAGAGGAGCTCAGGAGCGCTCGTTTGTCAAGTGTACTGGACAGAAATTTGCCAAGAAGAACTTGAGTGTGAAGATGTGCACTGCTGAAGGAATCACAGCTGCAGTAACTTCATAAAACAGACAGAACTGTGTGAACTAGGCACTGATCTGTTATTGCAGTCATGTCTTTTGTAAAAATGTTTTCTTATCTCAGCCCTGCTGCTCTTAAATGTGGTGTTTGTGGTTGTTCTGATGTGGTTAGTGTCTGGAAACACATCTCACATTTAAACAGCTATGAATTGTGTTTCTGTTGAGACTCCCTAGCACTTTTCACAAAAACATTAGAAATGATAAGTAATGCACTGAATTCAGCGTAAAACATTTTTATTGAAAAAATGGCATTTTAAGACAGTTAATATTGAGGTAGTTCCTCTGTTTTTTCACACTAGCTTTCGGATGCTGTTATGAATAATGCTTTGTAATCTGCGTGGCTCTTCATCAATGGCCTGAACATTACAGTTATTTACAGGCCTGTAATGCAATCTAACGAAGGGGGAATTCAGGAAGTCAAGTGCTTTAGCTTCTAGTATATAAACGTTTTAATTCAATAAGCCTGTACAAAAAAAATCCAGATTATACTCCCTACTCGTGTGTCCTGCTTCATCTGCCTAATGGACGATTAGCTCTGATTAGCCGTTAATTAGCTAAAGTGTCTCCCACCGACACACACAAAGCCTCTTGTCAGATTAGCTTCAGGTTGGATCAGTTTTATAAATGTCAGATTGTTATGGGATCATTTATTAGTGGCTCTCTGTCCTCTCAGATCTTCTGTGCTTTGATTTCTGCCGCACTAAAGTATTTCCCAGTTGCTCCAGGGATTTTATTATCTGAGCTTTAACAAATAGTTATTTGATGGTGTGATGGTTTAGATGAGAAGCTGAGGTTTATTTCACTGTAGCTCTTGTCTTTGTGTGTTTTATCTTGCTGGATTTCCAGAGCGTATCACGGCACCCATTGGTGTCGATAAATATAGCAGCTCTAGCTCAATGTGAGCCTGACCTAAATCTCAGCTCGACATACCAAAATAAAAAGTTGATCCCAGAATTACAGTCCAAACTGAAGCTTGCTGCTGGGTTTCACAAGATTGTTAAATCACTGTAATTTACTGTTTGTGTTTATGACTGTTACACAGTTCATTTAGGGCATGTCAGGTAATCTAGATTAACCTTTAGACCAGGCGTCTTCGACAGGAAGCGTTACTGGAACAGGTCAGACTTTTCTTTCATATCAGCTTTGGAGAAATGTAGTGTTTGTAAGAAACAAATCCATCATTAAGATGTTGCTTCCGGCTAAAATATGAGTCCAATATTGCTATATGGGAAGAAAAGTGTGCATTTATTGCTTGTTGTCATTTTTAAGTTGTTCAAATATAGGCATTTTATTAAATGTTTACTCATAGTGAACCGATCATATTGATGAGAAACACATCTTATCAGCCAGACCACAAACTCCTCTCAGTGATGTCATCTGTCTGTGTCTTTTATTTCCTGTGCAGATGACTGACAGGACATGGCCTTACACTGTCGTCATGGCGATGGTCTCTTTAGCCTGGCTCCTCCCAGTCATCGCTACTGCCACGCCCTTCCCCAGTGACCTGCAGCCAATCAGTGTGGTGCGTCTAGAAGGTGAGTCACATGATGGACAATGTTGAGATCGTCAATGATCGTCAATGTTGAGAGCAGACGCTCCGTATGTTTTAGAAGTACTCTTGCGGTACTTTGATGTCATTAGTCTGCACCCAATCACGGGCTACTTATATTTTTTAAAACTTGACCAAGATGTTCCACCCGAACTTTAGTTGTGATGATTTAAATCTGTTCATATTTTAAGATTCATATAGTGTATTCCAGCAGGTGTTATTTTAGCAAAATTCTGATTCTATTATAGTTTTCAAAAAAATATATATTAATGTACTTAATTTCTAAATACATTTTCTTCTTTGTTTTCCACCTTATTGTTATATAATCTATAGAGAAATAATATTTTCCTTGTTTGTAACTTCAGACCGCTGACTCGATAATGCGCTCAACATAGCACTGAATGGTTTCTATTCTCTCCAGCAAACTGCTTTTATTAAATAGTCTTTGATCTGCAGTATATTTGAGTGTATTATCTCAGTTTGCTCAGTCATTTCCCTCTCATCACCACATCATGATAAACTACTTCAAAATTATAACATTTATGACCAGACGCACTTTTTTCCAAGTATACATTAAACAATAAAACATCAAACAAACTCAGTCCGGAAGCATATTAAACTCAGCTAAACTCAACAAGGTGATAGAAAAGGAATTAAGCCATGAATCTGAGTCATCTCTTGTTTAATATGTGTTCCAGGGCATGTTATACAACGTAGATTTACGCCCTCAGGATAATAATGCAAAGGAGAGCAAATAGAAAACATAACATTAATAACAATAAGAAGAAGTTCACGCAGAAAGTCATTCACAGCCGGAACCAAATGGACAGAATGACAAAGATAACTGAATTAAAACTGCCACTGTTTAGAATGATAAGAACTTGTTTTTGTGATGAACCAAACCATTAATTGTGAAATGTTTGCGCTTTGTAGAGTACAGTACCGGCAGTTCAGACATTTTTAGAGGATATAATTTGTAAAAACAGACTTTGACTCTTGAATTCATTCTTATTTAGTACGGCCGCTGTCGTCAACCGACAAACCTTAACCCTGCGAGCGCCAATCCAGAAAACAGGAACCCGGACGTGAGAAGATAGCTAATTCATTTTATTTCAAAATTCAAGGGTTTTTTTGTTTATAGTGTTGATTCGTTTTAGTTTAGTTTTAAGTTTAAGTTGTAGTTATTTTAGTGCATTGTTAAACTAAATGAAAATCAGAAGTTTTGCCTTTGGTGCATGATATTTATAGTTCATACAAACTAAAACCATAAATGTGTTTTGTTACTTAATTGTTCACTGAAATGCCAAAACAAAACAAAGAACTACGCTTATTTTAATTCAACTTCAAGAAAAAATGTAACAAAGCTAAAAATAAAATAAAACGGTTTAGAAAAAACAGAAATGTTTATAAAACTACAATATCTTGACACTAAAGTAACGACACCCAGGAAACTAGCTGATAGAATATATGCGTTTTTATTGATTTTCTTGGACGATTCCGATTTAGTGTGACCTGTGGATACTGATTCCGATTTTCTTTCTAAAAACTGCTACTGACAACATCTTTAAACAAAAATCTATTTTTTTTTGTGCTATTTGTCTAGAAAAGAGGTTAGATTAATGTTTTCATAAGAAATGTTGAGAGAAATGCAGTGAAAGTTTTAAATATAAAACCAAAGCAGCAGGTCATGAGTGAAGGACTGATTCATTCAGAAACCAGTCAGTGACTCACTGGATTCATTCAGTAAGGGATTCCGCGTATTTGATCAGTGAAGTATTGATGGTGTTATCTGCTCTGTTTCTTGTGCTCCACAGAGTCACAGTGGTTCCCCGGTTTTCAGGGTCTGAGGTTTAATAATGACACGGAGCGTCTGGGTCTGCACTATCAGCGGATGATCCGGATCCAGCACATGCTGTACATCGCTGCCAGGTCCTTCAGTCCCAAGATCAGTCTGTGCACCAAACCACATGGATGGATTGGATGGCTTTTAAAGAAATGTCATTCTAGTAGACATTGATATATTTTGTCACATGTAGAAATGAACTGGAAACAGCTGGAGAAGTCATGAAACCATGAAGACAATTTGACTTTTTCTTGTGTTTTTCTTCTGTTTAGAGACCATGTGTTTGTTGTCAATCTCACAACTACAGCTGATAAAATCATCCCACAGCAGGTAAAACACACTTAATCCAACCATTAAAACTGAATCTAGAAAAAAAGAGGATCTGCAGAAAAAGATCACGAGGGGCTCATACTGATGTGTGCTTTCAGATACTGACGTGGAGATCTACAGACGTGTCCAAGTGCACCGTGAGAGGCAGAAACAGCGTGAGTATCCCAGATCAGATGATACGACACACAGCTGGGTCAAAGATGTCTCCTGATGGAAAACTGTCAGCTGATGAGAAGAGCGGCTGAATTCATGATGTTTTGCCACGAACCTTCAGAGACATTCAGCAGATGTTTGCACCTTATGTTAGCTTCTTTCTTTTATGCTTTTTTGTGACCCTTCATGGTTGGTTTTCTGAACTGTTATTCTGAACCCTGTATTTCCTTCTGTCCAAACTTGGCCTCTTTTTTTCCAGACATCACGACAAATCCAAGAATTGCAAACGCAAACTGTCTCACATCTCTTGCATTCAAAATATCACAAACACATCTCAAAAGCAAACATTTGCAAACACTTTTGGCGTAATATTGCAGATAGCAGATCTAACAGGGTCTCTCAAAGCTCCAGTTTGACATTAAAACCTGTATCTTGTGTTCTTCAGGATGAATGCTATAACTACATCAAGGTTCTTGTACCTCGTAACGACGAGACTCTGTTTGCGTGTGGAACGAACGCTCTGAACCCGGCCTGCAGAAACTACAGAGTGAGTGAGCGCCAGATCTGAGCCGGATCAGCCTCTCACAGGAGTCTCTCATGCTGTTGTTTGTGTGCTTTGTGCTCAGTTGAGTTCGCTGGAGCAGGTCGGTCAGGAGCTGCTGGGTCAGGCCCGATGTCCTTTCGAGTCTCGCCAGTCCAACGTAGGAGTGTTTGCAGGTGAGATACTGAAACACACCACCATTAGTGTACTTAATTAGAACCATAAAAACATTACCTCATTCATTCATTCATTCAGACATTTATCATACTTCAAATAAAGTATAATCCCTTAAATTTCTGCTTGCTGCCTAGGTGGCATTTATCATTTTCTGTTTAACTTGATTTGCTAAAATAACTCAAATTTAAATACAACCATATATAGACATAAAAAATGAATAATATGAATATAAAAATGACTAAAACTATTTAAAAGCTATTTGTAACAACAATAATAATGATGTAATTTTTTAAACAGTTTTTAGAATTTAAGAATTTTATTTTACAGTAAATAGTAATATATTTTTTATTTAATCTGTACAATTTAAATAATAATTATTTTAAAAATTCATATTGAATATTAATATTGCAATTAATTATTGCAACAATTAAAAGGAAAACATTGATATTAATGCTCAGTTAAATAACAGACACTAATAAAGATAAAAATTATTATTAGTCCTACTATTAATATTAATACAAACTTTTTTAGTGCTGTCAATAACGATTAATTGCATCCAAAATAAAAATATATTTTTATATATTTATTTACATATATTTTACATGTGTGTAATGTGTATATTTATTATATACACACACACATAAAGTATATATGTTCAGAATATTTTTATGTATTTACATACATATATGTATATTCACATAATATATATTACTTATAAATATTACTATAAATATATTTAATATATGAACAACATTTATTAAATATGCATATGTGTGTGTTTATATTTACATAATAAATATATACAGTACACACACATTTGTAGATTTAAATAATTTAAATTATAAAATAACAGTATTTAGACTTATTTTTATTTTTATGATTATTATTAATAATATTGTTTTAGTATTCCTTCTTTTTTGTCTGATCCCACAGCTCTTGTTGTTTGGTTAAAGTGCTCTTGACAGCACAGTTTGATTCTTTCACTGCTGTCTCTGTCTCTGTATTTCAGGTGGTCACTTCTATTCGGCCACGGTGACGGACTTCCAGGCGAGTGATGCTGTGATCTACAGGAGTCTGGGTGGAGAGGGTCGACCCGTCCTTCGGACCGTCAAATATGACTCTAAATGGCTCAGAGGTGCACCTTTATATCAATGTGCTGCTGCTAAAATAAATCAATATGTTGCCATATATATATATATATAATGTTTATTTTGTCTTAAGTAATGAAAATGTTAATGGTTTAAGTTTACTGTACTCATAACAGTACAGTCATAAGGGTAATTGTTTTGAGATGGTTACATTATGTGAAAGCTAATAAATAAATCATCTCTCCATTGATGTCTGTTTGTTAGGAGTTTGTCAGAGATACAATTATTTGAAAATAAGGAATCTGAGGGAGCAAAGAATTAAAATTATTGAGAAAATCAGCTTTAAAGTTGTCCTTAGCGATGCATATTACTAATCAGAAATGTATAATAATTGATTTATTCTAATGTGTAACCTGGCATCAAAATGACCATGACAAAAGTGTTTTTGTATATTTCATAATTCTATGGTGTTTGTTGTTTTGTCTCTGCAGAGCCTCACTTCCTGCATGCTGTCGAATACGGAAACTATGTGTATTTCTTCTTCAGTGAGATCGCGGTGGAGCACAGCGGTGCTGGGAAGGTAAAGGAGATCTAGACGTCTGCTCTGAGATCCAAACACAAGCAGACAGCACCTCCTGAATCACTCCTCCTCGCTCCTCTTGATGTAGGTGGTGTATTCTCGCGTGGCACGTGTGTGTAAGAACGACAGCGGCGGCTCCACTCGGGTGCTGGACCGTCACTGGACGTCGTTTCTGAAGGCGCGTCTCAACTGCTCTGTTCCTGGAGACACGTACTTCTACTTCGACGTGCTGCAGTCCCTCACCAGTGTGCTGCAGATCAACCAGAGGCCTGCCGTGGTCGGAGTCTTCACCACACAGATCAACAGGTACAGACACCTCCAGACTCCGCTAACAGCTCTGAGGCTCCTGACCCATCTGTGTCTGGACTACTGAGTACCTTCACATTAAAGGATAGGTCACTCAAAAATTTAAATAATTCATTGCAGTAATTACTCCACCCTCATGTTGCTCCAAACCTTCAGGAACACAAATTAAGATATTTAGATGAAATCCGAGAGCTCTCATAGACAGCAAGAGTCTGAACATGATCCAAGACCAGAAACATAGCAAGGAGATCAGTAAAACAGTCCATGTGACATCTGGGGTTCAACATGTGATTAAAACGAGAATGGTACCCAACCCTAGTGTCACACACACACACACACACAGTGTTTGATCAGTCTGTGTCTGTGTGTCCCAGCATTCCCGGCTCAGCAGTGTGTGGGTTTTATTTGGATGACATCGAGCGAGTGTTTAATGGGAAGTTTAAGGAGCAGAAGAACAGTGATTCGATGTGGACGTCAGTGCCTGAGGAACATGTACCCAAACCACGGTAAAACACACACACACTCACAATTACCTAGTTGGCAAATAACCAAAACTAAATAAACAAACTAAAAGTTGATTAAAAACTACAAGTATACTTGTAGATGCATAAATAAATGACAACAACACAATTGCTAATACTCTGTTCTGTGTGTGTGTGTGTGTGTGTGTGTGTGTTCAGTCCAGGGTCATGTGCTGGTGAAGGTTCAGCTTCCTCCTACTCCTCCTCTGCTCAGTTTCCTGACTCCGTGCTGTCATTCATTAAGACACATCCGCTGATGGACGAGTCTGTGCCTTCAATCAACGGCCAACCACTGATCACCAGCACCTCCAGCAGGTACACACACACACACTCTCTGTGTCTCTCTTTTCTCTCTCTTTCACACACACACACACACACACTCTCTGTCTCTCTTTTCTCTCTCTTTCACACACACACACACACACACACACTCTCTGTCTCTCTCTCACACACACACACACACACACACATTCAATTCAGTTTGCTTTATTGGAATGACATACTTGGGTACATATTTCCAGAGCATTGTACACATTAGAATAAAAGGACAAATACACATCCAATATACATCCAAAAATAAACAGAAACAAAATGCATCCAGATAAATACACATAACTATATAAACATTCATGATACTACTCATGCAGATGTGACACACTGGGTTCTGTGCAGGTCTAAGCTGACTCAGATTGTGGTGGATACAGCAGCTGGGCCTCATAAGAACCGCAGCGTTGTGTTTCTGGGTTCTGAAGACGGACGGGTCCTCAAGATCCTGACCAACAGCTCACACAGCTCCAGACTGCTGGAGGACATCCTCGTCTTCAACCCCGCACAGTGAGTATGAGTACCCCCTTTGTGAGGGCTGGTTTGAGTTTTAGATCATCAGAGTAAGGACAATTTGTCCGGTCCTCACTTTTCTGGGAACCCTTTAAAGACCTGTTTGAGGGTCCAGACTTGGTTTGAGGGGTCAGGTTATAATTGGGTAAAGGTTTAGGGTCAGG
>JAUMHI010000064.1:19322737-19348794 GCA_032359435.1 Enteromius unitaeniatus
AACACATAACTACAATATTTACATATTCTCAGTTTATACCCATTCCATATTATCAGAAAAACACAGGAGCGATAGGATGAAATTATATATATCTGATAAAAATAATAGAATTTAATTGAGTGACTAAATTTGTTTAAAATGAACAAACAATAATCTGATTGAAATAAAAAATACAAATGATTAAAATAAATTAACAAATAATACCATTTCAATCAAATAAACTTGATAATAAAAATATTTTGTATTATTATTTTGAATAATAAAAAAAAACATCACTGATAAATCCAAATCAGCAAAAGGTTAACAAAAAAACATCTTATATAATACGGAATAAAAAATATAAAATAAATAAGCTTATTACTATATACGTGTTTATAACTAAAATAAATAAATACAAATAGATTAAATAAGAACATGAATTAATAACACATGAAACTGTACAATAATATAATGTAACTTAATATTACAAAAAATATTCCCGATTAATATTTAGGCAAATACTGAGAAAGAGAATATTCTGAATAAATGTGGTCCATCAGAGGAGGATTATATTTCAGCAGCTAAAAGACTGAACTCCAGCACTGTGACACATTACTGTGAGGAAGATTACTAAAGAATCGGGTTTAGAGAAGCTCAGATGATCTGAACACAGCGCGAGTGTGGCGGAGACTGAACCGTGAGGGACGAGCACCGATCACTTCTGATTGATATCTGATCGGGTGTATTGATCAGCACTCACCTGACACTGAACTCTCTCTCTGCACACGCGATCTGCTGCTGTGCGCCGCTCTAACGTGTCCGACCGGAAACACACTTCCGCTTCCTCCAGCTCTCCGCGTGCCACATTAACAACACATCGCTTATTAAACATCAACAGATCCCAAATTAAACCAACAAATCCAGCGTTTTGCAAACAAACACAATCTACTTTGCAAAGAAAAAAAATCGACTTTCAAACAAACAAAAAGTGATATGCACAAACACAATTCAGTTTGAGAGAAAATGCAGAGGTCTGAGCATGAGGCAACACAATTCTACACGTTAACAAATATCAGTAAATTAACAGTTATGAAAAACTATTTGAGCTAGCAATTTATCTTGAACGTGATGTGTGTGTAGAAAAATGCCAAATGAATGTTAAAAATCTGTCTATACCTCTATACCTCATTTTTTCTTTGCAAAGCAGGTTGTTTGTTTGCAAAACGCTGGATTTGTTTGTTTAATTTTGGCACAAAAATAACTCCAGAATAATAATAAAAAAAAATACTAAACTCCAAAATAAACCAGTGATGACAAACAAACCGTTCCGAAGCTTCGACTCAACCGAACCAAATGACTCCCAAAGTGATTCACTGATTCGATGCTCAATGCTGGTCAAACTACAACAAAGAGCTCGAGATGAAACATGCTCAAGATTCAGGGTTTTTGAACGAATCTCTACAAACACAGAGAGCTCTGGTTATTCACTTCCTCCTCCTATAATCCTGGGACTCCGACCCACAACAGGTCCAAGGCTCTATATTCACACGTGTACATATCTATGAGTCAAAGTGTGTAATACTGCTTTAAACAGCTGTTTCCCCCTCATTTACATCCTTCAGTGTAACAATCCTGTCAGGCTTATTAAAAGACTAAATACTTTCATCACAAATAATACTTAATTTTGTCAATTCGCCGCTATACTAGGTTTTACTTATTTAGATTCTTTACTCATTTAATACACAATATTTAAAATGCTTCCTTATTCTTTTATATATTCTAATACGTACAAGTCAGAAAAACCTTTTAATTTTTACATGAATATAGCGTTACACTGAATAACAATCTAACATTATTTCAACCAAACATTTTATTCTCCAAAAATTGTATCTGAAACCTTAAAAGTAGACACTTTACTGACATTTAACGTGCTTTTTATGGACATAAAATCACTTTTGTGAATTTCTTGTGATCTTTATATATTTGAAATCGCAGCGATGTAATACTTCACTGCTTTATTATGAATGGATGATTGATAGGAACCCTGTGTCTAAAGTAATCTCCTCAACACAAACACAAGAGCAAGTTGTTTTAATGTCCCTGGAGAAACAGTACAGTGTTTTCAGCTCGTTCCTCGTCTCGTCTCGGCCAAGCTCAGTCTCTGTAGTTTGCTGTGGAAGCGTTTCTTGCTCATGTCTAGCACAGCGATGCCGCTCATCTGGAAGTCGTAGCCCAGAGCGTTGAGCTGGAGCAGGCGCTCCCGGATGCTGTCCAGGCTGAAGTCCAGGACCTTGGGCTTGCTCAGGATAAGCTGCACGGGCACTCCTCCGTCCAGCAGACAGTCCAGCTTCTCGCTGAGCAGCTCGGACGAGGCGAACAGCATCACCGAGTATTTCAGCACCATCCTCCGGAGGTCGTCCTCGCCGCAGCCCAGCGAGCCCAGCTTCTCCCGCAGCTTCTGGAGGTTCTTCTTCAGGCTCTCGTGAGACACGTCCAGGATCTGCGCCCCGTGGCTCTGGAACAATCCCAGCGCCTCGTGGTCGCTCAGCACTAGCGAGCTGCACAGGAAGTCCACGTTAGCTCTGATCCGGCCGGTGCTGCGGATGAAGATGTACAGGTTCCTGGAGATGACGGCGCGGGCGAAGCCCTCCGGGTCGGTCCCGTTGAACCTCAAGCACAGGCTCTTCAGGAACTCCACCATGCTTCGGTTGAGCTCCATGCTGTTGGAGAAGGTCCGCGGCGCTGTGGTCAGGAGCCGGTGGAGGTCCTTGCCCGTGATCCCCAGCATCCTCAGGAAGTCGATGTTCTCCTCCAGGTTCTTGTTGTTGCTGGAGCGGAAGAAAGACTCGGGGGAGCGCAACAGGATGTCCAGCACCTCGGCGTCGCTCCTGAAGATGTTCCTCCAGAGCGTCCAGCGCTCCTCCAGGTGCTGGCAGGAGCGGGTGATGGAGCGAGGGAAGCGGGAGATGATGCTGGCCACCGCCTCCGGCTCCGCTCCTTTGCTCTTCAGGAACAGGGCCAGGCCTTGCTCGTTGGTCAGGAGCCTCCTCAAGACGCCCGGCTGACGTCTGCGGGCCGAAGACAGGTCCACTCCCAGCAGGGACAGGTTCTCCACGAGAGACTTGTTCTCAGGAGGAGGCCCCGGATAGGCCGGCTCGGAGCTGCAGCAGCGGGGCGGCACAGGAAGTGATGCACATCCTCTGACAGGCCGCAGGAAGCGTAGGATCTGCCTCTGGAACATGGCTCAGAGCATCTGTTTGATGAGAAGATGATTTAACAGCAGAGATTACTGACATGAAATCATGATTATGTTTTGATTCAAATCTCTTACATGAACAACACTGATAAAAAACAAGACACTTTTACTACATCATTTAAAATATAAACTGATTTATTCTGTTTAAAACTTTTAAAATACCTGTAATTTCGTCTTTTGGAGTATGTATATACACGTAAATATTATATATATATATATTGCATGTGTGTGTGTGTTCATAAATAAATCATACACACAGTACACATATATATATATATATATTCTAAACAAAAGGTTTATTTTGGATGTGATTAATCATAATGAATTGTCTGACAGCACAAAACCTGATCAATTCTGATCTTTACAGATTCTTAGTTTCAATTCCATGGTGGTTAAAGAAAATCTAATCAAGCATTAAGATATCACACTAAATCTTTCTCTGTTTGCTGCTGATCATAAACACGTCTTCAGACACTCAGGGACTGATGAACAGACTCACTCCAGTTCAGAGTTTGTGAACGGAACGGTTTCTGAAACAACAAGAAATATTGATTTTACATCAAAGATCTGATTCTGGAATAGAGTTGTGATTTTTCCTCAGAAGGGTTTTTCTTTACATAGATCATCTGTGCGGTGTCTATTTCTATACAACACACGCATGCATACATTTCATAAAGATACGTTATAGTTATATATGAAATATATTTAGATATAATATCAAACAGAAAAGAAAATGAATATAGAAATGCATTTACATTCAATATATTGTGATTAATCGCTGTATTTTAACTCTACACCGGAGCTTAAAATCATTGATTCCCCTCTGCACTCTATTTTATGTATAAAAGTTCCATTTTAGATCTTTTTGATCATTTCTCAAGTATTTATTTTTATTTATTGCACTCTGAGTTAGCAGCGTGTAGAAGTAAACCTGCCCCTGTACTTTTTCTTCCTATTTTGAAATCATTTTATTTTTCTATTTTCATTTTTTAAAATGGAAAATATATAAAAATACATTTTAAAATGGTCTTTAAATATATATGAGTTAATAAGTTTATATTCTGTTCATTTCAGTTTGCACATTTCATACACAGTGCTAATTCGTATGTTTTAAGATTATAATCATATAATTATGACTTTTAAAGGTTGCACTAAATAAATAACAAACTACACTGTGAATAACACGTCCATATGCACAGATATGAAGTGATTTAAATGTTTTGCTCTATCTTTTAGAGATGAACTGCTCGTGTATTATCAGTATCACGCTGTTCCAGAAGCTTCTGTTGTTCAGGTGTTTTTGAGGTGTCTCCTCACACATGATGATCTGAGGAGAATCAGCTTCACACAAATCAACAGCAGAGCATCGAGGACCTCATTCAAAACACACGCACAGATCCTCTGATTTAAACACACACGGCTGCTGAAGCACTGCTGAGTGTCGGAGAGTCTTCTTTACAGTAAGTTCAGTAATATCAGCTTTATTCTGACCTGCACGCGTCGCTCAGTCCCAGCGCTTCCGTGTGCTTCCTCGGCGGGGTTCGGAGAGAGAGAGCGCCGCCTGCCGCTCTGGAGGAACGAGCGCTTCTTCTATAACTCACAATTCTCTTTGCATCTAATAATTCTTTTTGTTCGAAAAAAATCCTGACTGGAATATAGTTTATATCTCATTACTAGTATTTTTTTTATTTAATTAGTTTTTCTCACATATTCAAATATTTGAATGCATTTCTTGAATGGAGTACTGTGTGTTCACTGAACCTGTATTTGTGTTTGTTGATTACTCTTATTTCACACAGTAGTACAAAAAACTACTGTAAGATTTTTACGGTAAATTGCTTTGGAACAGTAACATGAGCTCAGAGTCATGCACTCCAACACTAAACACCATCATGATGAGACAAATATACAAGAAACATCCATTTAATCAACATAACATGTGACACACAACCCTAATAAACACAACTGAGAAAAAGAAGAAAAACATGAACTGCAAACAACATTTAAAATGCAATGCAGGGAATTCTGGGAACGCCAGTTTACAGTGTTTCTCTCCACCATTTAACAGGTGTTTACCGTAGCATTTTTACAGATTAAATTCACGGCCATTAGTGCAGGTTTTTTTTGGATGATTTATTTGATTGGTGGACGATGTATTATGTCTGTTTTGTTGGTTGTTTGCACGTCTGGGTCTTGTCCTCAATTGTATTTATGTATCTATGTGCTGAAATGGGTTCACATCCTTTGTCCTTGACGTCACAAGTGTTGTTCTTTTCCGTGTTTTTTCAAAGCTTATTTCATAATTCCCACGACTGTGATGAGAAACGCCTGTGTTGTGAGATAATATAGCACTTTTGTTATTTTTCATGCCGTGGCAGAAACAAGCTTCTGACTCATTCAGTGTTCGAGCAGTTCATGTGATGATCTCATATGCCAGATGTCTGAAACACTTGAGATGGTGGAGGAGCTCAGGGTCCTTCATTCAATCATGAGCCCCTGTCTCATGCATATTTCATCCAGCTCCAGATCCCTTTCATTCTCTGTGACTGATCCTGCACCATACTCTAATGTTTAATTAGGACACACTCTTTTATTCACACAGGTTCGGCTCGTGCTAAAGTAAGAACAACTGATGGAAGAAATAACCCTACTCAAGCCCAGTGCTTATTTTAGGAGCTTTTATTTCAGGAAAACACAACAGGTTTAGTTATCTAGTAATGAATTCAGGGTTGATCTGGTAAAATCATTCAGAAGCTCATTCAGCAACACTCATCATCATTAATAACATGCTGAAGAAACAGCACACAAACATTCACTGCAGTATTTTAGTTTTACACAAACTTACTATTTCTGCTTTTACAATTTTATGGGTTATTTGCCATTTCTTAGTCATTGTAAAATAAATAGTAAATTAGAAATAAAGGTAAAGTTGTCACTGGGGCAGGACTTTTTCAAAAGGCTCCTATTAGGTTCAAATATCTAGACTTTAAGTACTAATATGTACCTAAAAAAGGCTAAACAATTTAGGAATGATATTTAGACTCTAAATAAATGTTTAACTTTTAAAAAAGTTTTTTGCGTCAATGTGTTTTAAGACTTGACTGAGAAACACTATTTAAAAGCTGCATTTAAAATGATTATTATTATAAAATGATTTAAATATTAAATATTACATATTGAATAATTAAATAATATAATGTGTTAATTTTAAAAGCTTATTTTGTATTTATGTATTTTCTAAATTTTAATATTTAAATGAAATTTAACTTAAATATAGATTATCTGTTTTTGTTTTTATTCAGTTATTCAGTATTCTAGTATAGTTTGTATTTCTTCTGTTGGTTGGTAAGAAAGGTTTTGCATGTATTTATTTTTAATAGCTATTTACCCATCACTGGAAAAATAATGATTTATTGAATGTACTGATTGTTTATAAGGCAAGTGAATGCAATCAAGTTATTTGAGCTACATTTAAATAAACAAATTTAGACTAACTTTTACAATTTATTTTAAATATAAATAAAATGAAAAAAATGGTTGCAACCTTAAAAAAAAAATTATATATTTACATACTTTAATTTATATTTTTATATATATATATATATATATATATATATATATATAAAGGAAAATAATTCTTCTCACAGTGTAAAGTTGAGCTCTATAAACAGTGACGTTTCCTCAGTCATGAGCTCAGCAGAATTCTAGTTTAGCGTCTCAGCAAGTGTTTGAGTTTCTGAACCTGATCCTGTGCTGCTTTACATTAATAATTGACAGGCCAAGCGTTCAGGGCTCTGGATCTCTGAGCATCAGAACCGAACGAGTTCACAGGAGGGACCTGAAGTTCTCTCTGGCAGTGGAAAGTGAAGGATGTCCAAGAGAAGATGGGTGGAATTCAAGATCTGTCAAACCATCAGCTGCTCAGCTCCGGTCGGGCGCAGGACTAGACCTCCATCCCCTGCTGCTGCTGCAGGTACACACACACACACACACACACACACCGGACATAACACTCGCTTCATAGATCCTTTAATAACCTTCTCAAATCTAAAAACATTATTTATTCAGTACATCATGCATAGAATCTTTTTCTGATGCATTTTAGTTTGTCTGAATGTTACTAATTGTTTCAAAATGTTTAGAGAACATTCAAAAGTAACATTTCCATGATGTTTGGAAAATGATAAAATGTAACATTCATTTAAGCAAAAATATTTTAAAAATAAAAAAGCAGGAGATTTTAAAATGTTTTCATGATAGCAAACCCCCCTTTTTTGTTAAAAATGTTTAGAGAACATGTAAAAGTTGATCGTTTCATAAACATTTAAAACCTTAAAACTTGATGTTCATAGCATTATCTTCCTGTGTTGTGTGTTAAAATATTCTCAATGCGTTACCACAAAAATGGTATTTATTTGTTTATATGTATATTTCTGTATACCTTTTATTTGAACGTATGTTCTTTAAACGTTACTATTTCTCCAGAATGTTCACAGAACAGTTTCCACAGCGTTTACCAAAGAATATGAAGGATTGTTCTCTTATATTCCAAATAATCAACAAAATTATTGAAAAATATTTAAAAACCTGGAAGTTTTGAACGTTTAAATAAAAACGCTGTAATAACGTAAAAGGAACGTAAGCAAAACGCTCCTACATATTTCATTGCGCTTTTTTAATAATATAGGATAGAGATGAGGAAGTGACTGCTGTGTTTATAAGACTAACAGGCCTCTTACTGTCGCTTTAATTCTATATTTAATCAAATAAGTGCAACTGGACCGCTCTTGACCATTTGATCTGACAATATATGCACAATTCAGACAGGATCACATACAAGCACAGCTAATGAGCAGTGTGTTAATCAGTGTATCTGCATGAGGCACAGTGTGTTAATCAGTGTATCTGCATGAGGCACAGTGTGTTAATCAGTGGAGTATTTCTGCATGAGGCACAGGTTGTTTACACACAGCCGTATCTGCGCTGTCAGGCTTTAAGGCGGCCGCGTGCGGGCGTGCGTCGTGACGTCACCGCGCCGCGATTCTCGTGTGTTTACGTGGAGAAACATGGCGGCGACGGTGACAGCACAGCCCGAGTAAAACACTGAATAAATCCCAAATAATTGCCGTGTGAGCCGAAGCGGACGCACATGTCAGCGCTCCGCGTCTAGCGCCAGGCGTGCGGCGCGTTTCTGACGCGCGTCTGTCCGTGTTTAAGCCGCAGGATCCGCGGAGATGATGGAAGACGAGGAGCGGCAGAGGAAACTACAGGCCGGCAAAGCCAAGGTGGGATTTACCTCATCTTTACCTCATCTTTACCTCATCTTTACCTGTCTGCTGACGCTCACCTCAGAATATCACTCAAACTGCTGTAGTTTACCGCTGCTGTCATTTACCTCACTGACATCACCTTTCCTTAATTTGACATCAATTCTGTCATTTATCTCAGAAAACGACTGACACTGTGATTTTCCACTCACGCTTGCCTTATATTTACCTCAATTCTAACCCTCTTTTACCTCAGACAGTACTTAAGGTCTGTGATTTCACTCACGGTTGCCTCTTTATCTCATATTTACCTCTATTTTACCTTACTTCTGTCATTTACCCTGAAGAATCAGTCACATCTATGATTTAACATGCATTTGTCTCATATTTACCTCACTTTTTACCTCACAGTTGTAGTTTGCCTCAATGAAATCTGTGATTTCACTCACATTTTATATCCTATTTATGTTTTTACCTGACATTTAGCTTATAGAATAACTGAGATATGAGTCAAATCACATGAGATTTCACAAATCACGTGTCTCTGTTATTTTCTAATGTAAATATGAGGCAAATGTGAGTTAAATCTGTTTTACCTCACATTTACATTAGAAAATAAGTGACATCTTTGAATTCATTCACAGTTGCCTTATATTGCCCGTTTACACCTGTGATTTAAATCACATTAGCCTCATGTGTAGCACAGAAAATAACTGCCAGTTGTGATTTTATTCATATTTACCTCGATTTTACCTCACTGCTGTAATTTACCTCGCTGACACCTGTGATTTAAGTCACATTTGCCTCATGTACATACCTCGCAGCTGTTATTTATCTCAGAATATAGGCTAGTTAATTCTAGAAGTTATTCTTGGTATTTGTTGACCGTTGTAAAATTTGTAACTCTGTTGATTTCAATTAGGCATACCTCAGAATAAAACTTTGAGTTTTACCCTAAATTTACCTTCCTTTCTTCTGACATTTACCTCTGTTTCATCTCCCGGCTGTCATTTACCTCATGGATGCCATAATATCTGAGACTCTTATTTATCTTATGATGATTTCAGTGCTGTCATTTATCTGAGGACTACCTCATGTTTACCTCTTTGTAAGTCATAGAGAGTTCACATTCACTTTAGAGTAGTACTCTGTTTATGAGTTTTTGTGTTGTTTGTTTTGAGTGTTTATGAATCGCATGCTCTCCTGAATATTAATATGTGAATACTCCTGATAAATGGATTGATGAGCCCGTGTCACTGTGAAGCGGACTGCTCTTACAGGCTGTTAAGTCTCTGAATGTAAAGACGGCCTGAGAACATGTGGAAGGGCTTGTGAGACTGGATTTTCTAGCCGTTGCTTCACCGGATCTCTCCCATGCCTCACATTTCTGCTTATGAACAGATCTCTCTGCAGACTTCATGTCACTATAACCTGCAGGAGCATGTCGAGAGCACAGAGACTGACTCATGACATTAATGAAACCGTACGAGAGCTGAAGTCAAGGCTGAAGCATGCTATTAAGCACAATATTAACTGTGGCAGCTGTTTTTATCATTATATCTGAGACTAGCCGTGCTGTTTTTTAGGTTTAGAATCAGATGTGTTTGTCAAGCAATAGTTTACTGTTAGGGTCTGTTCCTGGAGACATTGTCCTCAGAACAGTGTTATTTTATAAACAGAGCAGAGTCTAAAAATACCCGGAGCGGTGAGATTATGACCCCTCTGTGCTGGAGTGCTCCCTATGAAGTGAACACATGTGAGTGAGGTCACCTGGGCTGACCCATCGGTCTAATTCTTGCTGACAGGTTTACGTGATGAGCAAACAGATGGCTCTTTCACGAATGTTGTCTAAAGCTACCTGTTTGTGTCACCCTTTCAACCCAAGATGAGATATTTAGAGTTTGTTTACATTCAGTGAGTGTCTATAATTGAACATTAATAAGAAAAAATAGTTTACACAAAAAAAATAAACGTTTGCTAAATATTTAAAGATCTTTAGAAATGTGTCTCTGCATCAGTGTCACAGTAATGGATGTGAATGGGTGCCGTCAGAATGAGAGTCTGAAAAAACATCAGAATAATCCCCAGCGCTCCAGTCCATCAGTGAACATCTGGAGAAGACAAAACATCAAACTGACCCAGAAATAAAGAAATAGTTCACCCAAAATTAAATTGCTGTCATCATTTACTCGTCCTTGAGTAGTTCGTATGCAATTCTTTGTTCTGGCGAACAAAACATATTCTGAAAAAAAGTTTGTAGGCCGTTTTGGGCCGCAATTGATTTCTATAGTAAGAGAAAAAAATACTATGGGAGTCAATGGTGGCCAAAACAGCCTGGTTACAGACATTTTTCAAAATCTTCTTTTGTGTTCGGCAGTACAACGAAATTCATACAAGTTTAAGACTACTCAAGAGTGAGTAAATGATGACAGGATTTTCATTTTTGGGTGAACTACTCCTTAATACTGGATTATCTTCATCTTCTGTCTTCTCCATATGTTAACTGGAGTGCTGTGGATTATTGTGATGTTTTTATCTCTCATTCTGACGGCACCCATTCACATCCATTACCAAGACACTGATGCAGAGACACATTTCTCTAAATCTAATGAAGAAACAAACTCATTTACATTTTAAATGGCCCGAGGGTGAGGAAACATTCAGCAAACTTGAATTTTTCTGTAAAATACCTTTTAAATTATTCACAGCATTCTGCTCATTAATATTTAATTTACTGCCACAATATTGTGCAAATGGATTCCCTTTGGGCCTTTTTTGTTCAAGACATTAATTCGTTTATTAAAATAATTTGAGCTAAAACTACTTAATCGAACTAAATGTCATTGTAACATCCAACTTTATTTCCTCACACTTTCTCAGGTAAAAGTTGATGTCTGAGCTAGGCAGTAATACACAATAATAGCACAATATCTTCGTAAATATCAGGAACTATTGAATAAAGACATGTGTGATGGAAAGAGATGATTCAGCATGATTTCCTTGGTAAACATTTGGAGTAAATGCAAACAAAAGCAGAAAAACTTGTTTCTTAAAATTGGGCTGCTGTGTGTTTTCTGTGACTGCCCAGTCATTAAAGCAATCTCTGTGTTTACTTCTGTTATCAATAGAAAACTCTTTAGTTTATCATTAATTCTGTTCATAGGTAATCAGTAATGAAGAACAGAAGCATCATAACATCTTGTGCATGAACTGATGCATATGTTAAATGCAATGCATGTGGCTTTGGATAAAAGCGTGTGCAATGTAAAATGTAGTTTGTGAGTTTATCGTGCCGAGTATTTGAGTGTTGCGCAGCACTTGTTTGCACAAGACCGATAAAGGGGTTTTTGCATGTGTGCACTGGAGGCTTTCTAAAGCGTTTGAGCACAGTGAAAGACTCTGCGGATGACCCATGAACCCTGAGCCTGTGCGTTTGGCTCAGATCTGCTGTTTGTTTTGCTGCAGCGAATGGTTGGCATCAGAGCAGCTGTCAGCACACACACTGTTTTCATGCCAGTGTCATTCAGACGCTCTCAGGGACACGGCTGGAGAACACTCAGTGTCTTCTGGCACTGCAAAACAGAAACGCTGCGTTACTCAACAAGATGCAAGATTAGTGCATCATTGCGTGCTAGAGTACTCCAGAGAGGGCTGATCCCTTATTTCATGATGAAGTGTGCTTTTTTTTTTTTGCAATTCTGAAAGAATGCAGATCTGAAGTTATTGCAGCAGTTTTTGCATGAACCTAAAAGCAAATCAATAGTAGTTTAAGGTAATGAGGTAATTTATCTAGATGGGTCACTATATGTCATCTTAACCGACTAAAAGTTTTGATTGTCTTTCTTGTGAAAGAAAAACATAATGACGCAGAAAGTCAATATTAAATGTCACGGATGAATATTTACTGAGTAATCCAATATTTAGCAAAATGGGGTCAAAAAGGAATATCTGGAGCCCAATTACTTGAAAAAACGGTAGGTCCATTAGGATTAGTTGACTTCAGTGCTTGAAGAGTGCATGCAGAACATTGTTATTCTTCAGTTAGCTCAGTGCAAAGTGTCATTTTGACCACTAGAAATATGTACAAGTGTTTTATTGAAGATGCCAAAAGAAACGTTTGACATTTCTTGAGTTACAGACATGCAAACTTTGCATTTAATATCTTGCCTATTTCAGTTTGTCTTTCTTTAGGAAAGATTATTAGCAAATTCCAGTATTTGACACAGTATAACTCCAGAAGCATGCAGGTGAACTCGAGCTGAAAGTTGAGATGCGATACACGTCTGATGTCCGGAAATCAGAGCTGTGTATTAGATTAGAGCCGAAGCCTCATACCCACTAATACAGACCCCAATCCTTGAACCGTGTCCAGTTGCCTGTTTAACTCGAGCCCCGCTCTATTATGTAAAATCGATTGTTCCAACCCAGCGTGCGATGAAAGTCTCCTCTACATTCGCCAGATCTGAGGGCCTTAATTTATGTGTGTGTGTCGTTGATTGTAGGCTAAAAGCTCTGGTTAACAAGAGGTCAGGTCTTGAGTATTCAGGCACACACACAAACCCTTTGTTAATCCCGATCAATGCTCTGCTGGGATAATTGGCTTGGCCGATAAACACAGTTAGTGTCACTCAAGAGATATTACAATAAAGCTAAAGCGGGCTGCATAATTAAACACCTCCTACACACTCGCCATCGTGATCTTAATTAACAGCAGCAGACGATCAGCAAATGATTGTGACCCTGTTCTGAGGGTCGTTAGCTGATGCACGTCCAGGATTCATGTCTGGAAGAACCCTCTGTTTATCCCAGAATGATATATCGGGCAATTCTTGTGTTACCATACAAAAGTTTGGGGCTAGGAAGATCTTTTTCATGTTTTTGAAAGAAATGCTCACCGAAGCTGCATTTATTTGACCAAAAATATAGTTTGTACTATTTAAAGCAGCTGTTTTCTGTGTGAATCTGTGTTAAAGTGTAATGTATTTCTGTGATGTTCAGCATCATTACCGCAGTCCTCCGTGTCACATGATCCTGGAGAAACACTTCTGATTATTATCAATGTTGAAAACACTTTTGCTGCCCAATATTGTTGTGGGAAATGTGGTGCATTTAATTTTTCAGGATTCACAGATGAATAGAAAAGTTCAAAAGAACAGCATTCATTTGAAATAGAAATCTTTTGTGTTGTTATAAGTGACTTTACAGTTACTTGATAAAGAATTTGATGTGTCCTTGATGAAGAAAAGCATTTGTTTCTTTTAAAAACCCTTTTCTTCGTGTATTGTACTCATGCTCTGAGTCACCTCGGCTGGCAGGAGAACAGTAGAAATGAGCAGAAATGAGCCGTTTGGCACTAAAGTAACAGCAGACCCAGATTTGACCGAGTGCAATCTCAGTTTTTCCAAATAGGCCAAACGGGAGTCAGCAGGGGACGCTCACCTCAGGGAGCTGATTAGATAACCCAGAGATTAATGCCAGCCTTTGTGGGGAAAAACAAATTACGTTTAATTTCAAGCTGTGCAACTGCTTCTGCTCCCGCTCCTGCTATTGCTTTCTCGGTTTTTACTTTGGGACTCATAGAAATGGCCCATATTCTGGTTACCCTAAGAGTATCAGCCAGCATTAGACTTGCTTGGAGCATTTTCTGAAATTGCGGTTGGTCTGAAAAATGGAAGCAGGCCTTCGTTTTGTCTCTGGGTGTTAAAGCAATAGATCTGCATATGGAAGCCAGTTTCTGTCACTGAATAAAATAAAGAAAGGTTTTTTATATATATATATATATATATATATATATATATATATACACATACATATACATGCATACATATAAATATATTGTGTGATAAGTCTTTTTACCCTCTTGGAATCGGACCATGTAATAATTTGTTTGTTTGTCTCATAATTCTGAGAAAATTAGTAGAAGTGCAGTGTGAAAAAAAACAGAATTGCGAGAAAAAAGTCAGATATGTGTGATGTAAACTTGCAATTGCAAGGAAAAAAAATACAGATTTGCATGAAGTCAAAGATAGCTAATCTTGCAATTGCGACAAAAAGTCAGAATTGTGAGAAAAAAGTGAGTTGTGAGAGAGAAACTTGCAATTGTGGGAAAAAAAACAACTTCAGAATTGCAAAAAAAATAAATAATAAATTCTTGTTTTATTAATTCAGTGGCAGAACGAGTTTCCACATCTGTAGGGGGGCCGTAAGAAGTTTGAACGTCTGGGTTGGGAGGATTTTGTTTGCTTGAGTCAGAGTCTGGTTGTTGTTCTCCTTCACTAGATGTTTTTACAGCCGCTGCTTGCTGTGAAGTTGTTTTGTTTCTCAGGTGTGTCCTTCCCAGGAGTCTCGGCTGTATCCCAGGATGCTGCAGGACGGCTGTGATCTGTCGCACGGCCTCTCTCACCTCTCTACTCATTACTGTTCGTTTAGCGTAATGGACGTACATTAGCGCCAATGCTCTTTTTGCTTGTTTACATAAATAATGTAAAAGCCGCATGCGGGATTCCTGCTCCGTCGCCATGGTAACAGCAAAAGATGGTTTTCGAATCAGCTGTTTTTGAGCTCCGCCGTTAAGAGGTTTTCTGGGGAATGGGAAATGTGTTTCTCACTCATGTTCTTGAGCGTTTGAGAGGGATTTCTGGGTGAAATGTCACCGTGAGGCTGATGCTCAGAAACAGACTGAAGTGTTCAGCTGTAATAAAGGGAGAATAAGGAGGTTTTTAACTGTAGCAATTTGTAGAAATGAATTTATGAGTGTCTTGTTGGTGCATTGACGCATGTTACAGCATACACATAATACACTGAAGACATTAATATTCTCTAAGTTCTGTGGAGGAATTAAATAAATAAAGAATTAAAATGTTAAAATATATTTTATACTTATTACTGTTGCAATAAATTAATAATAAAATAAAAGTACAATGTATTTAATATTTATTTCTGTTGCAATAAAAAAAAAAATTACATTAAATAAATATTTGAATAAAAATACAAGTGCCATGAAAATCTGATGTGTTTTAAAGTCTCTGATTGAAACAGTGGGGTGTTACTGCAGAAGTGCTGCTCTCGTTCAACAGCTGTGTGTGTGTGTGTATCTAAAGACAGGTGTGTGTGTGTGTGTGTGTGGACAGACAGGTGGCCCTTACTTTCTCTGTCAGCTGCTGGCTTTGTGAGGTGTGTGTGTGTGTGTGTGTGTGTTGAATTACAGGCCGCTGTTATTCTGTCAGTTGTTCTGTTCAGCTGTGGGTGGCATGCAGCTCATGTTACTCATGTAATTGCAGTATTTCTGAGTAGAAAGGTTTGTTAAAAAGAAAAAACGAAGGGTAGATTTTTGGGGATTGATTGTATTGAAGTCGGAAGGTGAAAGGTGTGAGAGAGTGCTTGTAGCTCAAACAGTAGAGGATTTGATTCCCAGAATGAGCTAAATGCAGTATACTGTAAGTTGCTGTGGATAAATGTGTCTGCCAAATGCATGCATGAAAAATCAGCTCAGGTTTTTACCTAATTTGGTGTTTCTGGTCAAAAATGTTTTTTTGTTTTTTTTGTCGAACAATTATTCACAATGAATTACATGCAAAATAAGTTTTTGTTTACATATATGTGTGTGTACTTTATACATTTATTTGTGCATGTATATATTTCTGAATTTTTTTATATATTATAAATTATATGAATGTAAATATTTTCGAAATATTTATATATACAAAATAAATATACACTGAACACGCACATATTTTGTGCAAACAAAACCTCATATTTTGTATGCTATTAATCACAATTAATTGAGTTTGGCACATTTTTTTTGGTTTAAATTTAGACCAAATCTCGTATTTAGTCTTTTTGTTGGTTTCTGTGTTACTTTTTGGATCTGACTGATCGTAGACTTCATTGTTTTGCACTTATGCACCTGTTTATGTGCCACAAATAATGCTTTCACTGGAAAACTGAGGAGCATGAGGCCTACGATCAGAAACACAGAAAAAACAAGTTCATAAACACGTTTGGTGATAATATAGTGTGATAAATACATTGTTTGAAGGGCAAACATTTCTGACAAAGATAAATCCGATATATTTTTTTGGAGAGTCGTTGTAGCCTCTGTGAAGTTTTAGTCCAATGCATTAGCATTTTCAAGAAAATGAAATCCTCTCTGGTCTGAGTGACCCGAACATGGCATGAGGGCTAAGAAAGTAAATAATCGGGTTTAATTGACGCTTCCAGACACCACAGGATCTTCACACTGGGTTTCTGCATGTGGGTCAGTAAGTGTAATCCAGAGCTGCTCTGGTTTTTAACACACTTTAGTGTCTGACCGTAAATCCCATCCCGGCACGAAGGGAGGATTCGTTTGGTTAAGATCTTCATGTTTTGAGTTCTCAAGATCTCCAGAGCTCGTGCTCCTTCCCGAGGATGATTTCTGCTTCAAACGAGCGTAGAACAGACAGACGCGAGCGTATTGATGAAGCAGATGTCAGTCTTAATGGGCGTCTGTGCTGCTAATCCAGTTAAAGCAGAGTTTGCGGTGGAAGGTGACGGTGTTGATCAACACTTGATTCGGCATGATTCGGCTCAGCTTCACCAGGCTCTGCCGCTTTACAGTGGGTTTTCACTGTTTTTCTCTGTGTGTGTGTAAGTTTTGTGGCTCACAAGCGTGTGTTTGTGTGTGGTCTCTTCCAGCTGGCCGAGTACCGGCAGAGGAAAGCTCAATCTGATGGCCAGAAGAAGCAGAAGAAGAAGAAGAAGAAGCCAGAGTCCGAGGCGGAGGAGCAGGGCGAGGAGCAGAGAGGAGATCAGAACACTGTGTTTTCTCTCTCAAAGACCCTCCGGAGCGGAGAAACGGTCACAAATGACCAGACCTACACCATAGAGGTGAGCTGAGCTCAGGATCGCTGCTAGACACCGTCAGGTCTTTATATGTACACAGAACTAAGCAGCACTGGTGTGTTTAGAAATACACAACAATACATTGGACAGAATTACACATTTCTCTTTTATGACAAAAATCATGAGGATATTAAGTAAAGATCATATTTTATGAAGATAGTTTGTACATTTCCTACTGTAAATATATCAAAACTTCATTTCTGATTAGTAATATTCATTGCTGGACAACTTTTTTCAATATTTAGATTTTTTTGCTCCCTCGAATTCTCAGACAAATATTGTCCTCTCCTAACAAAGCAGACATCAGTGGTGATTTATACAGTTTTCAGATGATGCGCACATCTCAGTTTAAAAGAATTGACCCTTATGTGTTGTGTGCTCCAGGGTTATTATTTATTTTTGTAGTGCTTTTTTAACAAATACAGACTGCCAAAGCAATATTAAATAGTAAATGTAATATTACACAAAAACACTGTTATCTGTTGCTTTGATATTATAGTTTTGTTATACAGACAAAGGTTCATAACTCAACTTTTAGTTTAAATTAAAATGATTACATTTATTATTAATCAGATCGAATTAATGTTCGACACTATGATGTATTTTTTTGTAATCCAAATTGTTGTTGGAAATATAAGCTTTTATATTTAAAAACTTGTTTAATGGCAGATTTATTCAACCGTAAATATAAATAGTGCAATAAATAACAGGTTAAGTAAAAGAAAATAATAAATATATATGTATATATCAGTTTTCTGTTTAATTTAGAGCAGAAAGTCTTGGCATTTAATGCTATTTATTTAATTATATATATATATATAATTTATAGAATAAAATTAAATCAGTGTTATTTTTTAGCAGGTATTTAAATCAACATTTTTATGCGTTTACTTGAGATGTAAACATGAGTGAATGTTATGTTGTTAAAACATCACAAACATCTGTTGGTGGAGAATGAAAACTTGTTTTTTCTTTGAATGAAGTTACACAGATATTTGTTCTCGTTTTAATCATAAAGAAATGCATCATAAAACAAGGCTAGAAATCATGACCTATTGTGTTGGCTTCCCTTTATTCCTTTGCTTAGTCTAAAAGTCTTATATTTACCTCCATTAAACCTACAGAAAGCGCAGCACTGTACGTGTTATGATTTTACTCAGATAATGAGTCTAATGGCATTAATGTAATCGCAGTGCTCCAGTGTTAATGGCGTTGTGAAGGAGCATGCTGAAAGCTGCTCGTGGGCTGGTTATGGAGATGTTGTTGTGTATGAACTGCTATAACTAATGTTTAAAGGTGAAGTGGGTAATTTCTGCTGCTTTAGTGGCTCTGAAGGAAACAAACAAATACAGAGGCCATGCTTTGTTGAAGATAGCGATAGAAAAATAAAGACTGTTTGCTCAGTGACTGAAGAACTTGCTGACTCTGAGATTCTTGTCGATCAGATGCAGTTTGTTTTAATAACATTTTTAATGAGCTTTTTCTTTTGAATATATATTTTTATCAAATAAATATTATAATTGCATGACTTTATTTCCGTTACCAGTAACATTTTCTTCTGTTTTCAGTTGTTAGATTGATCTTTTAAGATTTGTTCATTTGTAAGTCTCTGTAGATCTCTGCGTCAGTGTTTCAGTGATGGATGTGAATGGGTGCCGAGTCAAAAAATCCTGCACTTCCTCCAGATGCACTTTTTCACCGGAGGAAGAGTTATGAACTCTAATATTTGATTATTTTCGTCTTGCTGCTGGATTAGTTTGGTCTTCTGTCTTCTCCAGATGTTAAGCCATGGACTGGAGTGCTGTGGAGACTTTCTGACGGCACCCATCTCAGCGTTCAACGCATTTAAATTTTCTCCTGAACTATGGCTCTCATGTATAGAATATTTATCTTCCCAGCTCTTTTGGCGTGGTGATAAATGTGTGGATGGTTTTAAAGCCCGGCAGGATTGCGGTTGTAGATGAGTGTGAAATTAGTGGTTGCCCAGGCAACAGACAACTGCGCTTGAACTGGTTAAGCTGTGTGTGTGTGTGTGTGTGTGTGTGTGTGTCCTTGCAGCAGAACAGCAGCGCTGGCGTGATCTGGCTCTATTCACTCAGCTCTCAGTGTGTCCTTGTGCTTCATCAGCAGAGGTTTCACCTGCGTCTGCGCTCGCTCTGTTTGTGAGAATACTGAGCGACTCGTCTGGACCGCTTCAGCGGTACGACACGCTTGCATTTAAATCACCACGGCAAAGTTTCAAGTGCTCCAGCAACTTCCTCTTGAAGCTGTTGCCATGGAAACGATGCTTGTGAGTGTTGCCGTGGTAATGGTGCTTGTAAGCGTGCTGAAAGCAGACAGAGCACGTTATTTAGTGTTATATTACCAAGTCTTTAACTAGTACGTATAGTCTGTGTGACTGAAAATGAACAAATATTTGATGTATTTATATAAGCCCACTTCTCATCCAGTTATCAATATAAAAAACTATTTATTTTCATTAGGCATTTTTTACTGAGCTGTTTGTTCTTTTTTCATTAAGCACATTTTTATCAACATAACTTTATTATTTTCAATATACATATTTTCTCCTTCAGCTATCTGCACTATCTGCACTAAAACCTTTTGAAGGAACCCATTTTACCTCTAATTATTATAACAAAAGCTATTATTTTTCCTGGAAGCGCATTGTTTACTCTAATTATCAATAAAAAATTTATTTATTTATTTTTTATTTAAGCACATTTTAACTCCAATTATTAATACAAAAGCTATTTATTTATTTTTTTTAATTTTTATTTATTTTCATTATTTTTCATTTTATATATTTTTATAAATTCAATTTATCTATGTAGCTTTTTTATTTTTAATAAGCACTTTTTCTCCTCATATTATCAGTACAAAATGTATTTATTTTCACCCCCAATCATCAATAATAGACGCTTGTTTACTTTTTTTTTGTATATTACAATTTGTTGTATTGTGAACTCATTTTTATCAGTTTATTAATTTTATTAATTATAGTTAATATTATCAGTTTATTTCCTGTAAAGTGTATACATATGTTAGATTAGAAGAAGTAAGTAGCATCTCTGAGCACACAGTAGATTATGGTGTGTAATATCAGTGTTTCTGTGTGTCTGGACGGAGCTGGATGTAGGTCAGTGTAATTAGCCGTGATCCGCGGCCATGAACTCTTTCTGATCTGGAGATGGAGCTGAGGATCACGACGCCAGGACGTTTCAGGACGCTTCTTTTGTAAAAGCGTGTCGCTCTTGATTAGTGACCCACTAACACCGCAGCCTCAGAAACTAGAACAATGTAGAAATTAACTGCACACGCGACCTCATTATGTTTTCTTTTTTCAGCCCGAGAGTGAAGTGTCGACGACAGCTGAAGACTGTTCATCCGAGGTAAGATACAGACGACTTTTTAACCCTTTATTTATTTATCAGTACGAAAAGCATCATTTTTAAGCACATTTCTTATCCAATTATCAAGACAAAAACTATTTATGTATTTAATTATTTGTAATAAGCAGATTTTCTCAAATTATTTATACAAAAATAAAGAGATGAACAATGAAAAACATGTATTTATTTTAATTAAGCGCGTTTCTCCTCTAATTTTCCATACAAAAACTACATTTAAATATGTACCAAATATATTTATTTATTGATTAGAGCACAATTATCAGTACACAGACATAGATATGTTTTATATATTTAAATAAATAAAATACATTTATTTATTTGATTTATTTATTTCTATTAAGCATGTTTCTTTTCTATTTTTTATTTTTTTTTTAAAGCAGGTTTATTTTATGAATTCATCATTTTCTCCTTCAAGTATCAAATACAAGAACTATTTATTTGTATATTTAATAATTGATTTATTTTCATTAAGCACATTTTCTCTTCCAATTATCCTAAACACTTAATGTGTTTATTTATTCTAATAATTATATATGTTATTTTTTAAAATGTGTTTGTTTGTATTGACTTTTATTTCTTAATCACAAACCGAGATGAAATGAGAAGTGTGTGTGCTTTATGAAGCGAGTGTTTATTCCCAGGATTCAGTCGAGTGAGTCAGAGTTTGGTTTTGTTGATGACTCGAGGGATATAACTGTGTTTGTGAACGCTATATGGTGCAGCACAAAAGAGAAATCCAGAAACCTTCAGCGCTTGGTCCTCTCCAGCTCTCATGCTCAGTGCACCATGTGACCAGCTGGTTGCCAGGCAGTGAAATCTTACCAAACCTGCCTGATTTCTGACCGAAGTTTCTTATCGGTGCTTCTTCTGACAGAAAGCAGTTACTGATCACAGCCTAATCAATCACCAGATAAAGACGCGTTCATTGAATCTCACAAATCCTGGTCAAGAATGTCCAGCACACATTTAACCTCAAAACAATGTGTTTTTCAGTACAAAGACTATTTATTTACTTATTTCCATAAAGCACTTTTTCCCATCCAGTTCTCATTGCAAACTGAGAATGTAAAGCAATAAAAGATTATTTATTTATTTATTTTACAATATATTTCTCACTTATTTATTTTCATTAAGCCATTTTCTCAAATTCTCAATACAAAAAGATGTATGTATTTGTTTAATTTATTTTCATTAAACACGTTTTCTCTCATTTTCATTACTGTTTTATTTGTATAATAGGATCTTTTGCATTAACACTTAAATACTTTAAATATATAATTATAATATGTGATTATTTGCATTTATTTTAGTTGCCTTTTTTGTGTATAGATAACTAATTAAAGAATATAAAATAAATAAAAAGAATAAGAATAAAAATGTAAAAAAAAAAATAATAAATTAAAAATAATTGTAAATTATATTTCATTAAAATTATAAAATGATTAAATAATTATAAATAAATAAATATGTAATGTAAGAAAAAAGTTATGAGAGAGGTGCAGAATATTCTCACTTTACTGAATTTAGAGGCTAAAAAAAGACTAATAATCATAAAATGAATGTGTAAAAATTGGCTTTGTGAAAGTGATTTTCTGTGCGAATGGTATTGTGTTTGTGCTGATGTTCTCCTAAAAGTGCTTTCTCATAAACGACAGGTAAATGGTTTCCACGAGAGGACGTCGTCTGTGATCGCGGTACAGTACTGTATTTGATAAAGCAGTAATCGCTCTTCTGATGCACTAACCTCATGTCTCCTCCTGCTTCACCTTCCTCTCTGAGCCTCAGCTGCTTGTGAATATGCTAATGCTGATCTGTGGCATTTTAACTGTGCTCGCTCGGTTCAGCTCATGAATGGGGAAGACGGGGCTGCTTGGCATTTTGACGGCCGTATATTATGTTGGTGGAGGGGAGCGTGTAGAAACTGTACGAACTGCTTATATAAGAGCACTTTTACAAGACACTAAAATCAGCGACAGAAGGGAAAAAGGTTAGGTTAAAGAGATCATCAAGACTACACTGTACCAGTATTAATGTCTAAAAGTAAAAATCCTATGCCTGTTGCATTAAAATCACATTTTCAAATATAGGAATAAAACTAGCATCATAGTCAGGATTTATTATTTATTATTATTTAGGTACTATTATCATTTTTAATGATATCAAAAATTATTTTTATTTGTATGTTACTCAACTTTAATTGTAGTTAGTTTTAGCAATTTTATTGTACAATTCTGATATATTTTAGTTGTTTTTTATTTCTGTCATTTTAGTAGATCAATATCAAAATAGTTTATTTTAGTATTTTTTATTTTAAAGTAAAAAAAATATTGAAATTAAATTTTTAAATATATCTATACATATTCAGTGTTTAACTAATTACTTGATTTTTTTTTTAAATAACTATTTTTCATTTTTGTTTAAAATTTTTAGTTATTTTGTTGTTTTATCGGTTTTAGTAAAACCCATTTCTAAAATATCGGAATAAAACCAGCACAATGGTGTCAGTCATCATTTATTTTAGTGCTGTACATTTTTTTTTTTTAATTAATATTTTCAGTTAGCTTTTATTTTTCTATTACATGCATTTTAGTTAAAGGTTTTTTTTTTTTATTTGTTTTATTTTTATTTTTCGAATTTCTAGATTTGTATTAATTTTTATTAGTTATTTTAGCACATCCAGTTAAAAACAAGAAATGTTGCTTTGGTAACTAGATTACCATTTATTAGAATTACAAATATTATAACGTATTATAATTGTTGAAGGAACATTTCAATAATTAAGTAGTATTTAATTAAATAATTAAAAATATAATTTAAATATATTTTTTATTTGTTTTATTATTTTAGATTTAATTTTTTTTAACCCTGGTATTCAGTAGGCAGCTCTCAGATTCTCCTGACCGACCTCCGTCACCGTTTCTGTGGAAAGGCTTTATAACAAGTGCTAATGAATCTTCTTGTTCTGTCAGGAGGAAGACCTGCAGCCGTCTGAAGCACTCACAGAGCCTCAGAGCCAGAACCAGATCATGGAGGACGAGCTGGCTGCTAAGAACATGGCCGTGGAGGAGCTGAGCCGTGAGCTGGACGAGATCAGGGCTGCGTTTGGAGCTGAAGGAGTGCAGCAGGTACGTGAAGGACTCGTGAGTCAGGATGGATGAGTGGGCGATGGACGGATGCCCACACATGACTCTGATCTGACCTCACTGTGATTGGGCTCTTAGCTGCTCACGTCTCTGCTTTGAACAATACGAAGGTCTTCCTTTGACATCGACTCAGTCATGGAACTGTCTACCTCTTCATATTAGATTAGCCCCTCGATTTCTGATTTTACATCTGCTCTGAAACATATCTGTTCTCTCTAGCTTTCAAGACCCCTTGATCGTCAGTTTTGTTTTGTTATTGTGGTGTTTTAAATTTGATAGGCTTGTTTTATTCATCTTGTTTCTGAATTTGTATTTTATTCTGTACAGCACTTAGGTCAACTTCGGTTGTGCTTTCCAAATAAATATTTTATTGCATGGTATTGTAAATCTGCAGGAAACTGATTTTGTTGAAATATATAGGCTATGCAGATTTATGCTGATCTGATCGATTTACTTAATTTCTTTATGATTTTTGTCATAAAAGAAAAATTGCTAATTTTAACTCATGCAATGTATTGTTGGCTATTGCTATATTGTTTAATAACGATACCAATTGGCAGTAATCGAGATGTGTGTGTGTGTGTGTGTCACAGCTGCAGGACTTTGAGGAAGCGCTGAAACAGAGGGATGAAATCATCACGCAGCTCACTGCTAATCTGCAGCAGGCGCGAGCCGAGAAAGAGGAAGTGATGAGAGAGTTTCTGGAGCTGACCGAGCAAAGCCAGAAACTCCAGATTCAGTTCCAACAGGTATCAGAGCTGCGATACATGTCCATAGCATCACTTTGTGATTATTACAGCAAATGAAACTAAACTTCATTATCACATCAGAAAAGCTTCTAACAGGAAACATCTTCAGGTATAACAATTACTGTAATGCTACCGTTATGATAACTATAGTGATTACTTTGATGGCAGTAATGAAAATTAACAACAATGCGTGCTTTCGTGGCCCTAACTTAACTTCCAGTAAACATCCAAATGGAATCAATAACAATACCTTAGCTCTAAAGTCTCTTATAGAGTAGATTTATTTTTTTTATAATAAGCTGAATATGTTTGCTGCGTAAATCAGATAGATTAATTAAAAATGCAGACTCATTCTCCGTCAGCAGGAGGTGCTTTAATCATGAGAAACAAGAGGTTTCCCCGGTAACGGCTGTAGAAAAAGCAGCTCTGAGCTTACAAACACTGCCTTATATGCAGAAGGAGATGAACATGACATTTACAAGACAGTCTTCCTTCAGAAATATAGTGATATAAAAACACTCACGCCTCTGATTGATTTTTAAACCTGCATTACGTGGTTGTAGCCGACGGCACTAACCAGACCGATAAACAAACACAGACCATAAGGTAACTTAGGTCCAGGCTCGTGCGCCAGATGAAACCGTCTATAGTAATAGCTATAGCAGTTACACTAAAAGTAACTTTTGCAGTTACTGTTGTAGTAATTATAGTGGTTACTCTAGTAACTTTAGCTATATCTCTAATAGTAACTATAGCTATAGCGGTTACTGTAGTAGTAACTATAGCGAAAACTATAGTGATTACTCTAATAGTAACTATAGTGATTAATAGTAACTATAGCGGTTACTGTAGTAGTAACTAAAGTGATTACTCTAATAGTAACTATAGCGGTTACTGTAGTAGTAACTAAAGTGATTACTCTAATAGTAACTATAGTGGTTACTGTAGTAGTAACTATAGCGAAAACTACAGTGCTTACTCTATTAGTAACTATAACGGTTACTGTAGTAGTAACTATAGTGATTACTCTAATAGTAACTATAGTGGTTACTGTAGTAGTAACTATAGTGATTACTCTAATAGTAACTATAGCGGTTACTGTAGTAGTAACTATAGGGATAATCATAGCTGGTAGTCTAACTATAGATATAACTAAATTGATTGTTCTAATAGTAACTATAGTGATAACTATAGCGGTTACTGTAGTAGTAACTATAGCGAAAACTACAGTGCTTACTCTATTAGTAACTATAGCGGTTACTGTAGTAGTAACTATAGTGATTACTCTAATAGTAACTATAGCGGTTACTGTAGTAGTAACTATAGTGATTACTCTAATAGTAACTATAGCGGTTACTGTAGTAGTA
>JAUMHI010000064.1:19360364-19372647 GCA_032359435.1 Enteromius unitaeniatus
TGTCGTTGTGAAAGTGCTTCCAAAAGAGACACGACTAGAAATCAGTGTTAAGTTGTGTTTCCAACACTGTTCCAGAACATATTGTGCTTATATTGGAGTAAAGATGCTGATAATGGTAATAATATTTCACAATTTTTACTGTCTCTTTGGTCAGAAAAATGCGGCTTCAGTGAGCAGAAGAGCTGTGTAACTGATCACTGATGCTCCATTTTCTCTCAGGTGTGTGTGTATGTGTGTGAGACTCACCGATACACGCGTGAACACGGACGCTCAGCTGAGTGCGTAAAATCACACTGTGCTTCTTCCCCCTCCTGAAACACACAGAGAAGCAGCAATACAGCTCAGAACAGAAGAAACAGGAATAACAATATATCAGAAATGCCCTAAAGATAGTGAGCACACACACACATTCTCTCCCTCTCTCACACACTCCTGATATCAGTACACAAGCTCTTCACTCTTCTGGGAAACAGCTCTCAATATTCTCATGCCATGGATAAGAAACATGACAGCCGCCTGATTTTCAGCCACCCTCATATTATTCTTCCATTCAAACATTCTTCTATCATGCTCTTTTATCCTCTACTTTTTTTTAGAAATAAAATAAAATGCATTATGACAATCTTAGTAAAAAAAACATTAGAATAGTTAGTATAATAATTGAAAAATATATTTAAAATGAAGATTTTATTAAATTGAAAAATATTTGTATATCTGATAATGACACTATTGTGCATCACTACAACAACAACAAAAATAAAACATATTAAAATAAACAATTACTAACAATTTATTAAATCTCAAAAACGTCAAATTAAATTAACCAAAAACAACAGAAATAAAAAAAACAAAACAATTAAATCTTTAATAAAAAATGTTGAAATGAAAATAATTAATATATAACATTCAAAGATGTGTAAAATAATAAGTGCTGCCAATTGATTAAAAACCATTAGTTTTTGCCTGTTGCTTACACCAAAACCTCAATGCCTAAACGTCTTGTATCTTACCTTAAACACAGTCTAACTTCTTTGCCATTCTGTTACACTTATTGCGAAACACTTTTCTTACATTAGACACTTTGTTCAAAAACTAAATCACCTGGAAAACCCTCTGAAACACATCTGAAATCACCTGCACAAATAAACACAACACTAATAGCCTCAGCACTACAAACAGACCTCAGGAAAGACCTTCTGAGAACTCTGCAAGCATGGAGGCAATGAGAGTCAGAGTAAGAGGACAAGAGAGAGAGCGAGGAGTCAGACGAGGAAGAGGATGAGGACAAAGACGAGGACCAGTGAGGAGAGGTGTGTCAGATGACATCAGGGCTGCTCTGGTGGACCATGTGATAAATCATGGCCTGTCCATGAGTCCACCCTAACCTCAGACGAAACACAGTAGCATTGATAATAAGGACATTCTGACTGGAGAACAGCTATATCTTCAGGTTTCTACCCAAACAGAATCCAAGCTCCCTCAGACCCCCAGTTACAGTGTAATTCAGATGGTGCTTGTGTGTGTGATTTTGACGCCAAATTTTGCAAGAAGTGTGTAAGCAATAGATAAAAACTCTAACTAGTTAATTGCACGTTTTTCTTTAATATAGTATAGTAATCATAGTAATTGACATATTTGAGATGAGCTGCATTAATATCTTGAACACAAAGCTGCTCACATACAAACATAGGAGCGTGATTCACACACCAGAGTGTGAGACCAACATTCAACAGATCCACTTTAACAGAGTGTGTGTGTGTGTCAGAAACATGTCCAGACACACACACACTGACAGGAAGGTCTGTTTGACACACAGCCATTCAGATGTCAATCAGCTGTCAGATGCACATCAGAACACACACACACACACGTGAAGACGTGAAGGGCTTATTAGTTGATGAAAAGCTAAGGATGAATGAAATAATGTAAAAAAATAAAATAAAATAAAAAATAAATAAAAACAAACAAAATTAAAGTAATAATATGAAAAGAATATTTTAAATACAAAATAGGACAATTACCTAAAAAAGCAAGCAAATAAAAAAATTAAAATGATTTTAAATAATAACAATCAATATTATATATAACAATATTATATAACGACTAAAAATATATTAAATACATAAAATAAAAACAATTTAAAGTGAAAACACTTAAAAGGAAAATTAATCAAAAGATTAGTTTAATGTATTAAACACAAATATAAAATAAATATATACTATATATATAAATATATTACTTCTAAAAAATATAGTATAATTATTAAATTACAAATAATCAATAAATATTTAATAATAATTGCAAAATTTTAAATAAAAACAATAAAAAACGTGCCAATAACTGGGAATCTTTGATCTAAAGGTAATAGATCAATAAATTTAAATCAGACCATATTTGAGGAAACTGATCTGAACTCCTAGACATGCATAGCAGAGTAATGTATTGAGTCTTACAGGCAAACATTAGTCCAGCAGTCCTCATTCAGTGATCATCACACACACACACACACACGTGGTATCTAACTCATTCTCACTCGTTTAACTCGGTGACGTGTGGAAAATAGCCGACGGATCACAGCACTCCGACAACAACCCTCAACACAGTATCAGACGCTCATCCAGAACACACACATTTACATTTCAACACCTTTTAACAGTTAATAAAACACTACAAATAAAAGAGAAATGCTCAATTAAAATGCACAGTAAAATAAATACTGAATTATTTTACTTGCATGTGAATGCGTTCATAAATGATTTAACAATCGAGTAATAAAACTTCAAAAATAAAGCCGTGATTCTCCATCACATCATTTCTTTTGGAATCATCTTTCAAGCACATTTTCTCTTGATCTGATGAGCGTTTACTGACCCTAGATCTGATCTGAGTCCAGATGCCTCATTCTTTCCATGAACTCACCTTTCCTCGAATCAGAGAGATGAGAAAGAGCAAAAACACAACACACAAGACTGAAAGACCTTCCAGAGATCCTCAAACTAACCCCAGCCTTAAATAGAGAAACCATGTTATCAAATAATGATAATGCTTTTTAAATCAATTAAATACTTGTTTATTATAACTTTGTTACTTAAAAAAAGATAAGAAGTTTAAATTAATTAAATTAAAATTTGTAGTTTTCTTTTATTTAAAGTAACAGAGTTTTTTATGATGACTAATATTTATGTTTTGAATTCTTCACTTTCAAACGTTTCAGAGACGAATGCAGCTCTTCTCCAATCACAAAATCTGCTTAAGCCCCGCCCCCTATCTTAACCTCCAATCAGCAGCAGAGGCACAGAACCAGGCCCCGCCTTTTCCCCAATTCTTCAGTTTTCTTATTTTTTGTTAATTATTGCAATAAATATTGTATTGTGGACTTCATATTGAGATGAAGACGAGAGGACAAAAAGGTTCAATAAAGAATGTTAAGGTGATTTGCCGCTGTCTCTCTCACACACACACACACACACACACACACACACACACTAACATGAGTGCAGTGTAGGGCCCTATGTAGTGCGTGTCTCACCCTGCGCCGTCGTCCGGCTGAAATCCCTCCAGCTCATCTCTCTGCTCGTCCAGCGTCGACTCCAGATCCAGA
Organism: Enteromius unitaeniatus; assembly: GCA_032359435.1. Lineage (NCBI taxonomy): Eukaryota > Metazoa > Chordata > Actinopteri > Cypriniformes > Cyprinidae > Enteromius > Enteromius unitaeniatus. The sequence continues at coordinate 19,363,966 of JAUMHI010000064.1, forward strand.
TACACACCGGTGTGTGAGAGCTGCAGAGCGCAGTCATCCAGCTGCACACACACACAGATACAAAAAACGTCATTGTAATTTCATTTCAAGCTTTTTCCCCACAATTTTGAAAAGTCAGGATGGTGAGAAACAGGTGCTGAAATATAATAGTTGTGATTTAGTTTTCATTGATGTATTTTCTGTTTTCATTTTGATTAAGTTTTGTAGGTTTTTGTTTAGTATTTTAGTTGTAGTTATTTTAACAGAAGTTTATATATATATTATTTGAGTTCATTCTTATTTTCTTTTAGTTTTTATGCATTATTTTATTTTAAGTAATGACAAATAATTAATTATGTATTTATATATATATATTTATACATGACACACACACACACATATATATATAAGTCTCAATAGTAGTGTGTGTGTGTGTGTGTGTTACTAATTACCATTCCAAACGACTCACAGTGCTGAAATAAATGTAGTTTTGTGAGGATCAGGCATACAACACATCAGCTCCCTGTTTTAGACATTACAGCACAGTAAATGCAATTATCATCAGCCGTGAAGTGCAGCAACACAACACACACCTCACACACACACACACTGCATACTGATTAACATTATACAAGGTTTTGTTATTTTACTTGAACACAAGTGCATGTAAATGTGCATTTCAGAGGAGTTTTACATATATCTTGTCAGTCTCACTGTGTTTTAAAAGTAAATGGTAAATAGTAAAATATTTCTGAATCCTAAAAATGCAGTAATTGTTCTGTTCAGTTATGGTGTGGGTTACAGATTATAATATTTTTGCTCATATTCACAGAGCATATGGGTTCAACTGCATGATCAAATAAGTAAATAAAAACTATTATACTAAATAAAACTAATATATCTACACCGCTCACAAAAATAAAGGGAACATTTAAACAGCACAATGTAACACGTCTGTGAAATCAAACCGCCCTCTTAGGAAACAACACTGATTGATGATCATGTTCTCATGCTGTTCTGTGAATGAAATAGAGAGCGGGTGGAGATTAGAGGCTATTAGCAAATAAAGGAGTGCTTCTGCAGGTGCTGACCACAGAACACTTCTCAGTTCCTCTGCTTTCTGACTGATGTTTTGGTCACTCCTGAATGCTGGCGGTGCTTTCACTCAGTTGTGTGTGCGCGTGTGTTAGTGTGTGAGTAAAGCTGAGTGTATGTATTAACAAAGTAAAGTTGTGTGTGTGTGTTTGTTTGAGTGTGTGAGTAAAGCTGGTCTGGTGGGTTTGGCGTCTCTGAGCTCGTAACACCTGCGTCTCCATCGAGTCTGAACTCTCCAAACCCTAATCAAACATTCTCTCTCCAGCTCAAGACGGCAGCTCTGATTTAAGACAATGCTCAGGCCAACAAACTCAGCTCATTCAAGAATGTGTCACACAAACAACAGTCCATCACACACTACACCTGCTGAATGAAGAAGAGCTGGAGGATCAAACCAGCACTTCAGAAAGCATTTTCACTTTGCATTAATTATTAAATGACTAGTTAAGTTCACCATTACAAAGTATCTTCAAGTAAAAAAGATAAAAGATACATTTTTAAAATGCCTTTATTCAAATCACTAATCTGTTCACTGGAAAAATGATTCAAATGATTCAATTACAATTTTTTCACAAATAATTACAAAGAAACAACAAACAAAACACTGCTAATCTGAGATAGCATTTTTCTGTGAAGCATCATCCAGTGATGTTATTAAATGTTTGTTTCAGATTGAAACAAACTGGATTTATTGGGCATAAATAAACAAATATTTGACTTGGCTGGATTGATCAATATATTATTTTACACCTTTCCCAATGTTCATGATGTTAATGTTTAAAATATCCTAATATTTTAGCCCTTATAGTTGCATTCATCATATTAGAACGGTGTGATAATGTAGTTGACTTATATTCTAGTGTATGAAAGACAGAAATATGTAATGTGATATTTGAGGCGTCCTGTAATAATAGAGAGAAGCAACACAAAGCTGAACTCTGGTCAAAGATCTCCTGCACTGACTGCAGCGTCTGTCTGACATTCTGGGTTATAAATAGATCCGGCTGAATCTCATCCAGTGTAAGTGGTAGTTAGTGAAGGCTGAACTCTCATGGGCCACTATCCTACTGTCCTTAGCTGCAGCGCACAAAACACTTAACCCCAACTTAACCCTAACTAACAGAAACTTAACCCCAACTTAATGTTAACGTAGCCCCAACAAAACCTAAACTTAATTTTTACTTAACCCCAACTTAAATTAAACATAACCACTTAACTTAACCTCCAATTTAACTCCAACTTACTGTTAACATAGTAACAACTTAATTCTAACTTAACCTCAACCTAATGTTAACGTAGCCACAACAAAACCCAAACTTAACTTTTGCTTAACCACAACTTAACTGCAACTTAACCCCAACTTAATGTTAACATAGCCACAACTTAACTCTAACTTAACCCAAACCTAACCACAACTTTTTCCAGGCCCGAAGCACCAGCTAAAGAACTGAAATAACTAAAACTGAAATAAGAGTTCATACAAAATTACACAAACATTAAAAAAACTAATAGAAATTAATACATAAATTATTTTGAATGAGTTAATAAATAACATAAACGCATTAAAAATAATATAGCAATACAGCATAACTACAGCACATCCACAATCTATATTTATTAACCTCATTAACATGCATTTATTCATTCAATAATTCCTATTAATGTATTCAAAAGAAACATATTTTGGTCTAAATGTAAGATGTATTTGAATTGCACAAAAATTTGTATCTGGACTACACAGTCCATAAATTTAATTCATAAACTTAATATGATGCATATTTCTCATGCATATTCACAACACAATCAAGGCATCATTTATTATTTACAGCTATTTTATTATATTTAAATAGGCTAATTCTATTTTCAAAATGCACTTATGCCAACAGATCTAAATGTCTTTATTGTGAAACTAATTTCATTTACTCAGTTAAAGATATGGATATGGTTAAAATATTGAATTAGATATATAAAGCTGGTAATTGTGGTAATACACTAAGCCTAATTATTTTTAATGTGCAACACAAATAGTAAATTATGTTGAGCTTGCAACATGAGCGTCAAGGGTTCGATTCCCTGAAAATTCATAATAGAATGTGTGCAAACGATGCATTAATATACTCATAATATGCATTAATATTTATAGCTCTTACTAACTAAACTATAACTATATATAGTGTTGAGGCAGTGTTGAACAGACAATAACAAGCAGGAAAATGAAGAGTTTGGGTGTTTTGATGGACTCAAAGCGGACAGCTCAGCATGATGAGGAAAATACAACATCAGAGCGAGAAGAAACTCACTCAGCGGCATTCTGGGAGCAGCACTGACCTCTGTTTAATTTTACAGAATCGACCGAAACAGCCAATTACTGGCCACGACTTTCACTCAAATGACAGACTGACAGAGAAAAACACAACGCCACATGCAAACACAGAGAAGCCAGAGAGAAAGAGCAGAACGGACAGAAAACACAACATCTCTATCAGACCAAATCACAGAACATCAGCAGACACTGAAACACATTTACCAATAGTAGATTTGATTATGCATGGACAATAACATTTACAGACAATAGCATTACGCAGCTGACCTAGTTTGGAAGTATTGTCTGTTGTTTATATTTGTATTAAATAGTCTTTCTTTCTCTTTCTGAGTGTGTAAAGACTGTGTTTTAATCATTCACAAGCAGCAAAGTCTCCATTACTGAAGCAAAGATGAGTGTGTGTCTTCATCAGATCTGGAGAGATGTGTTTCAGCAATGAATGTGAATGGGTGCCGTCAGAATAAGAGTCCAGACAGCTGATTAAAACATCAGAATAATCCACAGCACTCCAGTCCATCAGTTTTTAACTCAAATATTTATATAAATATATATATAGTCTATAATCCATAACTCTTCCTCCAGTGAAGAAGTGATCGGGTCTGAATCAGGAGAGAAATCTGCACAGATCAAGCAGTAGATGCACTTTTTCACTGGAGGAATTAAAATGAAAAGAGTTAAAATCATCTTTTGATCTTCTGTCTTCTCCAGATGTTCACTGATGGACTGCAGTGCTGTGGATTATTCTGATGTTTTTATCAGACTCTCATTCTGACGGCACCCATTCACATCCATTACAGAGACACACTTCTCCAGATCTGATGAAGGAACGCACGTTTTTGGCTGACCTGTTCCTGTGTGTGTCTGAGAGTACTCCACACACGTGTGTGCTGTGTAAAGTGAGATGAAGCGTGTGCGCTGTAAGCCCTGTTTATGTGGCGTGTGTGTAACACCAAATGTCCTTTAAGACCTAATAATCTGTCACGGTTACTCTTCCACAAATGCGTCTGATCTGAAGTCATGTCTAAGATTCATTCCAGAACACTTGACACTTCGATGAACACAGTTTCTTCATTCATTCACACACAACATGTACATATATGAACATAGTAATACACAACTAAAATAGTTAACCCTATCATTTCTAAGACTTCCAAACCCAAAGTTTCTGTCTCTGTTTGAGAGTTCAGAGTGCTTCATCAGTAAAAGCTCTGTTAGTGTAACTCTAGAAACTCTTCTGGAGTCAGATCTGGACTGATTCTGATGAATAACTTTGGTGGTATCTCCAGATGAACTCTCTCTGGACTGATGCAGCTCATCAATCCTTTTCTAGAAGAATCGGGATGTTTTGAGGAGCTTTACTTCCTCAGTTCCTCAGCGGAGCAATGATCTTCACGAGCCTCCAAAACATCTCACATCTTCTGAGGAGCCTTTATTTCTTCAGCACTGCATGATATGTTTGATCACTTCCTCTCATCTTACTGAGATATTACTGGAGATACGGAGCGACCGCTGAGATTTAGATCAGTTTATGTCAGGATCTGCTGCTCTGGTATAAAGATCTTAGTGATTTACATATAAAAGCAGCAGATACTGCATATTTTTTTAGTTCTTTTATTCTGCATATTCTCACTGTATATATGAGCCTTTAAAAGCCTGGCGCATCAGTTTTTCTTATTTCACTGTTCCACTTCCACCTACTTAATAAGACAGGCTGTACAGGGTAATTACGAATACATTTGTAGCATCAAAAATAAAATGATACATTTAACTGTAACAACTTTAAAGATGATTTTCTCAATATTTAGATTTTTTTTTTGCTCCCTCAGATTCCAGATTTTGTAATAGTTGTATCTCAGACAGATCTTGTTGAAAGCTGTATTTGTGCTCTGAGTGCTGGGGCTCGTGTGTTGTCTGTCAGTGAATGAATGAGAGAGCGCCTCTAAAAGCGGCTCAGAGGCGCACCTGTCGCGCTTTAAACTCTCTTTACTGACCTCAACGCTTCAGGTTTAATGCGTGCTGTACAAAAAAACACTACAGTTCTCTCGGAAAACATGCACAAATAAATTTAACTCGATATGCACACTTGAAATGATCATTCAGTGAGGTGTAACAGAGCAGGATAAGGCAGTGTGTGTTTTCTGACCTTGTGAGGAGCCTTGAGGAGCCTGTGGACCCCCGCGAGCTGGTTGATCAGAGGGATATCTTCTCTGAAGGAGTACACAGGAGCTCGGGTCGGTTCCGGGAAATTGGTGCTGTTGAACGGATCCGTGTCGTCGAGAAACTGAACGCGGCACACAAACGAAGACATGATGCATCCATTCACGGACCGCCGCCGTTTCCAAGCGCGTCCTTTCCCCGGTAACGACAACAACAGCGTCCTTCGGCGGGTGCCTCGCTGCCTGCGCCGCGGAAGTTCTGTGACCGACGGGAAGAAGCGAGCAGAAGCCGCTCTGTCCGTTATTCCGAGCTGAGCGCTTGAGTCCGTGTGCCCCGAGCGGGTGAACTCGGTGAAGCTGCGGGAGAACCGGACGCCCCCCGGGGATTAAGCGCTTTACCGGCGATGAGGAGAAACAGCGGCGCCTAGCGGCCAGAGAGAGACACGCACCGAGACCCTGGAACACAAAACCATAATCACCAGAATTCATCCGAAAGATTAATAAATAATCGCTGACACTTTACAGTAAGGTGTCATTTGTTACCATTAGTTAATGTATTAATTAACATGAACACTGCATTTATTACACTCTTTATTAATCTTTGTTAATGTTAATAAAGTTGATCATTGTTTGCTCATGTTGGTTCTCGCTGCATAAACTAACGGTAACAGACACAACTTGTGATTTTAATAATGCATTAGTAAATGCTTAAATTAATATTAACTAAGATTAATTAATGCTGTAGGCGTATTATTCATTCTTAGTTCATGCTAACTAATGTCTGGTTGGTTAAGGTTGGACAATATTTTTCTGAGATATTAGACAATATGAAATCTGAGGGTGCAAAATAATCTATATCATTTGGAGAAAAACTTCTTTAAAGTTGTCCAAATGAAGGTCATAGCAATGCATGTTAATAAAAAATGAAGTTTTGATATATTTACTGTAGGAAATGTACCATATTAGGTATCATCCCCATATAAAATATTCACTAATTTGCATACAAATCCAAAACAGAAATCTGAAGCCATATATATATATATACATATATATACACATACATATTTCATTATTATGGTTTTTTTTTATTGTGGCAAATATATTTTTTAAATATGCTAAGTAAATATATGTAAACAGTGAGGTATATGAAATATATTTTTGAAATTAAAAAGATTTTGTTTTGACTAATCAAAATGTAATTTGAAATGTAATTCATGATTTATATGTGTTTTATACGTTCAAATCTGACACGTGTGAATACTTTTTCTTGGATTGAAATATGTGGACGGCCAAATGTATTATATTTTATTTTTATTATATATATATATATTTAACAATATCATAAAATATATTTTATATTAATCATATTTAAAGTTGGATTTTGTTGACATATTTAAGAGTGTTTTTGAAAGAGGAGATTTTGTATTTCTTTTTATATCACTCCATAAATCAGAAAATACTGTCAACAAAGAAAATAAATATATTTTGACCACGTTTTTAGAAGTAAAATAATATAATTAACAAACCCCACAATAAAATCCTTCAGAATTCAGACAGAAATGCTGAGAGAAAGAATTGGTAAGAGGAAGAGGAGATGTATTCAAACTGAAATGTAGACACAAACAGATAAAGTGAATAAACACTTTTTTGTAAGGTTATCTTGTCACTAAAGTCATTATGAAAAGCCTCATATCTACACATTCTTTCTGGTTTCTGTAACTACTCTCATTTGTGTGAATCATCATGTTCACAATAAAACATGGATTTACCATCAGTTCAGCTCTGTGTACAAATAACTTAAACATTTTACTATTTCAGACAGGCCTGTAGAATTTAAATACCCAAAGTCACATATTTACATACGAAGATTTACATGCAGTCCAAGGGTTTGAGAGCACTAAACTGCTTCTGTCTGATTTATACACAGCATCTGTGCATCACAAACTGGACATTTTATACGATATATTATATGATCAGCCTACACTGAGTGAATAGTTGAGGTAAAAATATTAAATATGATAATCAGTTTTTGATGTTTGTCTCTAGTGTTTAATGACAGCAGCACTGAAATCTGATGATAATGATAAAGAAGATTTTTTTCAGAGAACAACTGGAGCTTCACTTTGACACTCATTTGATTAATCACTAGAAATATTCTTGTTAATACCTAAATTAACTCATCAGTCATGACCAAAATGTCATTTACAGACCATTCTACCAATACAAAGCTCTAGAATTGTGTGAACCAGACAGCTGAGGGCAGTAGAGCGTCATCAACCGGATCAATAACAGTGACCTTTTGTCCTCTCTTTCCCAGAATGACTGGTTTTGGTTTTGTTTTCCTGCATTAAAGGTCTCTATACATTTCTAGCTCATTATATCTACTTCTATTTACATTGCTTTGACCGTTCACTGTAGATCCTGCCTGCATGCTATTGGTCAAATCAGTTTTCAGACATTACCATGAGCAAGTATGAAAACAATGGTATTTCATCTCAGCTAGAAATCATTGCGCATCATCAGGGCGCATACACGCTGAGATCAGCACCAGTAAAGCTTCCTCCTGTATTAAAGTGTCAGTTAATGATTGATCCAATGTAATCACGCTTCTGAAGATCCTCTGTGGATCGGGGCTCATGATGTGAAGATTTTTCTTTCTTTTCTTTCTCTGTAGATCCGCAAAAAAGCTTTATTCAGAAACAAGAACTGGTTTATAAGTATACAGTAAGTCCTAAACAAGACATTAATGATATTACTGAACCACTGAATTGTGTTTGTCTCACACACACACACACACACATGCATAATAAACTTGTAATACATAAATAAAAATGAACTTTAAACCGATTAATGAATGCTGTAAAACTGTTATGTAAAGATACCTAATGCTTTACTGAACATTAAAGGGATCATATGATGCTAAAAAGAACATTATTTTGTGTGTTTGGTGTAACGCAATGTGTTTATACAGTTTAAGGTGCAAAAAACTTTTTTTTTCACATACTGTACATTATTGATTCTCCTCTAAACCCCGCCTCCTGAAACTGGAACCGTGTTGGAAACACAACTTAACACTGATTTCTAGTCGTGTCCTCTTTTGGAAGCACAAACAAAGTAGTTTGACTTTCA
>JAUMHI010000064.1:19386478-19411853 GCA_032359435.1 Enteromius unitaeniatus
TGGAATTCTTCCTGAATTGAATTCCACTTCCTGTAATTCCAATTCAATTCCAATTCCATTTCCTGTCAGCTGCATGCCGTTCCAATTCCAATTCCATTCCAGAAAGTGAATTGGAATTTACCATTCATTCTCAATTCAATTCATGAATTGCCCCAACCCTGATGACTACACACAAAACAAACAAACAAATATTGAAAAAATTCAGTATTTTTTAAAAAAAAAATTTTAATTTAAAAATGTAAACATTTTTTACATTTTTTTATTTTTAAAGAAGATTTAATATCGTAAGTTTTAAAACAAGAAAAAATATGTGCCAATATGGCAAGAAAAATAAACTTTTAGGGCCAGTTTAGGGCCGGATAGAGATTAGATTAAGCCAGGACTAGACCTTTGCTAATTTAGGACATTTAAGAATTTTTAGAAACATGTCTCACAAAAATGCATTATCTGTGAGCATTTTAAGACCAAACAATGACAATAATGTATTTTAAGATATCTCAGTGCAAGCTTTTTCCAGCTTAGACAGCTCTTAACATTTATTTTAGTCTAGGACTAGTCTTAAACTCCTTTTGGGAAACTGCCCCTTAGTGTTTATTATTTATTAATTGTTTTATATTTATTTTAGTGTTTTGTTTTTTTACAGAACAAACAGGACAACAATAAGGAAGAAAAGATAATTACAATAATAAAATATAAATTAAAATGTAAAAGAAAATAAACTTGATTCAAAAGGAAAACTAAAACTATGTTCTTGTTTTAAGCATAAACTTACTTTATTTTGATAAATTATAAGACTTGGTCGTTTTTCTTTTCAAATAAATGTAACTTGAAGGTTTTTTTGTTTGTTTGTTTTGTTTTTATTTGTTATGGAAAACAAGACAAACCCACTCTTTTTTGGGTCTATGCAAGCTGCATGATCTTAGTGTAAAGTCTATTAGTGTAAATCTAATAAAACAAATCTTTGTGCTTTTGTCTTCTCAATTTTCTTACTGTTATTTATTTTATATCTTATTTTTTTAATTGTGTGTAATTTAAGTGTTATCAATGTTTCAAAAATGTAAAGCCTTTTATGATGCCAATAAAGCTACTTGTTTCCTGATTAAATAACTGAAGTGCATAAAAATGAGGAATATACAGATCCAGGTGTACTTATGCGTTTGGCCTTGTGTGTCTGTAAACAGGGTTTGTGTCTGAATGCGAGCGCAGTTCTCCGGTGGATTTTTTCTGGTACAGGAAGACGCTGAACACCACTCCTGTGATCGAGGACTCTGGAGGTCTGCAGTGGTGGATCGTCTTGTGTCTGTTCTGTGCCTGGACTCTGCTGTGGGTTTGCTGTCTGAGGGGCATCGAGACCACCGGGAAGGTACATCTCCATCACCTTTACACTGATTCCTGTGCTCTGCCCCTCTTGGTTAAAGGGACAGTTCACCAATAATCGTTTCTCTTTCATATCGTTCCCAACCTGCATGACTTTCTTCCTGCAGTGCATCTAGACAGCTATATTTCTCTATTTTTTGTGTGTTTTTTTATCAATAGTGGAAAATCAGCTAAGTTTAATATTGTTTTTTTTATTTCACTGACTTACAAGGGTTTACAAGGGTAAAACAGTAAATTTGACTCACTATATATATATATATATATTAAAAAAACAACATTCCTCACCTTCATCTCAGCTGTCGTTCAGTGACATCAAATCAATCATAAAACACGGTCTTTTATTAGATGAGTGACGTAGGAGCATGTCCATGTGCAGCTTTGTTAATATCCTTGTAAATATACAAGAACATTAACCCAAGGGTTTACGATGTAAAATCTCGAAAACTGCCTACCTCCAATTAATTACTAACCCTCAATCTCGTATGAGCAGTGCATCACATGGAACAAGATAACTTAAGGTTAACTTAAGGCCAGATATCTGGGTGTGGTGTTTCTGGTTAAGCATTAGCTAGCTCACAGACTGACGTTATGGCTAAAAACAGCATGGTAGTTTTGGCCAAGACAAGATAAAACTCATAAAACTGATAATCGGAGGAAACCAATACAATCGCTGCAGATGTTTAACACTATTATATAAAGAGCACAAAGGGCAGAAAGATTCTGGCAGCTGTAAAGATATCACAGCAACTAATGGCTGTAATGGCATCATTGATAACAGACACTTTTCTGCTAAATTACAGGATGCAACTGTTAGAACCGGATAGAAAATGTCCAGCTCTCATTTCATCCCAAAATCAAAAGAAAATGGGAAACTACAGTTTGCATGATGAAAGTGAAGTCTGTTCTTAAAACCATTCAGATTTGTTTCATTGTGTTTTCGTGACACTGAAACTCTTACTGAACAATAGCAGTAAGGTTCAGTTAGTTATTCTTATCTGTATTTCTCAATCTTTCTTGTGTCTAATCTAGTTGACTATTCAACCTGCCATTGGTTGTAAACAGTGACTATTGTTGACTAAATTGCTTTGCTATGATTAAGTGCTTTTGTAACTGAATGCATATTAAAACAGTATTATATATATATTACATGCTCTGTGTTTAACCCATCCAAGTGCACACACACAGCAGTGAGAAGGGAACTGCCGGACCTGGGACTCGAAACCACAACCTTTTGGTTACAAGTTAAACAAGTTCCACTCCCTATCTATTCAAGCGCAAAAACACTCCTTTTCTTATATTTACTCATACACTTATTTTTACCTTATTTGTTCAACAACTCCCTACTGATTCGTTCAACGCTTAAAAGTGACACCTGGAGGTGAAGAATGAATCTGCATTTTCATTCAGACCAACGAGAAAAAGAATATTTAATTTTGACGTCAACAAAAAGCTGCTTGGATTTTAAAAACGACTCGTTTCATTCATTCTTGTGAGAGACAATAACTTCATACACATTGTATTTTCAAAATTCGAACTTCGCAGAATGTTTTCATTCACTTAGAGCTGTGTTACACTCTGCATGAAAAGTGAATTAAAAACTTGTCCTAATTCAAGGATGAATTTTGGTTTTAGGTTGTGCAATTTAATGTCATAAAATCCTCTTCTGTACGCTAAATATTATTTGCACATGTGATGTGGGCAGGTTCAGGGTCTGTGTTGAGGGTTTGTGATGTTTCTCTCTGGTCAGGCCGTGTATGTGACCTCCACGCTGCCGTACCTGGTCCTGACCATCTTCCTGATCAGAGGACTGACGCTCAAAGGCTCCGTCAGCGGAATCAAGTTCCTCTTCACTCCAGACGTGAGTCTGACACAAACACATTCAGAGCACTTCACACAGCTCAGACGTTCTGAAGAGAAGAAACAAGCCAAGAATGTGCAGAAACATAATGTCTTCATGGAAAAGTACAGATGTTACGTGAAAGCTGTCAAGAAGGAACAGAAAAAAGCAACTTAAAGTCTTTCTGATCTATTTTACTTTCATTATTTGACAGTTTTCTAAAATAAATAGAATTATATACGTTAAAGACAAACCAAAAATGAAAAAACAAAAAGAAACTTTGAAGAAGGTTGGAACTCCCATCGACATCCATAGCATATTTGTTGTACATTATATGGAAGTTCCTGGAAATCCACTAAAAACTTTTTAGTGTTCAATAAAAGAGAGACTCGTACAGGTTTAAATCGACAGAATAATGATGAGATACCGCCCTCTATATATTTACCAAGTATAATATTTATATTTTTTGAATGATTTAATTGATTTATTTTGCAACATGCATTGACTGCTCTAAAATATTTCACGCCAGTGTTTCAGGAGTTTCTCCAACAACTGTTATGTACTGTTTATGTATTTATTTTTTAGATTGACTTTCTTCCAAAGCATTGTTCGATACTAGTGTCTTTCAAGATTTTATTTATCATAAATCATAGCCATTAAAACTGTTTCTTGTAATGATATTAAGTCTGTATTTAGCCTCAGAGTGATCTCAAAGTAAAAAGAGGCGTGAAAGTTTTCTGGTGGCTGCGTTGATTATACGCCTAATTCTAGTGAAGCAGGGTTGCAAAGGTCCTGAGTTTTACTGTAAAGTTAACCCAGCTGCTGTAAATGCTTTAGAATGATTGAGCTGCTGTGTTTGTGCAGCTGGATGAGTTGATGAACCCGAGCACGTGGCTGGACGCAGGAGCGCAGGTGTTTTACTCCTTCTCTCTGGCTTTCGGAGGACTCATCTCCTTCTCCAGCTACAACTCAGTCCAGTCAGTAACTCCGACCGCTGCGTTCAGTATACTGGTCTGTGTTCAGTACACTACAATCATGATGTTAATAATCACTCTACTGTGTGTCTGCAGTAATAACTGCGAGCAGGACGCCGTCATCATCTCCATCATAAACGGTGTGACGTCTATCTATGCAGCCATTGTCATTTACTCCATCATCGGCTTCAGAGCCACGGAGAGGTTTGATGACTGTCTGAACGGGTGAGTGTGTGTCTGTCAGAGACGTGTGTGTATGCATTATACATGAAACACATCAAATAATCAGATATAAATGATATATATTATTATATTACTGCATATGTAATAATATTTAAACTTAGCAACATATCATACAACATAATATATTTTATGTATATAATGATATTTATCATAATAAATATTTATTAATCGAATATTGCAAAAAATAATACATCTATAAAATGTTTTTAATAAAAAAAGTGCCAAATATTTTAATATATATTATTTTGACAAATTTCCCGACACTTCTGTATCAAAATATATAAAGTGTATTTCCATTTATTTAATAAAGTATCTATTAAATATCTTAAATGCATTAAAAAAGTATTTAGTAAACATTAATTAGAATATGTTTGATATATTAATATTAAATTATAGATATTTAATATATTTTAAAAAATAATAAATATTACTAATATTTTACAGGATTCTTACTAGGACTGGTTGTTAAAGATCCTGAAATTTATTTTTATTTATATTTTACACTTTTATACACTTTTCACATACTATTATTTAAAAATAAATATATATAAAAAATGTATAAATATATATAAATGTATAAACAAATATTTCAAAATATGTCATTTTAATGTTTTTAAAGATGATTTGCTGAAGTTCACAGTGCTGTGGTTTGTTCTCAGTAACATCCTGACGCTGATGAACGTGTTTGATCTGCCGGAGGGAAACATCACGGAGAGCAACTACGACAGTTTTCTTCAGAATCTCAACAGCACAGCTCCAGACGTCTTTCAGGAGCTGCAGCTGAAGACCTGCGACATGCAGACGTTTCTGAGTCAGGTGTGTTTCCTTCTCTTATTCTGGGCTTCAGTTCTTCCGAGGCTCTTCAGGCTTGTTGACCCGTTCTGTTTCCTGTTTAGGGAGTAGAAGGAACCGGTCTGGCCTTCATCGTCTTCACCGAGGCCATCACTAAGATGCCCATCGCTCCTCTGTGGTCAGTGCTGTTCTTCATCATGCTCTTCTGTTTGGGATTGTCCACTATGTTTGGCAGCGTTGAGGGGGTCGTGGCTCCGCTGCAGGACCTGAACATCTTACCGAAGCGCTGGCCGAAGGAGGTCTACACAGGTACAGCCATGCAGACGCTATAATCCAGCCGTCTCCAGCTCTGCTGATGATCACACGTGAAGCTCTCGCTCGTCTGTGTGTGTGTGTTTAAGGTCTGGTGTGTTTCGCCTCGTTCGGTCTGGCCATTATCTTCGCTCAGGGTTCAGGAGAATATTGGCTGGCTCTGTTCGATAGCTTCGCCGGATCCATTCCTTTGCTGATCATCGCCTTCTGTGAGATGATGGCTGTATCCTACGTTTACGGCATTGACAGGTGATGATCGCATGGCAAACCTTTCCAAACCACTTAATTATTATCTATATTATATTAAGGTCATTATTATCAAATATATTATATTAAGGTTCTAAACTTTATATTTCTTTTTTGTATATTTTATATTTTTCTTATTCTTATCTGTTTTCAATATATCTGTAATTTTATAAAATCATAGTCAACATATATTAAATTAGAAATTTTAATTTACATAATCGCATATTTTATTTATTAAATAGTAGTCACCATTTGAATTGGATCAAAGGTTAATCAAAGTTGTGTTAAGATATTAAATATGTATATTAATATTTAAGCATGTGTGATAATTCATGTGAATTTGAGTTTATTATTCGGGGGTATTTAAGTATTAACATTTATATTCATGTTTGATTTTTAATTAAACATTTTTACATATATTCATATCTATTTATTATTTGGATATATTTGTATTTTTAAAATCATGATAAATATATACTAAATAAAAAAAAAAAGATTTATTTTAGAATATTTAACATTCTATTTACAGACGCTTATATGTATATATCTAAAACGCCCTGTGATTTTGACCATGTTATGTTCAGGAAAAACACAATTAATATATAAACAAGTCTCACACTGTCACTTCTTGCCATGGAGTGCCTCAAGGATCTGTTCTTGGTCCGTTTTTGTTTTTAATGCTCCCTCTGGGGTTATTGGGATTATTTAGGGTATATAAGGTGAAACTGACCTGTTGATATTTGTGTGGTGATTCTGTCCGAGCAGATTTAATGATGACATCAAGTTCATGATCGGTCACAAGCCCAACTTCTTCTGGCAGGCCACGTGGAGACTGGTCAGTCCTCTCATAGTGCTTCTCATCTTCCTCTTCTACTTTGTCACCACCGTCAGTAAAGAGCTGACCTACATCGCCTGGGACCCACTGTCGGTACGAACATCCACAGCCTGAGAAAAAAGGGCTGATTTACACCATCCAAAATATTTCTGGACAAACAACCAGAAAACGTCCAATATTTTCAGCTATTTTAAGAAAGAAAAAATGCATTGTTGTTTGTTTAAAAAAAATGAATGATTGCATTAATACATGAATAATGCATTAATCATAAATGAGAAATACAGAAATATATATATATAGACACACACACATACATAAATACATAATAAATACAAATAAATATAAAATAAATAAGAGTAATAAAATAAACAAATGTGTAATAAATTAAAAATAAAGAGTAAAACATAAATGTGTAACATAAATAAAAATAAATAGCAAAAATAGCAATATGAGTAATGCAAAAATATGAATAATCAAATACACTTAATGTGCAAAATATATATATTATAATATATAAATACATATATAAATAATACATAAATGCATAATAAGGGTATGTTATAAGCGAATATGCATAATATTTAAATGTTTAATAAATAAATAAACAGAGTCATACATAAATACAAATACAATTAGTATGATAAAGGAATGAATAAATAAATGTGTGTAATGTGTAAGTAAATGTGTAATGCACACACAAGTAAATAGGTTAATAATTGTAAAAGAATTACAATTTAACCAGCAAAAATGTAATAAATACAAGTGATGAATAAATACATGTTTAATAAATAAACAAATAAAAATATAAATAATACATAAAATATATATGAATAATAACTAAAAGTAATGAATGATTAAATGAGTACTAAATAAATACATAAATATGACCAATTATAAATGATAAAAATGTTACTAGTCGTGTGCTGTTAGCTCATTATATTCATGATGCTTGTCTCCAGGAGAACTTCCCCATGCTGGCGATACGCTCGTATCCGGACTGGATTTACGGCATCATCTTCATCCTGGCGGGCATTCCAGCGCTGGTCATTCCTGCGGTCGCTCTCTTCAAACTCATCAGGAACCGCTGCTGCGCTAAAGAAGAGAAACACAGGCCTGCTGAGCCGCTCAACTCCATATCTGACAAAATACAGATCCCAGACGAGTTGGACCAGAAGACATTTACCCACATGACCCTTCATGAACACTGAATTCAATATCTGTGTCTCTGGATCTGTAGAAATACACAACAATTACATTATATTACGTAAATATCATGTTCCATGAAGATATGTTGTAAATTAAATATTAATTTAATATATATTTTGTACATTTTCAAATATTGTCCTCTTCTAACAAACCATACATCGATGGAAAGATGATTTATTCAGCCTTTTGACTGGTTTTGTGGTCCAGGGTCCATATGTTGTAAAAAACATTAATCTAAAGATCATTTTCATATATATATATATATATATATATATATATATAAAATGTATATGCTTTATAGTGAATATTG
Source organism: Enteromius unitaeniatus (assembly GCA_032359435.1). NCBI lineage: Eukaryota > Metazoa > Chordata > Actinopteri > Cypriniformes > Cyprinidae > Enteromius > Enteromius unitaeniatus. The sequence goes on from JAUMHI010000064.1 coordinate 19,394,611, forward strand.
TATATATTTACATGCAAATTGTCCTGTATTAAAACTGTAATTGCACTTGTATTATAAGTCTGTTTATGATGTGTTTTTGTTCTTCTCAACAATGCCAGTTTAATAATAAACTAATTTTGATTGTGTACAGTGTTTGCATTTAACGAAGCAGTAAAGATACCTGCTCTGAGCTGATAACACTCAAACATAACCATTTATGTGCACAAGTGTATCGTTCATAATTCCTGCTCAGTCCAAAGAATCTCAAATGTTTTTTAAAACATTTAATCGCAATTAATCATATCCAAAATAAGTTTGTTTACATAATATGTTTGTGTACTGTGTACATTTATTATTTATATAAATACACACACATGCATGTGTATATTTAAGAAAATTATATGTATAAAACTATATTTACACATTAAATATAATATAAAAATAGAAGAATATGAATATATGAATTAATAAATATATACTGTACGTGTGTATTTATATAAACAATACATAAATACACACATACAAATATTATGTAAACAAAAAACATTATTTTGGATTAATTGCAATGAATCATTCGACAGTCACAGCACTAATGCATATATAGTGTGCTCCATAACTACCACCATATGGAGCACACACCAACAACCAACGACGACCTGATCATCTTCTGAGAAAAACAAGAGGAGCTGATGACAGACAAATCGAACCCTAAAATACATGTCTTTGAAGTCACCATCAACCTCCAGAAAGCTGCGTGATGCTGCATGGGTGTGTGGGGGGGCAAGAGAGAGGATCTCTGTACTTATCACAGGCTATGTGGTGATTTTACACAGCGTGAGAGAGAGAGAGAGAGAGAGAGCATGCCTGGAAGCATCAATAACCGAAATACGAAACTTTCAAACACATTGAAAAAGGTTAAATATAAAAATATTTAAAACAGCTAGTTCATATATTCAGATACAGCAGTCATACATCACTATTATAGGACCGTGCGGCCTACAAGTTTGTATTAAATAATAATAGTTTTATACATTAATAGTAGAATTAGCCCAATATTGTCTTGGCAATCGACAAAGACATCTGGTATCGTTGATATCTCTGACTATCGTCAATACACAATACTATCGTCTACAGGCACAACCCTACCATCTACTGTCTGCAAACCTCTGATCAGCACCAAAGACTCGAAGGAAGATTAGAGTTTGCAAAAAAGCACAAAGGTGGGCCAGTAGAGTTTTATGAACAGATGAACCTTTATCTAAGTGATGGGAAAGACAAAAGAGAACTGCAAATGATCCTCATCGCACCTCATCTGTAAAGCTCTGTGTTTTAAGGTATACTTCATTGTGCCTTGGGCTCCAAATATAGGCACAGCATCACCACACAAATAAAACACAAGTAAACAAAGAAAAACCTCAATACAAGGAATCAACTAATTCCTAAACCTTTAAGTCTGAACTAAATCTCCTTCCTGCTGGTAATATTTAAAAACGATGGATTCTTTACCTGAACTGTCAGTGAGGACAATATTATGCATAGAAACTGAACTCTAATTTGACGACAGGATGATGAGCATCACACAACTCTTCGGTAAGATGATACGCCTGTCTTTATTTAACAATGGCTGTGTCATCAGTAAATTTTACAACTTAAAAATCAATAGGATATTAAGCAAAGAACATGTTCCTTGAAGATAGCAAATTTCATTTTTGATTAGTAACTTTAAAAGGTGACAACTTTAAAGGTGATTTTCTCAATATTTAAACTTTTTTGCACCCTCAGATTCCAGATTTTAAATATTTGTATCTCTAGTTTTTGAAAAGCAGGCAGAAATCTCATCAGGACCTTTAGATTTTTTTGCACGCAACCGACAGAATAGCTCTCCAGTCTCTAGTATTCACATCACATACCAGTCTACAATAAAATTACATTCCTCCAGAAAATCCTGCTTTTCAGAAGAAGCTTGTTTCATTCTTTACACTTATGTGTGGTTTACTTGGTTCCATGTTTGTAATAAACATCATAGTATTCCACATTTTTGTCAGAATTCAGTGGTAAACTGGTCAAATCCAGTACTGGTGGTAGTTATATTCTGACATGGGCACAGAAAGAGGCCCTTTTTTTGACAGCAGCAGGATGAATTTAGAGGCGTACAAAATTCATATATAAAATGAATAAAAATTCTTTGACTTTAGCTGCGGTTGCCATTTTTGTTTAGATTCACTTGATGCAATAAATGAAAAGTAAAATTAAAACCTTTAACACAATAAAACAACTGAAAAAAGTAACAAAACAAATAAAATGAAATAAATAAAAGCTAAAAACTATGGAGAAAATCCTGACCGGGGCACATCAGGTAATCTCAGGTAAAACCAAGGCTGCTCAAAATATCAAAAAGTAGATCCTGTTGTAAAAAAAACATCCAGGCACTCACATAAAAAAGCCTTTATTCTCATTAATTATTCTTATGGTTGTTTGGGAGGATACGTGTTGATGTCTTTTTAATATGTAGTCCTGTCTTAAAACAAAGGCTTTTTAGTGCATGAGTGCCTGGATGTGGATTTCTTTTTGTATTTGGCAACAGGATCCACGTTAAACAACGTTAAAAATAAAAGCTAATAGAAAGCTGTTCGAATGACACTGAATAGAAACAAATGACAGCTCTGACTGAGCGTCTGGCAGTCAGAAATAACCCAGGTGTGAGTGAACATTACACATTAACCAGCATCAGCACAGCTCAGCCGTCATCCAGCCTTTATCTTGCTGACAAAACAGATCAGACGTCCCGGTACGGAGGGGTGAGTGCTAAAGGTCTTTAATAAGCAGATCCCCCTTATTATCTCCAGCACTTCCCTGAGGAGCACAGTACCTACTGAACAACATGAAGCTGAAGCTGAAGCTCCCGAACCCGGGTCTGGACGAGCGGATCCCGTCTCATGCCGAGCTGGAGAAGCTGGAGGTGGAGGAGGCTGGAGAGCGGCCGCAGTGGGACAACAAAGCCCAGTACATGCTGACCTGTGTGGGCTTCTGTGTGGGGCTGGGCAACGTCTGGAGGTTCCCGTACCTGTGCCAGAGCCATGGAGGAGGTGAGCCTGACTAACACCAGGGAAAACCTATGGCTAAGAAGGGAAAAACTGAAATGAGAGAGAGAGGGCACCTTTTAATGCATTGCTTCGGAAGAAAGCATCTGTCAGGTGTATAATAAAATTAATTAAATCAATAAATATCTCTATAGTAAGTTGTTTGGTGTTTTCAAAACGCATAAATGCAAATATACTGGATCCAACTCATTATGACTTCAAGTTTTAAACAGGAAAACCTGTAAACAGGTAGAAAGAGTTTAAATGAAAGCCTCTGCCAAGCCTATGAATATAAAATGAATCAATAATCAATCAACCCAAAAATAGCTCTATTTGAAGTTGTTTTGGATAAAAGTGTCTGCTAAAGGAATAAATGTAAATGAATAAATAAAAACAAATAAATAAAGTGAATAAATATAAATGAACTGGATCCATCTCATTATGATTGAAAAACTCAAACAGGAAGATCTACAGTATAATCAGAGGGAAATGAGACAGGAAACATTGATCGCTGAATAATGATGAATAAATACATTCCTGCACTGCTTTGGATGAAAGCATCTGTCAGGTGTATGAATGTGAAATTTAAAAAGAATCAGTCAATCAATCAGTGAATATCTTTACTGGATGTTGTTGTGGATTAAAGCGTTTTCAAAAATGTAAAGGATTCTACTTCATATAATTAAAACATTAAAACAGCCTTCTAGTTATGATTTATAGCTTCTTTTGATTTTACAGCCTTAATGAGTTTAAAGAGAAAACACGTGAGGATTATCCCTTATGAAATATCCCTGTCAATGCCAAAAATCTCAAGAGGTGTGCTTGAGTGGTATTTATTAACTACATGCATTTACTCTAGGGTTTGACTTGTTAGTTAGTTTCATGGAATTATGCATAGTTTACATTTTTTTGTAATAGACAAAAAGCATCTGTAAAATGTAAAAATCATTTTGCAAAGTATGAAAAAAAGTAAAAGTAAGAAAGTAAGCGGCTGATATGATAATGGGCTGTAATATTGGCTGTGTTCAGGAGCGTTTATGATCCCGTTCCTGATTCTGCTGGTTCTGGAGGGAGTCCCGCTGCTTCACCTGGAGTTCGCCATCGGTCAGAGACTGAGGAAGGGCAGCGTCGGTGTCTGGAGGTCCATCAGCCCGTATCTGACCGGAGTCGGTGAGTCACAAAGACATAATAAACGTGTCGCTGACTGATAAGCGTCTAGGAAACGACCTTGACTCCTGCAGGAACCTCTTCTGTTGGATGTTCAATCCCTGTCTGTGTGTTTGCTCAGGCATCGCCTCCATGCTGTCCTCCTTCATCGTGGGCATGTACTACAACACCATCATGGCCTGGGTCATGTGGTACTTCTTCAACTCTATGCAGGATCCCTTACCCTGGAGTCAGTGTCCGGTCAACGCCAACAGAACAGGTATCTGCAGCTATAACACTTGTAATAAGAATGAATTACAAAGCTATATTCATAATATATGTCGTAATGAATTTCATATTTTCATAAACATTGCAACCAGAGTTTAAAATGCATTATTTTTTAGATTTCTTGTTACATCTAGAATCAGTTGTTTGTCGTGTTTTTAATGCATTATTACTTTCTAAGCGAGTAACAATGAATAGATAAGTAACATTATTATAATGTATTAAGATTATACCATGCATTATAAAACATAATTATGCATTTAGGCTTTGAAAGACATGAAAGGAAACTGAAATAAAATAAAATTATTAGATGAAACAAAATGTTGATAAAATAAATTGTTTATTTATTTTTAGATGACAAACTTACACATTAAAATTACAGTACATTAAAATCTTAAATGTTAACATTTTAAATGTTGAAATTAAATGAAATAAAAATATCACATAAAAAATAATTATTATAACTATTTTTAAAATTAAAAATAAAATGTAACATCAGATGAAAAACTTCGTTTTAGTTAGTTACCAAGACACATTTCTAATTTAATAGAAATATAAAAATAATAATTAAAATGACAAAAACTTAAGTGAATACTTAAACTATAAAGTTAATATTAATAAATACTATAAGATCTTGGGAATGATTCATTAATAATTGGCTGTGCTGTGCTGAAGGTTCAGTAACACCGTGTGTGTCTGCAGGTCTGGATCCGGAGTGTGAGCGCAGTTCTCCGGTGGATTATTTCTGGTACAGACAGACTCTGAACAGCTCGGCGGCGATCGAGGACTCTGGCGGTCTGCAGTGGTGGCTGGTTCTGTGTCTGTTCTGTGCCTGGACCGTCCTGTACGTCTGCTGCATCAGAGGCATCGAGACCACCGGCAAGGTAACCGCAAACCTGGCCACCAAAACACCAAATCTCACGATCAGTAATCAGCAGCTTCACAGCTAACTAAAGTACACCAGCCAAAGATTTTTTAATGTTTTAAAGAAGTCTCCTCTGATCACCAACCCCGCATTTATTTGATCCAAAGAACAGCAAAAACCATACAGTTTACTGTACTAAAATGTACATTTTTATGGAGGGCCAAATTATTCAAAATTAAATCATTATATAAACATTTAAATACATAAATTAATCGTCAAATACTTGGCGACAACCATAATCCTGAAAATGAAATGTGGAGGAAATTATTGATTGATTGGTTATGCATTCATGTAGTTAATAATTTAAATATGCATTGAATTATTTATGTATTTAACAATTTATTGAAATATTACAACATGTATTTGATTTCATTTTCAGTAATTTGGCCTTCCATATATTTAAAAAAAAAAAACATATATATTAAAATGTACCTTATTCCTTGGATTTCAGAACTGAATCTTTAGTATCATTACTCCAGTCACGAGATCCTTCAGAAATCTAATCTAATATTCTGATAAACTGCTCAAAGAATATTTAGTATTACGTTTAAAACAGCTGGGTAGAATTGTTTTCAGGTTTCTTTAATGAAAGTTCATAAGGACAGCATTTATATGTATATGCTTCTCTCTCCTGCTCTCTCAGGCCGTGTACATCACATCCACCTTACCGTACCTGGTCCTCACCATCTTCCTGATACGAGCGCTGACACTGAAAGGATCTCTTAGCGGAATCAAGTTCCTCTTTACTCCAGACGTAAGTCGAGTGGTTAATCTCTGTGTGTGTGTGCACTTGTACAGCTATCTTTGTGAGGGCCGGTTTGAGTTTTAGATCATCAGAGTGAGGATCATTTTGTAAAGTGAGGACATTTGGCCGGTCCTCACTCTCTTGAGAGTCAAGACTTGATCTTAGGGGTCAGGTTATCAATGGGTAAAGGGTAGGTTTAGGGTAAAGGTTTGAGAGACACTTCTTCTTTCCTCACAAAGATATAAGCTATACAGAGTTGTGTGTGTGTGTGTGTGTGTGTGTGTGAACTCACTGATCTGTGTCCTTCTCTGTTGAAGGTGAATGAGTTGATGAACCCGAGCACGTGGCTGGACGCTGGAGCTCAGGTGCTCTTCTCCTTCTCTCTGGCCTTCGGTGGACTCATCTCCTTCTCCAGCTACAACTCAGTCCAGTAAGTCATCTATAACACACTACATAACCTGAGTCTGAAGCTGCCTATTAGCCACTCACTTTATTTTGTTGTCTTTTTGTCATTTTTCTTTTTACATATTACGTTAATTATTTTTTCTTTGTTATTTTAGTTTAAGCAATTTTGTTTCTTGCTTTTCTCAATCTTATAATTATTCTTTTTTAAATTTTCATTTGGCTTTAGTTTATATTTCTGTTTTAGTAATTGTAATTCTTCAACCAAGTTAATCTAACAATAAACGATTGGATTTTTATGACCTAAAATTAAAAAAGACGAATAATTAATGTATTGTTTATTGTTCATGTTAGTTAGTGAACACTTTGTTTAAACAATTAATGAATGATTATTTTAATTGATGAAACAACACGTACTCAAGAGTGCATCTACTTTACATTTAAATCCATTTTAATGTGAAATTTGGGATTTGAACACATGGAATACAAGCTTTACTTGCAACCGTTTCGTGCATTTTTCTAATTTTGTTCTAATTGTTTAATTATTAATATTTAATCAAGTTATAGTCGCAAGGCAAATGCCTTAAAATATTAGCAACTCTCTAGGTTTTGGAGAGCTCATATACAGCAGCTTATATTGTAGATCTTTTGAGTAAAATTGTTTTTTTTCTGTCAGTAATAACTGTGAACAGGATGCCGTCACCATATCCATCATCAACGGTCTGACCTCCGTCTACTCCGCCACCGTCATCTACTCCATCATCGGCTTCAGAGCCACGGAGAACTACGACGCCTGTCTGGAGAGGTACGTCCTTCCCACCATCATTACACTACTGTAGTACTTCAAGTCTGTGAGATTATCCTCTCTCAAGAAATTAATACTTTCATTAAAGCTTTGACGCACCGACACGATCCCACTGGTTTGATTATAACGGTCAACGCGTCACGTGATCCACTTCAACATTTAAATCTGCTTTCGCGCTTAGAAGAAGATATCAAAGCTTTTTACTGTTTTTAACCACATGACGTCTATTTTAGTTTTCAGACATTTAAATACACATTGTGTAGGTGACTATAAAGTACTCTGTTCTTCACTGGCCACTTACTTCTGTGACCTCATTGCATTCTGACAGTAACATCCTGACGCTGATGAACACGTTTGATCTGCCGGAGGGAAACATCACGGAGAGCAACTACGACAGTTTTCTTCAGAATCTCAACAGCACAGCTCCAGACGTCTTTCAGGAGCTGCAGCTGAAGACCTGCGACCTGCAGAAGCTCCTCAGCGAGGTACGACAGCAATCACACATTACTAGTCCACCATCTAGAATGGAAATCAACCTCAGAGCTTCCAGAGTAGAGATCTTCAGATGAACAGCTGATGTTTGGTTTCAGGGAGTAGAGGGAACCGGTCTGGCCTTCATCGTCTTCACCGAGGCCATCACTAAGATGCCCGTATCTCCTCTGTGGTCAGTGCTGTTCTTCATCATGCTCTTCTGTCTGGGATTGTCCACCATGTTCGGGAACATCGAGGGCGTTGTGGTGCCGCTGCAGGACCTGAACCTGCTCCCCAAAAAATGGCCTAAAGAACTCTTCACTGGTAAACACCTCAACCACAAAACCCTTCCAAACACGGCAGAGGAATATCGGCTGACCAGCTGATGTTTTTCAGGTCTGACGTGTGTCGTGTCCTTCGTGGTGGCGCTCATCTTCGTCCAGTCCTCGGGTAACTACTGGCTGGCTCTGTTTGATGGCTTCGCTGGCTCTATTCCTCTGCTGGTCATTGCCTTCTGTGAGATAATTGCTGTGGTTTACGTCTATGGGATTGACAGGTAAAAACATGAAATCAAAGCTGTTTAAACTCCTACAACATGTTAAGCTGGCTTGACAAAGCCAACAGATTGAAATCCTATTTAAGCTGCTGCTTCTTCTGAGACTAAATATAGTCAATATATAATATAATATAAGACTGGTCTTAATTGGATGGCCACATCTTTTATGACTTTTGGTTTAGGTTTACGTATTAGGGTTACAAAACTACAAACGTCACATGGAGTTTCATTGGAGGAGGTCAAAACTTTTTCATCTAGTTGGTCTAATTCTGCACATTATTCACAGATCCTGGTCTAGTTCAGTGATTTAATGCAATAAGGAGTAACAGCTCTGGATAGACGCAAAAGATGAATAATGGAAACTCCTGATGTTTTTAAATGCTTAGAGGAAAGGTAAAGCTGTTCTCTCTATCCTCCAGGTTTAACAAGGATCTTGAGTTCATGGTGGGACACAAGCCCAACATTTTCTGGCAGGTCACCTGGAGGTTCCTCAGTCCCATCATCCTCCTGGTCATTCTGATCTTCTACTTTGTCACTACAGTCAGTAAACAGCTGACCTACAACGTCTGGGACCCTGAGTCGGTACGTATGGGACTATATCTTACATTAGAAAATTCTAACTTTTTATGTTATTGCTTATTTAAACTTATTTCTAAAATATTAAATATCTAATATATAAATGATCATTTAAAAACTGAAAGATGCATGAATTGTCAAACTGTACTTTAAAATTTGTTTTTTATTTACTTTCATCACCAAATCAATTTCTAATAGATTAATCCACAATCCTTGTGGAATATCCAGTTTCTATAGAAGCTAGAAATGGAAATGCAAAGGTCAATGCACCTTTTCTCAGTGTCTCACAATTTAGATTTAAAAAAAAAATTGGGATTATTTTTTATTCTGTGGTGGTAAAAAAATCTGATTTTCAGAGAAAGTCAGAATTTGTTTAGAAAGAGTTTATCTTGCAATATTGACTCGTTTTTTTTTTCATTATTTTTTTGTCTGGCCATTTAAATTTCTATAAAAAAATCTAATACATACAAAAAAAAAAAAATATATATATATATATATATATATATATATTAACCTATAAAATGGAAAATAAAAATAAACAATTTTAAAAATAAAACCCTAAAATCTAAGCCATAAAATTAAAATAATTGGATAGTTTTAAAATGAAATAACCCTAAACCTTACAAATGTATTAAAACACAAATGATTTCAAAATGTAAAAAACTAGTAAAATAATTTACAGAATTAAGGAAAAAGTCAGAATTATGAGAAACAATCTCATAATTGTGAAAGAATTTACTTTTTTTTTTTTTTCTCTACTCAAGCTTTCACATGTTTCTTGCTAAAATACAATCAGATTGCGGACACACAGTTAGTTACGTCATTTCTCACAATCAGAGCGACGTCTGTGTAAAGTATGTGAAGACTGAGCTCATCTTCTGTCTGAACAGGAAAATTTCCCCACTCTGAACGAGGTGACCTATCCGAGCTGGATCAGCGGCATCATCTTCATCCTAGCCGGCATTCCCTGCCTCAGCATCCCAGGACTCGCCATCTTCCGAGCTCTGTGGAAATGCTGCTCGAAGGACGAGGACAAGACAGAAGAGCAAAGCATTTCTGAAAAAAAAACAAGTATGAGCACAATAGCGTAGATCACTGACCGTGTGGAGCGATCAAATGAAGTATTTGTATTATGTACACTCACAATCCTTTTTGCTGTATGTAGATATATATATATATGTTAACCTGTTTTATGAATAACTGGAGCGAATGAAACCGCACATATTCTACGCACAAAAGCTTGCACTCATTAATAAAGACAAGGTGGATAGGAACAGAAATACATTGCATACAGTAGCTTAATTCTTTATGTAAAGATTGTGTGTTATCGACATCATTTCCCGCAGAACATGCTAAAGTAAATTACCAACACTTACAGAACAGTTCGTCCTTAAGATTTTATAGCGCTTATCTTTCTGTGTTGAATTAATAATTATCAGAAACTGATATATTGTGCTCTCTTTGTTCTAATAGAGGCTCTCTGTTTACCGGTAATCTACAGTTACTGTAATATCTTATCTAACAAACACACCAAACAATACAATCAGCTCATGATAATAAAGATACTAATTGAGTTTTGAAGAAGCCCGGTGGCAGAAATAATTTGTTTCCCAAACATCCTTATTTATGCACAATTCTTCAACAAAAGAATATTTCAGGTGTTTTCTGTCACGCGACTCTTACACAGGAACAGTAAGACTTGGAACAGTCATTTGAAATGTCTTAATTCTGATTATTTCATGACAGGGATTCCCAAACTTATAACAACCAAACACTCCTGAGCTGAAAGATTGCTAGATATTTCAAGTTAATATAAAAATATACAACAAATTCACATGGCCACGTGAAATGCATCAAAACAAATTAACTATTTTCTTTTTAGCAAGTGTTTTTTTTTCTTGTTTTCATTTTGGAATTATTTATTTTTACTTTACATTGTTATGATTTCATGCATTTGAGCATTATTTTGCTAGATTTTGTTTTTAAATATTTATATTAATTTTACATTTTACCGTTTGATACATTTTGCGTAAGTGTTCTGTTTTGATTCATTTTTACTTCCACTGTATTAAATTAATTCAACTTTTTATGATTTATTACATTTTTTGTATGTTTTCTGTTTGGATTAGTTTTTAATCGCAGCGGTATTAAATAAATTTTATATTTTAATTGAATACTTTTGAAGTGTTTTGTTTTGTTTGGTTTTATTTTCAAATTATTTTAATGCAATATTTTATGGGTTTTTTTATACATTTTAAATGTATATAAATTATTTTTGTAACATTTTTTAAGATTCAACACTTTTTAAAGTTTTTTTGTTTTGTTTTAATTATATTGTATTTTGATTTATTTTTGTTTAAAAATATTTTAATTTAATTGTAGTGATTTATTTTATTTGTACACTATTCTAATCTGTCATTTTATAACTAAATTATAAACTAATAAACACTTGGAATCCGGGACATAATAGCTTTATGGGAGTTATTGTTTATTTCTAAAATAAAAATGTCATTTTACACATCACTGAATATCTGATGTCTTGAATGTGTCTGAAAGCTGCATCTGCTCACCATCAGCAGCAGGTGGCGCTATTAACACAACATCGAGTGAAAACCATTACATTACATTACACAGAATATTAAGCAAATCTAAAAATGTATGTAATCATACTTAAGGAGTTGTATTATTTTTGTTTGCATTCACTATAGTTTTTAGTTTATTTAATTTTATGTGCTGTTGTCAGTTTTATTAGTTTTTGTTTTATATAGTACTGACATGAGTTTATGTTTTCATCTAATATTTATATTTCATTGTTAGTGAAGCGTCCAATTTTTTAGGAGACAACCCCAAGCTTTGGCGCACTAGTGTACATGTGCATATACAGTAGACTCATGTAAACATACGGTACAACCGCAAGTCAGAGTCATTCTCTTGTGATTGTCCATCTAATGAGCATTGGGTCTGCTTTGATAGTAGAGATGATTATCCTCAGGCTGATAACACAATATTGTCGAGCTCGCAAACACTGGTTATCAGTGACTCACTGAGCAAAACATAAAGATCTCAACGTGTGGAGTAAAGCCGATGATGTCATCAGCAGTCCAGTCTCCACACATTGACTCTGATTCTGCTAAATGAGCTGCTAAAACAGTGCGTCTGAGTCTATCGACAAACCAGAGCCACGCTTTCTAGTAACTAGTGCCCACCAGATTATTTCTGAAGTGTCCCTGTGTTTCCCGATCACAAGAAAGGACTTTGTTTTTAGTCGAATGATATAAAAACATAATTAGGACTATAAAATATTACAGCAGTGACATGCAGGCAACCTTTGCATCTTGGTTTTTACAGTGAAAACACAGATTTAGGAAGGGAGTTACACATTAAACTGCAGCACACACGGCTCTGCAACTGCATTTTCAAGCAACGCATAAATTATACGCCCCGTTTATAGTTGGTTGTGCGAGTACATAACCCACCCGTGGTGCTCTCGGACACACACTCGTCAGGATGGACACGGCCAGCATCGCCTCTAGCGCTCAGGAACGGCCCAAATGGGACAACAAGGTCCAGTATCTGCTGACCTGCATCGGGTTTGCTGTGGGCCTCGGGAACGTCTGGAGATTCCCGTACCTCTGCCAGATCTACGGAGGAGGTGATGACTGCATTATTACAGAAGATGATGGGGATTTGAGTGCTTTTACATCAGCTTCTACGCTGAATGATATTCAGTGTGTAGGATTTACTTGAAAATCATTTTCAGTGGTAAATTTGACAATAATTACAAAGAAATGGTGAACACATTGAATTATTTGTGAAATTTTGATGTAGAAAGACTGGATTTTCTGCAATAATCTCCAATAATCAATAATATATTTTTCTTGGCAGATCTAAACAATTCAAAGCATCAAACATGCTTACAAATTTTTGTTACTTCAACGTATATATTTATATATATATATATATATATATATATAAACATATTAATTGCATTTGACAAAGTGCTGTCCAATGCAATTAGTTGCTTCCAAAGTAAAAGTTTTTGTTTCCATAATATGTATGTGTACAGTGCATATATATTATGGATATAAATAAATACACATGCACGCTCATATTTAAGAAAAATATATTGTTTATGTATAGTTATACATATTATAAATATAATTTTTGTGTGTGTGTGTGTGTGTATGTATATATACATAGTAAGTACACATATTATATAAGCAAAAACTTTTATTTTGGATGCGATTAATCAGTTGACCACACTAATATATATATATATATATATATATATATATTTATTTATATTCATATTACATCATTGTTTTACATTATATTATTTGTTGATATTATATATTTATATTATTTTACGCATTTCTTTCTGCTAGTTGCCAAGACAACATTTTTATTTAGATGATGTATTTAAAAATAACTGAAACAAAAATTAATTACTACATAAACATTAAACATATTTTAAAACATCAAGGACTAAAGACTAATGCTGTCAAATGATTAATCACACTCAAAATATATGTGTTTATACTGTGTAGGAAACATTTAGGAAACATGTTTAAATAGTAAATATATTTAATATAAAGTACAAGAATGAAATATGTATATATATACACACAAACACACACACACACACACACACACACAGTACACGTACATATATTATGTTAACAAAAACTTCTTTTGGATTGAGCATTTGACAGCACTACTAAAAACTCAAAAAAACAACAACCAAACTTTAACTAAAACTAACAACAAAATATCTTATATATATATATATAAGTATAACTATTAAAAACGGTAATAGTTACGATAAGCTCTTTTTTTGTTAATTTTTTATTATTAACATTATAACATTAAATACTGAAATTAATTATTATTAATAATAATTAATATTAATAATATTGTATTGTACATGCACTATTAGTTACCTTGTAAACATATGAACCATTTCTGTTAACTGTTATAAAAATATTTAATGGTTGCTGTTGAAAGTAATTAAATTTCCTTTATGAAAGTTACTGAACTAAATAACAAGTCAGCTTCTACATATGGTTATTAAACAATAAATTAAGGTAGGTAATTATCAAATAGGTCATGATAAATGCTCTTATGTAATTTCGATACTACAACAAAACTATTACAGTTTATTAAAAGCTTAAGTATTTTACAAATTCATTTATGCACTTAGCATATGCAAAAATGTATACATTTTATAAGAAGTAATAAGGAACAAAAGTAATGTGTCAAACATGGTTATAAAATTTGGTTTATTCACACAGCTACATTATAAAGAATTCACATATTACCAGTGTTTGGGATTACTTCCTCCAGTAAGCAGCAGAATAACACAACAACACTTTCATATCTTCAACTAAACGCTAAGTGCTTTTGCAAATGAGTAACACAAATTACTTTGCTTTCCTAATTACTGACTGACAGCTCTCCTGTCACTGTGTTGTTGAGAGAAATGAGTCAGGTACAGAGACAGAGGCTCTTCTTTCAGCCTGGGAATTATTTATTTCACTTTTGATGTGAAAGGACCGTTACAATTACCAAAAATATAACTATAAAATTACGAATAATTACAAAGAGAAACACAAAAGCAAAGCATTTTTACTTTTATTTTTGAGTGATGCAATATTGTAATGGATTATTTCCATAAAAAGTAACAATAAAACACAGAAAGTTACTTTTTAATTGAATAGCGCAATATTGTAATGCATTACTTCCATAAAAGTAACAATGTAACATAAGCTACTTTTTTTTGGACTAACACAATATTGTAATGCATTACTTTTCATTAAAAAAAAAATCAATGTAAGAAATAATTCACTTTTTTCAGAAACTGTAATGCATTCCTTCTAAAAGTAACTTTCTCCAACACTGTGTATCAGTATTTGGTCAGATCTGGAGGTTGGTGTTTTGTTGTGTGTGTGCCAGGTGCGTTCCTGATCCCGTACCTGATCGCACTGGTCTTTGAGGGGCTGCCGCTGCTGTATCTGGAGCTGGCCATCGGTCAGAGTCTGAGGAAGGGCAGCATCGGCGTCTGGCACTCCATCTCTCCTCTGCTGGGCGGAGTCGGTGAGAGAAACACACACACACACACACTCAGAATGTTTTCATAAAAAAGAAATAAATGTTGAAATAAATCTAAAAAGCTTAAAATCTGAAGATTTTGCTTGAAGTCAATGAAATGGTCTGAAACATTGCTAAAATTTGCATACTGCTAGCATGTTTTAACATTGTTAAAATGATTAACATGTTGCATTAACAATGTTAATTTAGCACGTTTAGGATAGTCATTAAGCTTTGCTGGTGACAGCGTAAGCACACTGTACAAAAGTATTCGCCCCCCCCCCTCATTGAAAGTCTATGCGACGTTCATTTGTAGGTCTAGCTTTGTCAAGACAACATCATCTTTGGTCTTATTTTCACAGCTATGAAACATGTTGAATTTACTCTGAACAGAAAAAATATGACCTCTGTTCTCTGTTTGTGACGTTCTGTGATTTTCCATGACTGAATGTTTAATGTGTTGTCAGATTGTGTTCCTGCATATCAAGTCTTTATGAGCTCATAAAAGCATTATTGGGTTATTATGGTGTGATTGCACTTGTGTTGGCAGGTGTGGCGTCGTTGATCATCTCGTTTCTGGTGGGTTTGTTTTATAACACCATCCTGGCGTGGGTTCTCTGGTATTTCTTCCACTCGTTTCAGGAGCCGCTGCCCTGGAGCCAGTGCCCCATCAACGACAACCGCACCGGTACTGAGAGAAAAACACAGCAGGAACACTGCTGAATAAATATGACACTTCAGTCATATCCACATATATTTGTTTTTCGGAAGTATCTGAAGTGTTGTTATCTGGGCCGGTATGTTGTAGGATATGTGGAGGAGTGTGTCGCCAGCACACCGGTCAACTACTTCTGGTACAGACAGACTCTGAACATCACACCGGACATTGAACAGAGCGGCTCTCTGCAGTGGTGGCTTGTGCTGTGTCTGGCCTCGGCCTGGAGCATCGTCTACATCTGCTTCATCAGGGGCATCGAGACCATCGGCAAGGTGACATCCACTGACCCAAGAACTACAGCCATTACTGAGCTTTAGCATGGGTTATGCAGTCTATTGTGTTGATTAACCCTGCATTTGAAAACCTAAACCATTTTTTAATAAAAAAGAAAATAAAATAAAAAAATAAACCCATACTCATTGTATGAAATTTATAAGAACACATAGTCTAAGAATTATTAACGTTAATTTATAGTTACATTTTAAAATCTATTGAATTTAAAACAATTGTTAAAAAATGTATTTCTAACAAAACAAACATTACTGAAAGTTTTAAAACAATATAAAATATTTTTTCTGGCATATAAGTGATTAGTTTTTCATTCTACAATGGTTCATCAATAGATGTAGATATTTATGTTCATCAACAAAAATTAATCAGAAAGTGTGTAAGATATGGGAAAAAGACTCAATTTGTTACAAAAGTTTTTGACGCTAAGGTAACTACATAGAATATTTTGCAAAAGGTATTTTTGACACTAATGGTGCTCAATACAAACCTGTGTGAAAAATGACCCGAAACATGAAATACATTATATCTCTGAAAGAATAACTATAAAAAAAATCTGCAGAGTTTCATTCCCTTACTAAAAACTATGCATTGCTCAGAAGTGTTTCTCTGGACTGTGTTGCAGGCTGTGTACGTGACGGCCACGTTTCCATACCTGGTGCTAACCATCTTTCTGGTGAGGGCCCTTACTCTGCCCGGGGCCACAGACGGGCTTCTGTACCTCTTCACTCCAGACGTGAGTCTCTCTCCATCTCTCACACACACATACACACACTCGCTGTCTCTCTTTCATGTGTGATGTTGTGTATGCAGTGGACACTGCTGATGGACCCTCAAGTGTGGCTGGACGCTGCAACGCAGATCTTCTTCTCTCTGTCTCTGGCGTTCGGAGGACTCATCGCCTTCTCCAGCTACAACCCCAAAAAGTACAACCTGACGGGACAAAAAACAATTCTTTTGCTAATTCTTGAGACTAATGATTCTTACATGTAAACATCTAAAAAACAACAAAAATAGCCAAAGAATCCGCATTATCTAAGAAGATGCAGCAGGGTGATAATGAGCAATGGTTACTGGACGGAAGTGTTTAGTGATGATGAGACAGAAGGCAGAAGTGTTTAGTGATGATGAGACAGAAGACAAAAGTGTTTAGTGATGATGAGACGGAAGTGTTTAGTGA
>JAUMHI010000064.1:19416805-19428632 GCA_032359435.1 Enteromius unitaeniatus
TTTGCTCTGACATGCATTGTGAGCTGTAAGGTCTTATATAGACAGGTGTGTGTCTTTCCTAATCAAGTCCAATCAGTTTAATCAAACACAGCAGGCCTCAAATGAAGGTGTAGAACCATCTCAAGGATGATCAGAAGAACCTGAGTTAAATATATGAGTGTCACAGCAAAGGTTCTGAATACTTACGACCAAAGAGTGAAAAATTTAAGTGGTTCTGAATACTTTCTGTACCCACTGTATATATGCGCATATATATATATAAAATAATGGTTTCAAACCAACATTTATTTCAGGAAATCTGAACTCTGAAATTTTATAAAACTTTACGGCATCTTTATATCTTTATAATATCAAAAAAAAAGTTCTTACAATAGCAGGAAAAATGCCTATAATGTCCCACTATCAGTTTACCTTTTCCAAAGTTTTATTTCTGTATAAAATACAGCAAAAGCTGTAATATTGTAAAATATTTTTACTATTTAAAATAACTTCTATTTAAATGTATTTTAAAATATAATGTATTCCTGTGATGTTTGGCTGAATTCTCAGCATCATTACTCCAGTCTTCAGTGTCACATGACCTTGAGAAATCATAATAATATACTGATTTACTGCTCAACAAAACTTTCTGATTATTATTATTATTGTCATCTATATTTGAAACTGGACTATCTAAAATAAGCTTTTGTAACATCATACACTACATCATTCAAAAGCTTGGAGTCAGTATCTTTACTTTAACTAGATCAAAAGTGATTATAAAGACATTTAAGACGGTATAAAAGATTTCTATTTCAGATCAATTCTGTTCATCTGAACTCTCTATTCATCAAAGAAACCTGAGAAAACTCTAATTGGCTGATTTCAACAAAATAATAATCAGAAATTGAATCAGAATATTAGAATGATTTGTGAAGGATCATGAAGTAGCAAAAATTTCAGCTTTGAAATCAGAGGAATCAACAGTGTGTTACTGATTACTTACTGCACGATTGACTCATTTTGGGTCGTGTTTCTTGATTACTTTTTAAAATCAAACTTGTTTTACACCTTACAGTAAACACACAACATTGATATACAAAAACTCAGAAAATATTGTGTTATTTAAATTCAAATCAGAAAATGTTGTTTTATTTATATTGACAACATAAAATGCATTAAACATTACATTAGCGTGTTGATAGTGAGTAAACAGTGAGTTGATCAAAAGATAAAATCTATTAATCTGTAACCCACAAAAAAAAAACCAGACTATGAATATAATATGAAATGTACTAAGAACAAGTACTTAAGTTTTTTATCTGATTAAGTAATCCAGATTATATGTAATCAGTATATATATATACACACACACACACAGGGTTTTAAAATCTCTTTTAATATATTTTCAGTATTTAAGTGAAATATATGCTGACTTGACAGTAGCAGAAGATTCTAGTTCAGATCAATATTTGACTCTTTCCAAACTTACTGTAAGACAAACACTGGATTGTTTAACATTATATTTTAGCAGACATTCCTCATCTGGTCACACATTAAATACGTCAGTGAATTTCCATTAACGAAAGCAGTGAGAGAAACTGATCTGAGCCGTGTTTTTCTCACTGATCACGTTCTCTGACTGGCAGATGAGAATAAGTTAGTCAGTAACCAGAATAACCAGCGCAAGAATTTAAAGCTGCATTAAACACAGTCATAACGTGAGTGAAGACTGTCCTGACAGAACTGACCATCAGCTCATTCACTGCTGGGAATATCTCATGTTTGTTACTCAATATCAGATTAAAAAAATAAAAACCACAGCAGCAGTCCAGATGCTAAACACTTGAAGTTTTACATATTCTCTGCACTGATCTGAGGATAAAATCTGCTAAATATATATTAAACTTGTCAACTGAGCTGTAATTTAGTGCTACATATACATTCACACACACACACTATTGCCAAACGTATTCACTCACCCATCCAAATATCAGAATCAGGTGTTCCAATCACTTCCACAGGTGTATAAATCAGGCATCTAGGCACGCAGACTGTTTTTACAATCATTAGTGAAAGAATGGGTCGCTCTCAGGAGCTCAGTGATCTCCAGCGTGGAACTGTGATGCATGTTCTCTATACTCCTAAATATTCCACAGTCTGTCAGCTGTACTGTAAGAACGAGGAAACGTTTGGGAACGTCAGCAAGTGGTAGGCCACGTAAACTGATGGAGCGGGGTCAGCGGATGCTGAGGTATAGTGTGAAGAGATCGCCAACTTTCTGCAGAGTTTCTGCTTTCGCTACAGAGCTCCAAACTTCATGTGGCCTTCAGATTAGCTCAAGAACAATGTTTAGAGAGCTTCATAGGATGGGTTTCCATGACCACCAAGTGCAATGCAAAGCGTTGGATGCAGTGGTGTAAAGCACACCGCCACTGGACTCTAGAGCAGTGGAGACATGTCTTCTGGAGTGATGAATCACGCTTCTCCATCTGCCAATCTAAGGGACTGGTCTAGGTTTAAAGAACAGTATTTGTCTGACTGCATTGTGCCAAGTGTAAAGTTTGGTGGAGGGGGGATTATGGTGTGGGCATGTTTTCCAGGAGCTGGGCTTGGCCCCTTAGTTTCAGTGATACCAAGCATACAAAGACATTTTGGACAATTCCATGCTCCCAACTTTGTGGGAACAGTTTGGATCTGGCCCCTTCCTCTTCCAGCATGACGGAGAACCAGTGACCAAAACAAAGTCCATAAAGACGTGGATGAACTTGACTGGCCTGCACAGAGTCCTGACCTCAACCCGACAGAACACCTTTGGGATGAATTAGAGCGGAGACTGAGAGCCAGAGTAACTGATAGACAGACAGACAGTTAGTTAGACAGACCGATAGATAGACTGATAGGCAGATCGGGCAAAAAAGCATTTAGTGTAAGCATGTAAAGTTCTCCCACTTAAAAAGATGAGATGCCTGTAATTTTCATCATAGCTATACCTCAACTATTAATGACAAAATAAGAAAGAACTTATTTGCAATTTATGGTGGAAAATAAGTATTTGGTACCAAATACCAAAGAAAAGTTAATCTCAATACTTTGTTATACCCTTTGCTGGCAAAGACAGAGGTCAAAGGTTTTCTGTAAGTCCTCACAAGGTGTTCACACACACTGTTGCTGGTGTTTTGGCTCATTCCTCCAGCAGATCTCCTCTCTAGAGCGGTAATGTTTCGGGGCTGTTGCTGGGCAACACAGACTTTCTACTCCCTCCAAAGATTTTCTATGGGTTTGAGATCTGGAGACTGGCTAGGCCTCTCCAGGACCTTGAAATGCTTCTTGCGAAACCACTCCTCTGTTTGCCCGGGCGGTGTGTTTGGGATCATTGTCATGCTGAAAGACCCAGCCACGTTTTATCTTCAATGCCCTTGCTGATGGAAGGAGGTTTTCACTCAAAATCTCCAATATATGGCCCTATTCATTCTTCTGTTTACACGGACCAGTCTTCCTGGTCCCTTTTCAGATATACTTATTTTACAGAGGAATTTACCAATGAATTCTTTAAAAATCATACAATGTGATTTTGTGGATTTTTTTTGACACCAGATTTTGTCTCTCGTAGTCGAGGTACACCAATGATGAAAATCACAGGCCTCTCTCATCTTTTTAAGTGGGACAACTTGCACAGTTGGTGGCTGACTAAATACTTTTTTGCCCCACTGTATGTAGACAGACCGATAGAGAGACAGAGTGATTGATGGACATACAGACAGATAGAGAGATAGATATTCTGTGCTGAAATACCAGATTTTAGTTTATTTAAACAACAAATGTTTATTTAGATAACAAATGCATTAACATAGAAATATAACAGAAATGCAGCACAAGAACATAAATGACGTCTGATCTTCTGAACGCTGAACGCTTACGATCTCTCTTATCTCTAGGCGGTTAACGACAATCATCAAGTGTTTACGAGGCGCTGGGATCTGTTTAGTCAGCTGCTGCCGAGCGTTTACCGCTCTACGTCCGGATGCGTTTAAAGTCCTGAGGGATTATGGGAGTGGAGGCCTGATGCACACGTGACAGTCTGATACCGCGCAGCTCGCGCGCCAGACGCCGCTTCCCTACAAACACAGAAAACACCTGATCACTCACTGACAGGCTTCTTCTGTGCTTCAGCTTCAGAACGCTTCTCCTGCTCCATACCCATAAAATCAGTCAGAGACACAGTAACAAATATATGAGTGTAAAGAGACTCAATCATGAGCTGCCAGTCGCTCGTAAAACCCTATAAAGACGCAATTTCTGTCAGCGCTGTAACACAGGCTGCTCTGATTGGTGCATTTCTGCTTGCTTAGGGCTTTTGAGGGAATACAGCTATTAAACATGACAAAAAAAAACTATTAGATTAAAAAAAAAAATTGATAAACAAAATTAGTAAGTGGAAAGAAATGAAAACTAAAAAGTAATACTAATATAAAAAAAGCCACATAAGAGGGAAAAAAAGTTATTTAACATTATTTAAAACCTGAATAAAAATTCTAATAGTATATTAACAAAACTAAATTAATAAAATAAATGTTAATTAAAATATAAAATGTTAAGAGGAATGTTAAACATACTATATTAATGCCACTAAAATAACACTATTATTATCATTCTGAATGACACTGCTCTTACAGTCTCTCTAACCCATAATGCAACTGTTTCCTCACACCAAACGACGGCCTGAAGCACGGAAGGGACTGAAAACGAGTATCTAAAGCAGAATGAACATACGTTTGTGCAGCGGAGGAAGCAGACTGCGGTAAAGTGATCGGTGTCTCATGAAAACCACCTCAAACGCCAAACAGAACAGCATCTGAACAGCTTCATACTGCAGAAGACCTCCGCCGTCCAGAGAACCCAGGATCAGACCTGCAGGAGACACCACACATTACTCTTGATTCAGAAGCACATATCGGGGTTACTGTTTCTCACGTACTGACTGACAGCTCTGGGGTTGCCATGTTCAGATTTATTCTAGAACTGCAGTAACACCAGATTTCTCTCAACATGGCAACACAAGAGCTATCAATCAATCAATGTAAAACCAGTAACTAGTGTTACTTTTTAGATTTGATTTACTAGTAAGTAAAAAAACAGTCAGCTGATTACATAACCTGTGTTATTTGTGATGCATTGCACTCAACACTGATTATAACGCGTTACTTTTAAATGTAATTTTGCCTGTGACTATCTGAACCAGCGCCCGTGCCTTTATTGATGTGTCTGATGAGTCTGTTGGTGACTCGAGCCATCGTCCAGATCATCTTCAGGAAGAAGCGGGGGTTGGACTCCACGTTGTGACCCAGAGGTAAACTCCTCACACACGCGTGAAACCTGCCACACATTGACAAGCCGCTGTGGTTGATGGTTACTGCACTCAACAGAATCTTTTCTGAATGCTCTGAGCTTCACACAATCATTCACACAGCACCGTCTCTGTTACTCACATCACTGTCCAGTTAAACGTTTGCCAAAAGAAACAAGACAAAACCACTAATGCACGCTACTTTAAGGGCTGGAGGTCGATGGGAGTTTTTGAAAAGTCACTTCTGCTCACCGAGGCTGCATTTATTTGATTAAAGGAAACTGTTTTCTGTGTGAATCTGTGTTAAAGTGCATTTCTGTGATGTTCAGCATCATTCCTCCAGTCTTCAGTGTCACGTGGTCTTCAGAAATCATCATAATATACTGATTTGCTGCTCAACAAACAGTTCTGATTATTATTGGTGTTGAACACAGTTGTGCATACATTTCATTTTTCAGGATTCACAGATGAACAGAAATCTTTTGCACCCTTCTAAGCATCTTCACTGTCACGTTTGATGAATTTAAAGCATCCTTGATGAGTACTAGTATGAAGCTGATTGAATTAAAAACACTTCTGAGCTCTGTGTGGTGTTTACCTGAGCGCCTGCAGCAGAATCAGTTTATACAAGCTCCTGTAAACAGCTTCCACTGAATTCATCTGCAGAAACAGCACACAGCACTGGTGAATACTAATGATTTCTAAACTCATTACTCTTCTCCCGAGGAAAAGAAGTGCCGCTCATCTGAAAACCAATCAAACCGATGAAGGCTGTGGCTGTGGTTTTGTCTCACCCTGAGGTCCAGAAAGATGTCGGTACACTTGAGTCTGAGGACCGACAGCAGCTTCTTTATGACCGCGGCGGGTGAGTGGGCGGAGCCTAGCGTCAGGCTGTAGCGCAGTGATAGACCGTCATACCTGAGGGGGCGGAGCAGAGGTCGTTTATAGTCATCTAGTTTGTTTAAACACAATGACACTTTTGATGTAAAGTTAATTTTGACGCTAATATACTATTCGAAGTCAGATATCACAGGTGCAAGTAACAAAGTTTTTTTTTTTTATTAGGATTTAACTTTAGTTTTTATTATATTTAACATTTTTTAAATCATTTTTATTTGTTTTTGTCCTTTTTTTATGTATATATTTTATATAGTTTTTATTAGATTTTTGTCAGTTTTAGTATACATTTTTTTAGATTAATTTTCAGTACATCAAGTTAATAAAAGTTTTTAAGAAAGAATAAAATGTACGTTTTTCATTTTGTTTCAGTTAACATTTATTATGTTACGAGCAACAAATATATATTTTTTTATTTTGTATTTATACATTTTATGTCAAATAAGTTTAACTAAATGCAAAAAGAGAAATGTTGCCTAGACCAAACGTAATAATTTTTAGCATTCTGTAAGTATTTATTTATTGTTTATCGCATTTTTTTATGCTTATATCATGTGTATTCTTTTTTTAGTTCAGTTTTTTGGTATATCAACAAAATCTAAACGTAAACTAAGAAATATTCCAGTGGCCGCTAAAATAAATAAATTGAGGAGTTTTAATTTATTTCAACTCAAGTAACAAATGTATTTTAGTTAAAAAGTTTTTATGATTTTGTCAAGCATTTGTGTTTTTATTTATTTGTATGTTTACATAGTTTTGATTTAATTTGCTATCAGTTTTAGTTTAAAACATTAAGTTAAACTAAATGAAAATAAGAAATACTGCCTTTGCCAACTAGCTGAGATAAAATCTTTTATTAATCCATTTCATTTCAGTTAGCATTTATTATATGACACGTAACAGATATGCTTTTTTATGATTTTATGGTTTTTGGTTAACCGTAACAGAACTAACCCATGACAGGAAAAGACTCTAAAATATTTATTGATCTTTTTAATAGTTACTTCTATATAATAAAAATTAGTGAATGGCTGGAGATTATAGTTTATTAAATGTAAAAAACAATTATATTTTGAAACAAAAACACATGGATTCACTACAGGAGGCCTTTATTTTATAGATGGGTGCGCTTTATTGGACTTCTTTTAGACTGCTGAAGAATAACAGCCATTGACTGCCATTATAAAGCTTGGAAGAGCAAGGATGTACTTAAATATAACTCTAACTGGATTTGACTTTACATGCTTACACTAAGGAAGAGAGTCACATAGACCTAGAATGGTTTGAAGCCAGTTATTTCTATCTTTTGCTGTAGTATATCAGAAATATCAGTTTACATTCATAACTATCACTAGTGCTGACAGAGATGAAGCAGTGTCAGGCTGGAATGCATATAACGGGTGACGTCTCATCAGTGCTCAGATAAGAGAACGGCCCTCCCTGATTTACAGCCTGATAGCAGCAGCGCCGGGCACATCTCGTTACCGTGAGTAGTCCTTGTAGACGTCCAGCGAGTGTGTGTCCAGCAGCAGGCCGCACCAGGGGAACAGAGAGCAGGAGGGCAGCACACTCACGCCCGAGTCCATCCAGTCCACACACACCGGGAAGTTCACCGCCACCTTCTGAGGGTTGATCTGACAGCCGTAATCAGGAACACCAGCCAGCAGCATCCTGACAGGCAGATGAGTGAGTGAGTGTTTGGATCCAGCAGACATCGAGGGCACAGGAAACGGTCAATCTGCCCCCCTGACCTGCCGCACTCCATTAAGCAGCGCTCTGTTTTTAGCATGTATAAAAAGTTGTACAACACTTGTCAGTGTTAAAATAAACAAGATCAAATCAAAGTAGGTGTTCACAGTAAAGGGAATTTGCATGAATCCTGAATTTAAAGAAAGAGTTTTAAATCCCCCATTTGTGACACTTGTGAAGTAGAAAGTCATATATACCTGGGATGGCTTGGGGATTAGTACATTTTGAAGTAATTTTCATTTTTGGGTGAACTATTCCTTCAATGTGGAAAGAAATCAAGGTGTTATGTTTTATAATAAAAATGTTTAATGGCCAACAGCTCTATCCAGTGATGAAAAACTACTCGACAAGAGAGCGTGCGAGCAAGAGAGAGAGAGATTAGTTATGCAAGTCTTTGCGTCTCTCTCAGTGAAGCTGTGCGTTTGACTTCAAGATCTGTAATTTTACACCCTCACTGCCGAGAAATATAGTGAAGCGATTCAGGATTCAGTATTGCTAATAATTTATTGAAGGGGTCAACTTCCACAAGATTCTGTCTTTAAAGTCTTACTGGTGGTGTAGTTTTTACACCGTCAAAATCAGCCGTTTCAGCACGCTGTTCTAATCCCTGTTTCTTTAAATGCTAATGAGCTCTGCTGGCCCCGCCCCTCTCTTTAGTGGAGTGACGAGCAGACGGTAAGCATCAGCTGTGAAAATAGCATATTATTGGGAAAGGCCATTTACAAATATGCATTAAAAACCCTTATACCCACTTCTTCTGGAGATGAAGCTGGATCAGGAATTATTTGCACAAGCATAGATGTATTTTTGTAGATTGGTGCATTTCCTTCAAAACGAAAGTAACGTTAATCCTCTGCGTCTTCAGTGGATGCCAGGAGCAGATGATTTCTGCTATTTTCATTATTACATCTAACAACAAAATTGCTGTTAATTGCCGTTTATATATTTATATATATGTGTTGCGTGTGGACGTACGTCAGAAACTCTGTGGCTTTGCTCAGATGAGGCGTAATGAGCAGAAAATCATCCACCAGCCGCATGAGACATCTGCCAACAACAAACACACAAGTATTACACACACAACACCCTGAACTTGATAACTCAAACATGTTTTTATTTGAAAAAAAAAAAAATGACAAAAATGAAAAAGAATATATAATTACTTCAAATAAACATTCACTGAAGCTAAATAAAGCACATTGAAAGAGTAATATCTCAGCCAGCTGCTGAGGCAATACTTTAACTCAAATATGACATCTTGTGGTGATGCTTGGACCAGTTATTAAGAGTATTAATGTAAAGGACTAAAAACATGTTTGTGGATGGGAAATCTGAAATAAAATAAATAAATACTAGATTTTAAAATTATGTAAACTATAAATAAAAAGCTAAAACTGAAAGTTAAATAAAAATAAATGAAACATAAAAAGTAATAATAAAATCAAATAAAAACCTACCTAAAAATGGAAAAATAAAGATGATCTCACTCAATAGTATTAGTAGAGTGATTAGTAGAGCTGGATTGAGTTGTCTAGGATTACTGCGCGTTCGTACGTTAGTTTAAAAGGCGGCATGTATTGATAGTAGAAACACTGATCACACCCCCTTTGATTGGTTGAAGAAATGTCAAAAGAGCGAGCTCAATTTTTTTCCTCAAGCAGAGCAAGAGCTTTTATTAGAGGGTTGTGAAGAATTACTATGACAGAGTTTAGTGCCACCAACAAAAAAAAAAACCTAGATTGAATTTAGATTTAATGAATTTAGGTATATTTGAATATTGTTGCGTCCGAGCAGCCGACACATCTTATTGAGATGAGATCTAAGATCTCGTGGAAACCATTTAATATCAAGAATATAATATTAATTAAAAGACTGAACAGGAACAACTTTTAACATCAGCTCACACACTCAGTCCACATTCATTCAGGGCGCTAGCTGTCTTATTTAACTCCTTTTTAATACACCTCAAAGACATTAATGTGGGATTATTAAGAGAAATGATATCGAGTGTAATATTAGCGGGGACATATGCTTGGAAATAATATTTCATGTCTTCCATTTGATTGGTTATAGTGCGCCACCCAATAGCAATAAGATTAGTCCCTTTAGTACTTTTTAAACAAAGTCTCAGCTTCAGTTTTATATTGTGTCTTACAGTAATGAGTTGTTCAGATCGCTGTATTATATACATATTCACTATTTGTAGCCTGTCAGACAATCGCAATAATTTCTGCTTTGTTTCTTTTGATATAAAACAGCTCATCTTTCAAATGTTTTTCCTTTTTGTTTGAAGTGTATAGCAAGATATAAAAGTGAAGGACCATTAGAAGTCATGGGAAAACAGGCAATAATGAAGTCACACTGTAATCGGAAGAATTATTGATTTACATTGCAGCTTAAACTAAAGCCATTTCAGCTATATGCCAGGCTATAATATATGTCATGTTATAATATCCATATTGTTTGTATTTTGCTACAAAACTGACAGATTTTAAAAGCAGAGAATATCTCCAGGTGCTCTTAAAGATGGTATTCTCAAAATATTTTTTAAGTTCGTAGTTTTGGACTCTTTTTTTATTTTCTTTTTTTTTTTGTTGGTGGCACTAAAACGCAGTCGTAAATGTCAAACTTTAATAAAGACTCTGGGAAACACAGTAAATGCTGCAGAAGCCGGAGAGAGGGCTGGCAAACAGTAGCCAACAAATTAAATGCGTTCGTGCTGCTCATGTTACATTTTTTCCTTGACATGATATATTATTTTTAGATTTTATATACATATATAAAAAACATATATACAATTATATTATATTTTTATATATATATATATATATATATATATATATATCATGTGTAAATCACTGTAATTATTTTCTACACTTCTGAACTCTATTCTCAGGATTGTTTTGTGTGCGGCCTCACCCTCCTTTAGCGATGCCCTTCAGCAGAGAGTTCTCCATGTGTCCGTAACACAGGTTACACAGCAGCGCCGACACCGAAGACCCCTGCGGGATCCCACACACCTGATGGAACATCCTGGAACACGGACACAGGCTGTGACATCATCCAACACGGACACAGGCCGTGACATCATCAACAAACAAAGAAATGAACTCACTTATTGTCATGATGGATGATGTAGCTGCTCAGCATCTTCTGGAAGAACTGAAACACATCTCCACCTCGGACCTCAGACGAGTGCTGACACACACACAGACAATTTTATTCTTCAACATATTTCTGTGTGTGTGTGTATATATATATATACACATACACGTTTTTATATTGTATAGTATATTTATAAATTTTAAAACATAAATGTTTATATATATGTGTGTTTATTTGAAACAGTTATGCTAACATAAAAATGCATATATGCAAAAATAAATAATTATTTAAAAAAAAGTAAATATGAAAATATGACGTAGATCTTGAACTTAAATGTGTTTTTTTTACACAGTTTTTGTTTAATTGTTTTTAAGTATCATCCACAGGTGTTACAAATAAAAGCATGTGACAAATCTGCATTTTCTTGAATGTTAAGGAGAACTTAAGCAAATGAAATGAACGTGTGTCTCACTCGCTCCACGAGGATAGCGTCATGCAGCTTCCCACCAGCCTGCTCCTCCACAACAAACCCCTTCATGTTAAGCGGCTCGCTCATCTCAGCCTGAACACACACACACACTCCTGTAGCGCATCCATGTTTTGTGGGGTCATAGTTGTAATGGTGTTTCTACTGTACAGACTGTGTGTGGTATTGTTCTACACTGACTCTACCCCTAAACCTACCCCTTACAGGAAACACTACACACTCCTACATTCTCAAATAAACACCATTTACTATGTTTTTTAAGT
>JAUMHI010000064.1:19437458-19452328 GCA_032359435.1 Enteromius unitaeniatus
GTCTGAATACTGAATACGTACCTGTTAAATAAATACTGTAAATATGGTGTCCCTACTTCGCGGATTTTCACCTATCGGGCCAGGTCTGGAACGCATCTACCGCGATAAACGAGGGAGCACTGTAAAGTAATTGCAACTTTTTCTCTCACAATTTCAATATTGTTCAAAAAAAAAGATATAAACCAAATTTTTTTCCTCTGGAAATTTTGTAACGTTTATATCTTGCTATTCTGACTCTTTTTTGCTATTCTCTCTTTGTTTGATTGTTTTTGGAGTTATTGTCTGTGTGCTGGAAGCTGATTTCTTGTGTGTGCAAACACACCTGCAATAAAGCTCTTTCTGATTCGGATCCTGTTCACACTAAAAATATATACATCTAAAAGCTACTTCGAAACTCACAATTTTGTTTTTGTCAGAATTGTACGTTTAGGAATAGAATTTAAGGGGAAAGATCGAAATTGTGCAATTTAAAAGTTTATTCTGTAGTAACTGCACAGCGCTTTTCATATCACACACTGAAACAAAGCAGAAAACCATTTAAATTAGGACAATATACGTTACCTACATTTTGTGGCAATATATAAAAGATTTTTTATAACTACATTATATAAATATACATAACATTACATTGTATACGTCATGTTTGAGACACTTGCGATGGTTATGGCAGATGTAAGTTATTTATAAACAATGACACAGGACTTCTATAGAATGCTGTAGAATGTGACTGGAGTAGAATTTAAAAACTCTACACAGGTGTGTGACGTACCTGCGCGGGCACGCGGAGCTGCTGCTGTGGCGGGCACGAGCACAC
The DNA here is from genome assembly GCA_032359435.1 of Enteromius unitaeniatus. Lineage (NCBI taxonomy): Eukaryota > Metazoa > Chordata > Actinopteri > Cypriniformes > Cyprinidae > Enteromius > Enteromius unitaeniatus. The sequence goes on from JAUMHI010000064.1 coordinate 19,438,273, forward strand.
GATCAGTCCTCTGGCGAGTTTCTGAAACCGCGCGCCGTCTTTTTCCTCAAAAAGAGCCGGTTTCCGTCCGTCCGAGAACACGAGCCCGTCTGCGAGCTGCTCCAGAGTCTGGACACGGGGATATAAGGAGCGCAGGATGGCGAAGACATCTTTAAATCCGCCCTCGCTCGCGTCGCGTCGAGACATGCGTCTCTGCGTTTGTGTTTCCCGCTTCCGCCAAACCGTCAGAAGACCCGGATGAAAACAAACCTGTGTACCTACGCTGTGTAACGTGTTTTTTTTTTCTAAATAAACAAAATTTTAATAATAAGCGACTTTATCATAAAAGCATCTTCCAAACCATAAAATATTAATATCAATAAAATATTAGTTTCTCTCTGTTAACTGTCAGGTCGGATTTCGCGGGAAAATGCATCCACCGCGTGTTTAAATAATCGTAATTTGATTTTAAGACAAATTAATTATAAGTAAATTATTTTAATAAACACACAAAAACGTACTTTAATATCATGGATATGTTTTTGGACGTGGTAGTAAATAAAGAATTAAATCATTCTGTGCCTTAATATATCTGTAAAAATAAAACATTAAGCTTTTAAAATGAGTATTCTGTTTTGTAGAGTGGTTGTTAAAGTGTTTAACAAAAACATTTATTGGGGAAAAAAAAAACATATTTCTGATTCTAATCTAATTCATTTAGGAAACCTTTAAATGTACTAAAATATCGAAAGCTGAAAACACTGTATTATCAACAATATTTACATAAATGTAATAAAAATGACAAGTGCACCCTACAAAATAACTATACAAAAATCTAAAAACAAAAACTAGTTCAAATTATTAAAAATATAACCATATCCCAATGATATTAAGATAACAGTAGCAGCCACATGACTCAGGCATTTATGTGACTGCAAAGCAATAGATTGCAATAATGCTATTCAAATAAAATTTATAATGGATAACATTTTATTTTTTTAATATTACTTTAATTGCAATAATTACTGATTTTATCATCAGACACCACACTGTACCATAGTAATAAACTTAGTATGTGTTTGTGAATGTGGGTTTATTCACGGCAAAGTCTCCTAAAACACAGAAACACACCGTCTTAGTCCATAAATGTGTTTAATATATAATCTTGAATTAAGATGAACCCTCTCCCAAACCTCCAGAGTCCGCGTTAGACCACGAGGAGGTCAGCAGGAGGTGGTTTGAGAGGGATCTGTCCCAGCGTGAAGCGCTTGGCTGTGAACTCCTTCAGTTCTTCGGTGGTCAGGTCACTGTGGGCCGTGAACAGACTGTCTGCAGAAGGACCAGCGCCAGCCCCGCTGTGACCCAAACCAGCGCTGTCGGGCGCCGCTGAAGACCCAAAGCCGGTGCCCAGACCCCCAGAAGACGGCTTGAAGCTGAACGGGACGGGGCTGGCTTTGTTTCCTGCGGTCTGAGGAGCGAATGAGAAGGAGGCTGCGGTCTGAGGAGCCTGAGCGCTGAAGCCTGACGAGGACTGAGAGAACGCCGTGCTGCTGAACCCAGGGGCCTGCTGGGAATCTGATCCAAAGTCTGCTTTAGACGGGGCAAAGCTGAAAGTGCTACTGCTCTGTGAGGCCGAACCGAACCCTGAGAAAACAACAGAACATCTCAAAACCATTTACAAGAGTGTCATTCATGCAATACATCTTATTAATTTCACTCAGATACTATTATTGTTTTTATTCTTATTTGTGTTTGTGTTCCAATTTCTAGTTTTTGTACACACAAACACACACATTAGTTACTCAGGTACATCACTAAATGAACTAAATGAAAATGAGAAAAGCAGTTTTGGAAAATATAGTTAACTAAAAAACCCTGGGTTGTATTTAAATGTACTGCCACTTTAGATATTATGTGACAGGTTCAATATAAAAAAAAAAAAATAATTATAAAAATATATATACACGTCATATATAAATACTATAACAAATGTATTTCCAATTAATGTATTAACTAATGTTAACCGATTGGACCTTATTATTGTAAAGTGCTATTTTTATTTTATAAAATGTCCATATTTATTGTTTGTTGAATTTATTTTTCTAATATTTTTTATTTATTCTAACTATATCATTAGTATTCCTACATTTGTTCATGCTTATTTACATATTAAAACATTTACATAAAGAAAAATAAACATTTTAAATAATTTTTTACTCTTAAAACATCTTTTTAAAATCTGTGTGTGTATATATATATATATATATATATATATATACACACACACACACACACAAACAGATAAAAACACGTAGTAATATATATACACATATAAAATGTTTTTTTTTTACTATAATTTATGTATTCCTCTATTTATTATTAATATTTGTTAACATCATCGGTTTTCCGAATCCATCTTCTAAAATAAGTTCTCCAAAGCTGGAAATATCTGTTTAACTGTCCAAGAGCACTCAGCACAAACCCAGATTACATTCAGAGAACAAACCTGCTGCTCCGAAGCCTGATGAGGATGAGGCTCCAAACCCTGATGCTGTGGAGCTGAAGTGTTGTGTTGATGTTGGTGAACTGGGGTTATTGAGCTCTGAGATCTGAGGACATCAGTCACATGATCATCAGCTATGTTTGTGTGTCAGAAGAAGCTGGTGAAGACGTCTTAGCGTGACCTTACCACACTGGTCCGAGTGGAGCTGCTCATGACGCTCAGCTCCTGGACTCTGCTGCTCCACTGATTCACCAGCTGCTGAACCAAGCTGATCTGAAGCACACACCACGAGAACTTCAACTTCATTTATACACAACAGTAATTCAAAGTGCTGGACATAAAACAGTAACACTTTACAATAACGTTCATTAGTTGACATTAGTTAATATGAACTAGTAATGAACAATACTTATTATTATTCTAACTTCAGCATTTACAAGGTAATGTTAACACATGGGATTTTAATTATTCATATCAATGAATAATTCTATTTTTATGAACTAATGTTAACAAATATGAAAAAATACTGTAATAAATGTATTGTTCATAGTTTGTTTATGTTAGTTAATGCATTAACTAATGTTAACAAATGACACCTTTCCGTGAAGTGTTACCCATAAATCCTGCAGTCACGACTATAACAACAAGGAATTTAAAGACTTCTAAAAATGAGAAGTTTTGGGTATTTTATGATCATTTTAGGATTAATTGTAGGAACAATACTTTTTTTCCTAAACAAATAAAATTCATATTTTTACTCCGCAAGGATGCATTAAATTGATCCAAAGTGACAATGTAGACATTAATAACCTCACAAGAGACTTCTATTTCAAATTAAAGCTGTTCTTTTGAACTTTCTATTCATCTGTGGATCCTGACAAATAAAATGTACCACAGAAAACCTGTGTAAACAGTACGTTATGATGATTTCTGAAGCTCATGTGACACTGAAGACTGGAGGAATGATGCTGAACATCACAGACACACTTTAACACAGATTCACAGAGTTTACAGTATTTGTGATGAAGTAAATGCACCCTTGGTGAAGTAAAATCATGACGCGTGTAAATAAAAGCTCCCTCAGCTGCTGCTGCGACTCTTGTGTTTCACTGTAGAGATGAAGGGGTGGTCTTACGTAAGCCTGTAAATCTCCAGACGCTCGGCCGGTGTAATACTCCTGCCTCAGCTCCTCAGGAGACACCTCCACAAACCCTGAAAACACACAAATAACATTCACTACATATTCAAAATTCAGCACACAGCAGCTCATTTTCTGGAGAACATTCACACTTCGCACAACTTAAAGACAGAAAGCAGCTGAAGTCTACAGCTAGTCTGAGCGCTATAAACTCACCCGAGATCTGGCCTCTGAGGGCAGAATAACATGAAAACGGCCACTGCCCCGAGCTCTGCCAGATCTCCATGTCCTTCTGCACTGTCTCCCTGAAATAAAAGTACATTATTATTCCTTTATTTAACCAGGGGAATCATATTGAGACTGTAGTCTCTTTTTCAAATGGTCCCTGGCATAGAACTGTAAGACAAGAAAAGTAGTTATTGTTTATGTAATATATATATATATTTGTGTACTGTGTATATTTATCATGAGTACATAAACACACATGCATGCATTTAAGAAAAATATGTTATGATTATTTATTAAAATGTATATATAATTTTAATATTTCAAAATACATGCTGCATGTGTGTCTCTATATACACATAATACACACACAAACATTATGTAAAGAAAAAAGTCAGCTAAATGACTAAACGTAAGTGTAATTGGGTCAAAGATGAAAAAAGGTTTAACCATAAATACAGAAAGTGTAATACTGCTTTAAATTGTTGTTGTTATTTTCCCTCCAAAAATAAATATGATACCTGCTAAAATGCAACATTCAGTGCAACAATCCTGTCAGGCATATTCACACCAAAAATCAATTCATGACATATTAAAATACTAATTACTAACCACCTTAAATACTACTATTCTTAAAGTGTGCCTCTCTTTTCAAGGTTTGAATATTTGTCAGTAAGAATGTTCTACTAATTTAAAACAAAGTCAAATTTAAGTCAGAACCAGCTTGTTACTTTAATTTTTACATAAATATAGTGTTACACTGAATGACAATGTAACATCATTCCAACCAAACTGGACATTTTATTCTTCAAAAACAGAAAACTAGACACTTCACGTGCATTTAATGTGCTTTCTATGGACATCAAATCACTTTTGTGAATGTCTTTGGATGCGGACATTTTTTGACCCAATATGTATCCTGCTGTCACATGAAGGAAGTAAAAGATAAAGTGGTGTGAAACTGCACGTACACATCTTCAGCCGAGTTCTGTCCTCTGTTCTCCGAGGGAGCGTGTGAGGAGAGCGCTGAGAATCTGTTCTGGTTGAAGCTGAAGTCGGAGCTCTTGATGTTTTGTGGTGTTCCTCCTCCTCCTCGGCTCCAGTCGTTATTCCCGCTGCGAGAGAACGAGGACGGCTGGACATAATCTCCACCAGAGCGCTGAGACGGGTTTATCCACACGCGGTTCCCAAAGCCTGAGTTAATAATACACATTTTGTATGAAATATATATTATATATACATGTAAATACTTTCAAAATAAAGACTGAATGCGTGTGTTCACACATGATATATACACATAATAAATAAGCACAGTGCACACACGTATATTATGCGATTAATCGTTTGACAGAACTAATTTATCTGTCATTTTATGATTATTAGGTGTTGAAATGAGTTTGCTGGCGAAAACACTGACTAGCACTTACAGCAAACTAAAAGTACTTTGTGTTTATTTTTTTTTACACTTTTAATGTAACACTTTAATATACACACAAACATTTAGATAGACACACATTTCTATGGAAACTCGTATTAAAACATTCCTGGTTACGCATTTAAAATGATGGAATGAAATCTGTTTAGTACACTTTAATTTAAATGTAATATTGAATAACACACTACAGTTAGGTTGTAATGCACTTAAGTACACTTATTGTACTGATTAACATACTAAGTATAATAATAATAGCTAATATGTATCGTACCTGAATTATTCTCATATTTACTAAATATGCAGAATAATTTTTAAAGTGAAATTTAATTGGACATTATAACAGAGTACTCTCTTTAAGTGGCCTTAAAAGTAAGTAATTCAGAAGTGCATACTGAATTCAAGCACACTACTCGTTCCCAGCAGATATTGTACAGAACAGGTCGCTCGTACTGTTTTGTAAAAGGCTCTGAGCTGAATTTAGACGCTATTTTTCTCATGAACACATGGTATTTGTTTATGTTAGTGTTTGCTGGTTTGACCTCCTCTGCTGGGCTGCTGGTTTCCTCTGTAATCTCCTCCTCTTCCGTCTCTCGGGTGTTCGTTCCAGCACTTGTCTCCGTATCTACAGCGACCTTGAAGGAAGAAGTTACACACCGGCATTTTTTAACTTTATAAACCCCACTCACGCGCTGCGACGCTGCTTCTCGGTCGACGGGCGCCGGCGTGACGCAGACGCGTATTCCGACTGCGACAGAGCTTCAAAATAAAAGTCTCGAAGCGACCCCCCCCCCCCTGCAGATCTTGAAAAGGAGTCTCCTTCAAACTGAGAGATATGTTAAAAAACGTGAATATAGACCTGATCAAGCAATTCTGATTGATACAGAATGGTTCATTTTAATTAAAAATTTAATGGATTTAATCGACCTTTAAATAAGTAAAGAGGTCAAGATATATATATATAGCTGAATATTTTTTTTATGTAAAAGTATTCAAAACACTTAATATTTGTGTTTAAATGCCTAAATAAACATAATTATGAGTGCTGTACAATAATTATTGTGTGCATGTCTAGACATGATTTGAAAAGTACAGTTTAGGTCTGCTTGACTTGAAATAGTAGTGCGACTGGATTCATTATAAATTACGCAGTTTATCGAGGAAGTTTAAGCATTTAGCTCATTTATGCGGTATTAGTATTCAACTGCGGCAATAAACACAGTTGTGATGTTTCCACCTGTAACACTTCTAGTCATTAACATTTTAAGAGTTTTGTTATATAGCAGCTAATATGTTCAAAAAGCGGATTCTGTAGATAAAGTGTTCTTGAGAGAAAAGTGTGACAGGTGACATCATATAAGCAGACATCAGTTCAGGCAGCGTCAGCCAATCAGCGTGCGAGACGGCAGCCGCGGAGCATGGACTTACTTGATGGACACACCCAGACGACCAATGAGCCGCCTGCTCACATCAGGCGGGGGCGGGCCCTGGGCTGAGCGGAGACTGACCGCTGTTAAAGTGTATAAGGGTGAGAGAGAGATGCCAGTCGGGTGTCATGCTCTGAGACACCAGTAACATCTGAACAAGCTGCACTGAAGACTCCTGCTGACCCGTGCTGTGTGTGATAAACAAGATGACGATCCTGGAGCTGAGCGGTCAGCTGATCGAGGACACGGTGCAGAGGATGAGCCTGAGCTCGCTGCTGCTCGCCGCGGCTGTGGTCACTCTCTCGCTGGGATACCTGAGCAGACACCTGTTCAGACCGCAGCAGACCAGCCCCGAACACCAGGTGAGAGCTCAGCCACAGCAGCACAGTCCTGATCCACAGGGGACGCTCTCCTGGGAGCTGTACCACTAATGCGAAGAAAAGTAACGGATGACGGCACTTAGTTACTTTTTATGCAACATTCTTTTGCGTTACTTTCAAAATATTTACAGCAAAAGTGTCAGGAATAAACCTCAGGCTGAAGAAAAGTAAATTCACATCTGTAAAGGAGAATACAGGAGAAGAAAGTTCAATACTCTTCAGCAATAACAAAAAATGAAGCACAATAGTTAGTTTTGTAAGTCTGGATGAACTGGATCATTAAAGGTCAGCAGCAGAGACATTGGTTAATAAAGTGGGGTTAGATACATTTGTGTAATTTAATTATTGCAGGTTTGTGTCATATTCTGAGTTTATTTTAATTCATTTTGATGAATACTAAATCTGTTTTTTGAGTATTTACTATGTGGCCCTGGACCACAAAACCAGTCATAACCAGCTTTCATTTTTCAAAATTGAAATTTATATCAACTATAATTAAAATTATAATATAAATATTTAGGATAAGACAATAAAACTATGAGAAAGTCTGGAATCTGAGGGTGCGGGAAAAGTCAGAATATTGAGAAAATCACCTTTAACGTTGTCCAGATGAAGTTCTAAGCAATGCATATTACTAATCAAAATGGGTTTTTTAAACATATTTACAGTAGGACATGTACAAACTCTTCATGGATCATAATCTTTACTCAATATCCTGATGATTACTGAAAATGAGTCATTTTGACCCATACAATGTATTGATGGATATTGCTACCGATATACCTGATTATGGTTTGGGTTACTTGTAATTATGCAGCATTTATTGTTTTTATATTAGTAAGTACATGTAACACGTTTAACAAGGACACTTTAAAATAAGGTAAAGAGTACACTCCATGATGTTCAGTTAGCTGATTATTCATTGTAAAAGTGGTAACATTGAAAAACATTTGAAGAACATAGTAGAATGAAATGAATTGATCTCAGTGTATGTCACTTCTAAACATCGATGTCCTTTCCTCTGGTTCCCTCAGAAGTATCCTCCTCACATCCCGTCCAGTATTCCCTTCCTGGGTCACGCCGTGGCTTTCGGCAAGAGTCCCATTGAGTTTCTGGAGTGGGCCTACGAGAAGGTGAGCTTCATCACAGCCAGCTGTGTTATAGCATTCAGACAGACGTTCAGAAGAACAGATGATGATGATGATGGTGATGTTGTTGTTGTAGTACGGGCCTGTGGTCAGCTTCACTATGGTTGGGAAGACCTTCACGTATCTGCTGGGCAGCGACTCGGCTGCTCTCATGTTCAACAGCAAGAACGAAGATCTGAACGCCGAGGACGTTTACGCCCGCCTCACCACACCGGTGTTCGGAAAGGGTGTCGCGTACGACGTGCCCAATCCTGTAAGATCACCGCAGATAGAGAGAGGAGTTCAGATACAACTATTAGAAAGTCTGGAATCTGAGAGAGCAAAAACATCTAAATCTTCTTTAAAGTTGTACAAATTAAGTTCTTAGCAATGCATTTGAGTGAGAGTGCATGAGGTGTTCAGGGCTTGTGTATAACATGTCTCTGTTAGAAATCCCTAACAGCTACATTTCTCTTTTGACTTGTGTTTATCCGCTACAGTTATTTCTGGAGCAGAAGAAGATGCTGAAGACGGGTCTGAACATCGCACAGTTCAAACAACACGTGGAAATAATCGAAGAGGAAACGAAAGACTACTTCAGACGATGGGGAGACAGCGGAGAGAGGAGTAAGAGAAGACTCTCACTCTTATCTTTTATCTAAACGGCAGCTGTGGTTGCTGAAATTTGACCGTACAAAATACGGTAACAACATTTTACGATTTTACAGTTAGATACCGTAATTTCATTAACTGATATAATGTTTATATACCTACCTATTAAAGTACCGAACTCTGTTTTGTAGCTTTGAAATGCACTGAAAAACTCCAAAAGCAGGTGACATGATGTTTTTTACCTTAGCATTTTATTTTTTTTATTTACTGTTTTTTACCGTTAAAATCACAGTCATTTTTTGCAGGAGCAATTCAGCCAAAAACTACATGTGCTGGAATGTGTTCCCTCTCAGGCCATATGAGATGAGATGAGTGTGTTTCTTCATTAGATTTAGAGAAATGTGTCTCTGCATCAATGGATGTGAATGGGTGCCGTCAGAATGAGAGTCTGATAAAAACATCAGAATAATCCACTGCACTCCACTCCAACATCTGGAGAAGACACAAGATCAAACTAACCCAGCATTGAGATGAATTTAACTCAAATATGAGTCCAGTGAAGAAGCTCATCTCCTGTCGTCTCTCATATCAGAATCCAGACACATATTAGTGAAGAACTAGTGCTTGATCTGTGCAGATTTCTCTCCTGATCACTTCTTCACTGAAGGAAGAGTTATTATGGGTTATAGACTCATATTTGAGTTAAAAATGACTGATGGACTGGAGTGCTGTGGATTATTCTGATGAATTAATCAGCTGTTTGGACCCTCATTCTGACGGCACCCATTCACATCCATTATTGAGACCCATTTCTCCAGATCTGATGAAGACGGCTGTAGTCATAGAAGTGTATTACGTAGGTGTGACCGGTGCTGTCTGTGGTCAGATCTGTTCGAGGCTCTGTCCGAGCTCATCATCCTGACGGCCAGCCGCTGTCTTCACGGCCGTGAGATCCGGGAGATGTTAGACGAGAGAGTGGCTCAGCTCTACGCCGATCTGGACGGAGGCTTCACTCACGCCGCCTGGCTTCTGCCCGGATGGCTGCCGCTGCCCAGCTTCAGGTACATGAGCTTTAACACATTAATGAAGACGAGCAGAGCCTGGAGTCACTCCACACTGTGTTTCTGTGCTCCGCTCTCAGACGCAGGGACCGCGCACACTTAGAGATCAAGAAGATCTTCTATAACGTCATCAAGAAGCGAAGAGAAGCCATGGAGAGAAACGATGACATCCTGCAGACGCTCATAGACGCCACGTACAAGTACGTCACTGATGATCCGCACAAAACAGTCAAACTCTGTTCAGAACCATTCATTAAAGTGATTATATTATACAATATGACACATTTTTACTATACGCCATGTATTATATATGATTTCATTAACTATTATAAAAAATTTTATCCTTTACAATATAAAAGAAACCATATTAAACATCTATTTTTGTAACATAAAAAATACTTTTGTTAATAAAAGAAGTATGCTGTGCTCTGCAGAGACGGCCGTCCTCTGAACGACGACGAGATCGCTGGGATGCTAATCGGTCTGCTGCTAGCGGGTCAGCACACGTCCTCCACCACCAGCGCCTGGATGGGCTTCTTTCTCGCGCGGGACCGAGCTCTTCAGGAGCGCTGCTTCACAGAACAGAAGAGTGTGTGCGGAGAACACCTGCCTCCTCTGCACTACGAGCAGGTGAACTCTCTGAACACAGCAAGACAAGGGAATAGTATGTTATTGACTCCAAAAGATACGTTTAGTTTCATTTAACAATTCAAACAAATAATCACATTGATAATTCATTAAAATAATAATCATTAACTGAAATTAAATATAAAATGACAAACACAAAAAAATTACATTTAAGATTTAAATCAAATTAAAACTAAATTATACAAAATAATTAATGAAAAATAAGGTAATTATTAACTGAAATAAATTAAATGAATTGTATTTTTTTACTGTTATGAATATTTATGCCATTAACTTAAATAAATCAATAAATCAGTACTTTCATACATTTAATGGTGTATGTTTTTATCTAAAGTGATATACATTTAGGGGCAGTTTCCCGAACAGGGTTTAAGACTAGTCCTAGATTAAAATAAATGTTAAGAGTTGTCTAAACTGGAAAAAGCTTGCACTGAGATATCTTAAAATACTTTATAGTCATTGTTTGGTCTTAAAATGCTCACAGATAATGCTTTTTTGTGAGACATGTTTCTAAATATTCTTAAATGTCCTAAATTAGCAAAGGTCTAGTCCTGGCTCAGTCTAATCTCTATCCGGGAAACCAGCCCTTAAAGTTTATATTTGATATCATTCTCTGGGAATCAAACCCGTGACCTTAGTGTTGCTAGCACCACACTAAACCAAGTAAAAGAACTGAGGAGAAATCTAGAATTACTCAGAATCATATATATTATTTAATATACTATATTTCTATATTATTGAGAACTGTAAAGTGTGCTGTTCAGGTATCTCTATGAATGTCATTCTGAAGACACTGAATGTCTGGACACTAAAGTGTTTTGGCGTCTGCTGTAGCTGAAGGACATGAGTTTGCTGGACCGCTGTCTGAAGGAGACGCTGAGACTCAGACCACCGATAATGACCATGATGAGGATGGCCAAGACGCCTCAGGTACCCCAGACTCTGAACTAACTCACCTTAACCCTTGACCTTCAACTTAAACGAGTTACACACAGATTCATACAGGACTGTCAGGAAAACGTGAAGGTCTCATTTTAAAGAAGATCATTGCTGAAATTTGAAAAGTTGGGGGAAAAAAGGTTTATGAAAATATTGCATATCTATTTTATAAAACATTTTGAGCTCAACAATTGATAGAAAACCAAAGTTATAAATCTAAATTAGAGGATGATATCTCAGAAAAAGAGCTTTTAGTGAGCAGTAGCGATAGATAATGGGTCTAAATATAGGGTCACACTAGTGTTCAAGCCGTCTGAAGATTGTGTTTGTGTGCTCATCAGAGAGTGGGTGAATACACCATTCCTCCGGGGCACCAGGTGTGTGTGTCTCCGACGGTCAACCACCGCCTGCAGGACACCTGGAACGAGCGGCTGGACTTCAACCCTGACCGCTACCTGCAGGACAACCCCGCGGCCGGAGAGAAGTTCGCCTACATCCCCTTCGGAGCAGGTCAGTGACACTCCAGTCAAATCAAAACCAGACTGAGCCCCAAAACCACTGTATATATATATATATATATTAAGCAAAGATCAGGTATTTTGTAAGTGTCCTACTATAAATATATCAAAACTATTTTGTTTGTATGATAAGAATGAGTCCCTGTTGAAGAGACACACACTGATGTTTCTGCCGGTTATGGTTGATCTTCATCAGGTCGTCATCGCTGTATTGGAGAAAACTTTGCCTACGTTCAGATTAAAACCATCTGGTCGACTATGCTGAGGCTGTATGACTTCCAGCTGGTGGACGGACACTTTCCAGCCATCAACTACACGACTATGATCCACACGCCACACGAGCCCATCATCAAATACACACGGAGGAAGACCCAGGGATGATGGGAATCTAGCTTCTACGAGCCTGAAGTCATCGGACATCTACTGAGAGACTCAGAGCTTCAACATTTTGTGCGTTTGTTATTTAAAAGACTTTCTATATTTACCCAAAGTGACCTGAACTGCTGGGATCACCAACAAACCCCGGTCCAAGAGTCCAAATCTCCCGTCTGGAGCCATTCCACCGGCACAGAATGAAATATTTTTATATGATTGCACAGATTTTTTTTTTTTGGTCTCAGAAAACAAAACCCTGTAATGTTTGAAAGGTGTTGAACATTAAAATGACGTCATGTAGAAATGTGCTTCTGTCACTGAATGGATTTTAAAAAAAGGAAGAGCTTTTGATTTGGTTTCGGTTTCTTTAATTTTGTTAATTTAGTTACGTATCTTTATTGCCCAGCGTGTATAAAGTTGTTTCCAGGTTCACAATGATTACGCCAAACACATGTTATTATTGTTAAGCATGTCGTATACATAAGAGTTAAAGCAAGACCCTGCAGGTGGACAGAGTAAAACAGTTCTCTTCTGACCCCGATGACTGATCACACTGATCATTTCCAAAAAACATTCCAAAATGTCATCTTTAGATTGCAAATTAGTCATTATTTAATAAAATATTTGTTAATTTGCATACATTTTTAGGACAAAAATCTAAACACTGGATGATGTCTGTTTCATTTTTTTATTTTTAATATTAGACCTAGAAGTTTTTAAAGAGGTAATTTTTTAGATTCTATTTTTGTCACTCTATAAGTCAGAACATGCTTAGAATAGACAGAAAAGCAATTATTATAATTGTTTGGGTTTTTACAATTTCTGGAGGATTATTATGTAGACAAGTAACTTAATAATATATTAACAATATCCTCTGATAACAAAAGTTTTGTATTAATTTGATACAAAATATTTTGTCAGAGGTAGAAATGTGATTTAAGACGGTAGTGTAAGCATGTTTGGTTCGAAAACGTTTGGTAGTGAATAAAATATTATTTCAATAAAATAATAATGAGAATAAATATGTATTTGCAACAACTGTTGGAGGCTGAAAGCTTGCATGCACAGCGTTGTCAAGGTAACCTTTGATATTACCCACCAAGAGAGTTCCGAACGCTTATGAGAGACAGAGACGCCCTACACCCTCAAAAGAACGCACTTTAAGGCTCTTCTCTTCCAAGGGAGCAGGGACGCTATTTGAAATCACCAAAACAAACACGCCCTCCCCCCAGAGGGCCACGCCCATTTGATAGCTCCGCCCCGCACATACGTAGCTTAAGCAACTCAGTCAGAGTTCTGTGAAACAAAGCAGTACCACTGTTACAGCGTCTACACACACTACTCATATTAATGCTATTCCCTGAAACATCACATACCAAACACATAAATGTTAGAACATAACATATAATGTAATAAAATGATAATATAATCCACCGATTCTGACAACCCTGCTACAGCGGGTGTCTCATAAGAAACGTATCAAATAATCGACAATAACTGACAATTCAGTTAATTTCAGTCAAAATGCCGAAGACTGTAACTGTAATCTCTCCGCGAGTCAGTCCGCGCGCTACACATCTCAGTGACGGTGACCCGATCATATTAACACTTCAAGCTACACACACACACACACCAGAACGAACCACACACTCCCATACTAACCGAAACCCGTGGAGACTAACAAACTGTGAG
>JAUMHI010000064.1:19456203-19473777 GCA_032359435.1 Enteromius unitaeniatus
AGACAGACAGGCTCCGGTTTAATACTTCAGGACTCTGCTTATTCAATTTGATCAATTAAATAAAATACATCTAATACATGTCAACTGTTTGAGATTTATCCATCATCTAAAATCTGAATAAATAATATTTCCATTGATAATATTTGAAAATCTGTAATCTGAGGGTACAAAAAATTTAAATTGAGAAATATTGAGAAAATCACCTTCAAATGAAGTTCTTAGCAATGCATATTACTAATCAGAAATGACTAGTGTCGTCAATTTTTTTTGTTTATATAACCTACCTGTGTACTGAGTACATTTATTATGCATATACATATATATATATATATATATATATATTACACAAACATGCATGCAACAAGATTTTCTGATCAGTAAGACCTACGAGAGGGTTGTTTGTGTGTGAGCACTCACTCTGAGGGCAGCGTTGTCCAGATCGGCTCCGGTCAGATCCCGCAGCGTTTCGGAGCGGATCTCTGCTCTCAGACGGGTCAGTTCTGTCTCGGCCTGACGGAGAGATTTCTCCAAACGATTCCTCTCCTGAGCCCACGAGTCACGCTCGTTAGAAAACAGCAGCAGCTCCTGACGCTCCGCTCCAGGCCGGATCCAGCTCTGTTTGACACAACATCATCATCACTACAGATCACCTGATGCTCCTACGAGAGAGAACTACTGATTCATTCACACTCTCTCATCAGGGGTTTTCTTTGTCTGTAACAGATTCAATGGGTTTGTTCTGTCTGTATCTGATTCATTCGCTGATTCATTCGCTGATTCATTCGCCGATTCATTCGCCGATTCATTCGCCGATTCATTCACTCACGCTTTCGGCGGTGGTTTTCTTCTGTCTGTATCTGATTCATTCACCGATTCATTCACCGATTCATTCACTGATTCATTGACTCACGCTCTCGGCGGTGGTTTTCTTCTGTCTGAATCTGATTCATTCACCGATTCATTGACTGATTCATTGACCGACTCATTGACCGACTCATTGACCGACTCATTGACCGACTCATTGACCGACTCATTGACCGACTCATTGACTCACGCTTTCGTCTGTGGTTTTCTTCTGTCTGTATCTGATTCATTCACTGATTCATTCACCGATTCATTCACTGATTCATTCACTGATTCATTCACTTACGATCTCGGCGGTGATTTCTTCTGTCTGTATCTGATTCATTCACCAATTAATTCACCGATTCATTCACTGATTCGTTCACCAATTCATTGACTCACGCTCTCGGCGGTGGTTTTCTTCTGTCTGTATCTGCGCAGCTCGTCCTCTAGCTTCAGTAACTGGTTTCTGAGATCATTTTTCTCTTCCGTCAGTCGGCTAACGAATCCCGTGAGCTCTGCGTTCTGTCTCAGTAAACGCTCGTTCAGCAGACTGGATGATCCTCCCACCAGCAGAGCGGCACTCTACACACACACACACACATTTATATAACCAAACATGTATTTACAAAGGTCTGTTACATGAATGAGCCACAAGCTGTTACACCGTGTCAATGTGCTCACTCACCTCCGGGAGAGCAGAGGGGGCTGATGGGATATGCTGTAACAGTGACATCACATCCTGTACATTACTGTGCAACCATGCTAGACTGTCCCGGTCCGGCGCTTCCCCAGATAACCTACACACACACACACACGGGTCAAGGGCTGCAACACCTTTGCTGTGCTAGGAAGGGTACCAAAAAAGTGGTACGGTACAGTCACAGCTTCCGAGAGTGGAAACGGACATAATTGTTCAGTGTAAGCGAGCTGTATGTCTCTAACAGTGGTACCTGTCCGGACTCTCGCTGGTCAGGCTGTTGATCTTAGCGGCGATGAGCTGCAGTCTGCTGAGGATGCTCTCCATGTGTTTAGGATCTGACCTCTGGCCGCTGGACTGAGCGTCTCCGATCTGCAACACCCAGTCGCGGGTTCGATCCTCTGCCCGGGCGCTCTGGTGGTTGTCCTCCCGCTGTCTCAGTGTCTCCTGGAGTCTGTCTCGGTCTCTCTCCAGCCTCCTGGCGCCATCTCTCTCTCTCTCCAGCTCCGTCTGCAGCTCGCTCGCTCGTCTCTGCAGGCCGTCGCGTGTCGCCCGCAGTGCACTCTGGTCCTGAGTGAGGGCGGATCTCTCCTCGTCCCACTGACGCTTGCTCTGCAGCGCCTCCAGCTTGTGTGTCTCCAGCTGCTCCATCATCTGCACCACCTGCGTCTGCTTCTCAGCCAGCTGCGCCTGCAGTGTCTGCAGTAGAGACTCCACCGAGAGAACCCCGGCCTCCACCTGCACACACACGCTTCTGATGTTTAGCCTCTAACACACACTACCATATGAGTAGTTAAACTTTTTATTCATCCAAAACTAACTGAAAATTTAATAAAAACATCTGGCGGCACAACTGTTGTCAACATAGACAACTATTTATAATAAATCAGTACATTATTTTGATTTCTGAAGATCACGTCACACTGAGGACTGCATTATGCATTATAATAATTAATGCATTATGTTCTAAAGTATTGAAAATAGAAATGATTTTGTTATATTGTAATAACATGTTTTTTAATGAAGAAATCAAAACTCTTAAATCTACGTTTGTCCTGCTGAGTAATGAATACTGAGACCTGGCTGCAGGTGTCCTCGGCCTGCAGGAGTGTGTGTTGTGTCTCGGGCTGTGTGTGTGACGTGGAGCTGGCCTGGAAGCGCTGCAGCAGCTGTGTATTGAGCTCCTTCTGTTTCTCCAGAGCCCCGCTGAGCTCCTCCGAGCGAGCTCTCTGAGCCTCTAACTGCACCTGAACACACAACAGCTCATACCTGAGCATCCTTGGATTCATAACCAAAACTACGACGAAAAATGTTTGTCAACAAGATTTTTTCCCATGACTAAGATGAAGCAGAGACGAGACGACAATAAGGTCAATAACTATGACTACAACAACATGCAATTTCTTGATGAAAAAGGACGAGACTAAAATGTATTCAAAAAATAAAAACTTTCTTTTTAAGTGCGGTTGCCAGTTCAAAACAGCTTCGCTGTTACAAGGGTGCGTTTTCTCCCTGGTGGTTTGCTTATTTCGTAGCAATCTGGCAACCACGCACTCTCATCAGTGCGGATGTAATTTTAAATTTGTATAAATTTACAATTTCTAATAACATTTCAAAATTTAACGACTACAACTAGAGTAAAGTGCGGACATTTTCAGTCTAACTAAAACTAAATAGGATAAGGCTAACTAAATACTCCAAAAAATAACCTCTGACACAGGACTGATGAAATGAGGATACCTGCAGCTCTGAGGAGACGCTGCTGTCTCTGAGCCGAGCTGAAGCCTGTTTCTCTTTCTCCAGAGCGCTCGAGAGCTCCTCCAGAGACAGCTTCAGATCCTGCAGAGACGCATCAGTTCAGTGAAACACCTCTCACTTCACTTTTACATGTTCCTCATAACCAGATTACTTTTCCTAGTAACTAATAAAAGTAACAAATCGCTTCCAAATTTAAAAGGTTACTTTTTCCAGATAATCCGCTCCAGTTACTGACCAACAGCTCTGCCCAGGTTTAAAAAGTAACTCAAAAGTAAGGTTAAACATTACTTTACATAACATGTAACTAAGTAACGCAATTAGTTAGGTGTTTAAGGGAGTAACAGAAACTTTCCCTGACCCATCAGTATACACACTATATATTTTACCTCCACTTCCTCTCTCTCGGTCTCCTGCTTCCTGTCAGACCTGCATTTCTCCTTCTCGAAGGCCCACTGCAGCTCTCTGGTTCTCTTCTGCTCCTGAGACAGTCTGTCGTTCAGTGTGTCCACCTCAGCTGCCTTCAGAGAGACCTCCGCCCTGTCACACACACACACACACACACTTTAATCTGTACTTGAAACGGCTCTGTAAGCAGTTGCGTGTATGTTTGTGACTTTGAAGCCACTACAGTGAGTGGCAAATATATGACTGTCATAATTACAGTAAATAACTGGACATGTGTTTTGGTTGTGCCAAAATGAGCAAGACTAAGTGGAATAATCTAAATGTTTATGCTAGAGAACACAAAATATCCCTGACAGATATAAAAGAACCCCTTACAAACCCTTATGAATATACAAAAACCTAATAAATGCAACACTGTTTTAACGCACCTTACTGTGTGTTTTGCTGCAGTTTCAAAGAGAAATGTGCTAAAACACAGGTTTAATACATGAACCCTGGCACATTTTATTACGCTTATATAGGTGTGTATTGAGAAGCTTCAGAATTGAAATATCTGTGGACTGTCACTAAAAAATAAAGCTCTATCATGTTGGAACTACGCCCTACACAAAATCCATGATTCAAAAGACTTAAAAAATATAGTAAATGGTGTTTATTAGAGAATGTAGGAGTGTGTAGTGTTTCCTGTAAGGGGTAGGTTTAGGTGTAGAGTCAGTGTAGAACAATACCACACACAGTCTGTACAGTAGAAACACCATTACACCTATGAAGAGAGAGACCCCAGAAAACATGGACACGCTACAGGAGAGTGTGTGTGTGTGTTACCGGAGTGTGTCGAGCTCCTTCAGGTGTTTGTGCTGTGTCTGTAGAGTGCTCTCTAGCTCTAGTTTAGTCTGGTTGAGCTCAGTCTTCATCTCCTCCAGTCTATCAGAGCTGAACTCGAGCGGCCTCTCGCTCTTTGTTCCTGATCAACACAGAAATGAACATATGTTTGCAGCTGAAGCTGAGCAGTGCTGGGTAATCTAAAACACTAATTCATTATTAGTTACTAATCTTCAACAGTGTAAATAGGTTACTGAACAAATCACGGTAACACTTTATTTTAATGTGACATCCTTAAATGTTACATATACTTACCAATAACAACAATAAACTGGGAATAATTACATGCCAGCAACCCTAAGCCCTTACCCTAACTATACAGTTAGTACATGTAGCTAATTAATATTACTCTTAAATAGGTAACAAAGACACCTGGAAATAAAATCTAACACCAACTACTCTTTGCTGAGTACTACTTATTTACATTCTAAATCCTATATCAACCTCGACAAGATACAAGAATACATCCAACAGTTATTTTAATTCTTTCAAATAAACAATTGATAGCTACACACGCTCCAGAGAAGTAATAACTAACAGCCAATATCCCAGTAATATTCAAGCTCATAAACAACTAGTCAACAGTGAGAACTGGACACTGAAGTGTTGCTGATATTCCTATTAACTCAAAGTATTTAAAAGGAGAAGGTAAGATTAAAAGTATGCATTTTAAGCTTAGACTTTAAGGGGCAGTTTCCCGAACAGGGTTTAAGACTAGTCCTAGATTAAAATAAATGTTAAGAGTTGTCTAAACTGGAAAAAGCTTGCACTGAGATATCTTAAAATACTTTATAGTCATTGTTTGGTCTTAAAATGCTCACAGATAATGCTTTTTTGTGAGACATGTTTCTAAATATTCTTAAATGTCCTAAATTAGCAAAGGTCTAGTCCTGGCTTAATCTAATCCCAAGCCGGCCCTATATGTTGATGTTAAATCCAGTATTGTATTGTATTAGGCATATTCTACACACAGTATTAAATCACAGGTAAAGAGAGCAATCCTTTAATTAAATGTAATTAAATGAAAGTAACTAACTGCTTAGTAAGTGTTTATAGAGAAGACTGGTGCTGGTGTTACCGTCTCTGTCCTGCTGGGGGCGCTGTGTGTGCTCCGCTGTGAGCTCCTGGAGCTGATCTCTGAGCTGCTGGATCTCTGAGAGAAGACTGTCTCTGTCAGCGGAGAACAGCGTTCCCATCAGCTCCCTTTGCCTCGTGTCCTGAACACACACACACACACACACACACACACACACACACCCTTACTACACCTGCTCACACTCCCATCTCACATCATCTGCTCCCAAATGTTACAGTATGCAGATGTTTTTGTGTACAATGTGTCACAGTTCACTTTATTTTGCTCTCCTCAGTTACATTAATCAACTCTAGCGCTCTGAAGAGTACTAGTAAAAAATATCAAACATGATATCTGGTGTCTGAATAACAAAGGCAGATGCTAACCTGCTCGGCTAGTGCTCTCTCCAGCTGGTTGAGATGAATGACTGCGTCGGCCGTGTCCAGTCGCTCCAGATGAGAGTATAAGATGTTCTTGAGCACGTCTCGCTCCTGAACAAACACCCGCTGGACACCTGAGAGCAGCTCCGCTCGCCAGTCTCCATCCACCTGAACACAGAGAACACCTGGGTGTGTGAGTGTGTGAGTGTGTGTGTGTGTGTGTGTGTGTGTGTGTGTTTGAGTTTTAGATCATCAGAGTAAGGACAGTTTGTCCGGTCCTCACTTTTCTGAGAGCCCTTTAAAGAGCTGTTTGAGGGTCCAGACTTGGTTTGAGGGGTCAGGTTATAATTGGGTAAAGGGTAGTTTTAGGGTCAGGGTTTAGGTAAAGCACTTAGTTCTGATGGGTAGGGTTAGGGTCAATGTATGTCCTCACAAAGATTACTGTACAGAGTTGTGTGTGTGAGCTCACCTGTGTGTGTGTCTGCAGTCTGCTGATGAGGAGTGTGAGGGACTCGAGGGTGTTGATGAAGGCGTCTCTCTCTCTGCTCCAGCTCTGAGGAGCTCCTTCGGTCAGAGGCAGCTCGGACAGAGACAGCACCTGCATGCCCTCCTGATGGACCTCGCGCAGCAGGCTCTGTAAGAACACCTCCGTTAGAGACAGGAGCAACAGCCATGATCCAGCACTGAGACTGACCAGGGTCTACACACATCTAATTAATCTAACACAGGATGTGTTGAGATATTAACTTTTAATGCTGTTTTAAAGCAGTTTCCAACAACAACACAGTCAATGGAGCTCCGTGTGCTCCGCCTCTATTCCAGACATGCCCCGCCCCCCTGCACAAGCCCCACCCCCGAGAAATCGATTACTCTTTTTAAAAAATCTATCAGTGATGGAAATAAAAAGCCCTCCTCTGCTGCGTGAACTGGTCGAGTGTTTGCGGTCAGACACTCACCTTGATCCTGTCGGGCAGGACGTCCGGCTCCGGGTCCCGCCGGGCTCCTTCAGGTGTGCAGCGGTTCTCCTGCTGCAGGGGAGGAGCATCAGAAGCAGCTCGCTGACCCCAGTCTGACCCGCTGTCTGTGACGCACACACACACAAATATATTAAAAAGCAAATATATTAAAAAGTACCGATCCGAATTTTTTACTTCTAAGATTAAAGAAATATCAATGTGTGTAGTAATTCAGAATCTCTCACCGCTGGTGTATCCATCTTTGAACGGAGAGACGGCTGGACGCTCAGACCTCACGGACACAGCCTGAGAAAAAACAAACAATACACCATATATACACACACTTTATTTTATTTTAAAGAGAATTTCAACACCAACTCTATCTTAATAACATGTTTCTGGTTTTATTGTGAATTATTCATAAACGCAAAACTAAATGGCAAACTAAAAATACAAAAACATTTTCTTTGGTAAAAGCTAAACGGTTTGGTTAGTTTTGGTTAAATTACAGATAATCTGAAATAAACATAAGTTTACATAAAACCTGTTTGTTTTAGCTAGTTGCTGAAGACACAATTCTCATTTTCATTTAGTTTAACTTTATGTACTAAAATAACTAAAACCAAAATTAATAAAAACTTTAAAAAATATATACACATAAAAAGCTAATAAAACAGATTTTTATTTTCACTAAACCATAAACTAAAATGAAAAATATAACACTATTTTATATAACTTATTATTTAATAGAATTATTAATAAAAACTAGTCAGTGCAACATTTCTGCTGAATAAAATATAAAAAAAATAAAAAATAAATGTATATATATATATATATATATATATATATATATATATATATTAAATAAAAAAGACAGATAAAAATTATTTTAAAAAAAATTATACAAAAATAAAATTTCTAATAAAAACACAAGATATAAAATATAAAAAACTAAAAACTTAAATAATAAAAAAGAAGCCGAAAGCAGTAACACAGCGGTCAGTCATTAATAGAAACAGAAGTGTAGTATAAGACGAGTCTGACCGGTGCGCTCCGGAGCGTGTGTATGGCGTCTCTCAGCGCTCCACACTCATCCTCCAGCTGCTGGTTCTCTCTCCTCAGGCTCTCGCTCTCAGAGATGTGTCTGGCCTCCATGTCCAGGATCTCAGCCGCATGCAGCTCCTGCATCTGAGCGATCTTCTCCTCGTACCCCGCCATCATCTCCTGCAGCTCTGTGGAGCTCCTGCCAGGAACAGACGTGCTTCTGTCCGTCCCATGATGCTCTCTGGCTTCTCCTCTCTGTTTCGGCTGAGACAGCGGCTCCTCGATGGTCCCGGTCAAAGCGCTCTGGAGCTCCTGAACTTTGTCCTTCAGCTCAGCGATGGACACGTCTCTGACCTGAGAGAGACAAACCATTTGACTGAGTGACGTCTGTGCTGCTTTCTGGGAAAGATCTGGACCGAGCACTCAGCTAAGTTCAGGTTTTGTTCTTTAGTTCTGTGCATTATTTTACTGCCGTCTCTCAACACAATCATGTATAATCATTAATAATATAACAAATAATAATATAACAAAGACTAAATTAAACACCTAAAATGTAATAAAATCATAAAAGAACATTTAAATAAAACATTTAATAAAAATGGAAAATAAGTTAATTATTTTAACATTCTAAAATTAATCAAACAATTAAAAAGTAGCTATTATTTATTTTAAAAATTATTTAATTATTTGTTTTACCTAAATGTAACTATTTTAATTAAACATTAAAATACATAACCCAAACCTATGGAAAGAAAACCACAAAAATGAAAATAAATCATAAAAATGTGAAATGAATAAAAATACAAATGTGAATAAAATGTCATAGAAAATGCAAATGATAAAATAATGAATAATAAATAATAATAAAAAAAAACATAATTTTTCTTTAAACAAAGAAAGAGAAATAAAATTCACTAAATTCAACAACATACTTTACAATACGGGTTCCTGAAGAGTTATATCCATGTTTTGACTGTTTTATTTTGACTAATTTTGCACTAGGTGGAAGCAGACAGGAAGCGGAGCTAGAAGTGGACAGGAAGTACCTGGATCTCCTCCTGGAGTTTGAGGCTACGCTCCCGGAAGCTCCTCAGCTCCTCTCTGGAGGCGGCCGCTTCACCTTTGACCTCCTCCAGCTCCTCCAGCAGCTCTGCCGTGGACTGATCACCCTCCTGGGACGCCTGAGGAGAGAGCAGCAGAGGTTAAGGGTCACAGCGAGTGAGCGTCCGTCAGACGAGTGCGATCCACCGGAGGACACTCACCCTGTGAAGCTGGTCCTTCAGCAGAGCGATGCTCATCTCTCTCTCCTGAACAAACAACAATTTATTATTAATAATTACTGAAATCATTCCATAATATGTGTGTACTGTGAATATGTATATGTATATTTACACACACACACACACACACGTTCATATGCAGGAGATTAATGTCATGTATTTATAGTCTGGACACCTGCAGCAGCTCCTGCAGCTCGACCTTTTGACCCCTGCAGTTCTCCAGCTCCTGCAGCGTGCTGCTGGCGTGACCTCTGACCTCCTGCAGCTCCACCAGGAGTCTCGTCATCTCTGCAGCGTCTTCTTCACGTGTGCTCGTGGACACCTGCAGCAGGAACAGGAAGTCAAGGTTACTCTCACAGGAAGCTGCTGAACAGATCATGTCCTGGACAGTCATTAGTACCGTTTCCAGATATTTTCATACAGTGATCAACAATCGTAGATACAAGCTACTAACACAGTGCATCATAAACGAACGATTATTCAGTGTTTACAGCCTGTTATGAAACAAAACTGCAGCGTTAGCGACAGAGGAAGTGAGGTGTTCTGAGCTGAAGTTTGATCCTGTACCTGATTGAGAGCAGTCTGGAGCTGTGTGATCGTGCTCTCCTTCATCTGATGACCAAACACACACAAAACCATCAGCAACAGACATTAAACCAACCAATGAATACAAACTATAAAGACATTTTAAAATAATCATAAATATTACAAAAACAATATTACTAAAACTGATGGTGAATAATGATCACGACGTTTGTACCTCGATCTCTTCCTGAAGCTTGAGGCTCAGTTCTCTGTAGCAGTTCAGCTCTTCTTTAGCGGACGCAGCTTGACCTCTGACCTCCTGCAGCAGCTCTGACAGCGACTGACCGCTGTCACCTGACTCCTGAGGACACACACATCTCTTCAGATCATCTCAGACACTCCACAAGCGCTGAGATTTAATTCAAGATTAAATGAATATTGTAATTTTACTGCTAAAAATTATATACATACAATTTGTTTCTTTTTGTACAGTGAAATATTACAACAGTAATGTTTCTGATTTAATTTAATTAAAATAATTATTATTTTACCAATATACATTTTTTGCAACAATATAATTGTTTTGATGACTGATGCCCATATAAAGCGATAGCATAATATGATGCAATATCATCACGTTATTAATTAAAGAAATATATTATTTATTGTTTAAATTAAAAAAACAATGCATTTTCTTAATGATTTAATTATTATTTAAAGATAGTAAATTATATTTATAATTTTTGCAACGCAATTTATATTTATCTGCTATAATATTTACTAAATAATTTACAAATAAATCATTAATGTAAACAAATGAATGTAATTAATATTTGAACTTGTAAAATAAAGAAAAATTATTAAAATTATTATAAAAACTGTAAATAAACAGATTTATTGCAATTATAGGATTTATAGGAAATTCTTGATTCTGAATTTTTTTTCAAACAAAAGCTAATCTAAACTAAAAGTAAACTAATAGCTCCTGTGTTTTAAGTCCTGTCAAAATAAAAGTCCCATTTATTAGCCAAATATAAGAACTTATCGGCCAATGCCAATTATCCAAAAATATCATTATCTGTAATAATATCGGTCATGACAAAATATCAGCTGACCTCTATACAGTCACACTGATATATTAACACAGACAAACTTTCATTAGAACATCAATCACATTTCTTATTTATTTAAAGCGTTAGCTCACCCAGACATTTGATTCTGTTTTAATAATTGAGTTTTGGGTGAACTATCCCTTTAAAGTGTTTAATAATTGTCAGCACAGCAGTGACGCACCTCTGCGGGTGGCAGCGGCGGTCTGTGGTGGCTCGGTCTGGTTCTCATCTGGTTCAGTAGGTCGATCATGACGGCTAACCTCCTCTCGTACTCCATCACCTCCTCCTCAGAGCTGCTCAACAGCTGCTTCTGAAGCTCCTGGTCCTTCTGCATCCCGCTCAGACCCTCCTCCAGCTCCTTCAGCTTCTCCGTCAGCACACTGGTCCTCCCTGTGGAGGCTCCGTCCTGCGCCGTGAGGCCCTCCGACCGCAGCTGCGCGCTGGGGCCTATGGCTTCTCCTGCGTGGGCCTCAGTGCGGAGCTCTTTGGTTTGGGTCTGGATGGCTTCCAGTTGAGCTTGACTGACCAGAACGGCGGCCACATTCTCCCTGAGTTTATCCTCCAGCTGAGACACTTTAGTGTACAGAGCATTAGCGTCTGTTTGAGCCTGTTCCACCTTCAACCTGCAGTAGTGGGAAGTTTAGTTTTAGCGTGGGCTAGTCAAGCTTTAGTTGACCAAAAAAGTCTGGGAATTTGTGTCACACTTTAAAACTACAACACATTTCAACCATGCTGTATAAACTGACTGTAAACCGCAATTATTGATCATTGTTGTCATTTATTTGAGGGATTTATGCTCTTGTAATCTGCCAAAAATACAAGCAAGATTTATTTTATTTCCTCTTTTTTTTATTGAAGAAAACAGAGGGATTTTTCTTCCTTTTTTTGTCAGTGATATTGCATCTCATTATAGTCACTGAAAGTGTTAAATGAATGAATCTAAGAAAACAACAGCAAAAAATTTGACCAAAAATATATTTGATAACAACTAAGGAAATTTACATTAGATGGGGATTTAAACTCATGAAAACTGGCAACCACAATGGAGAAATTTTGATTTCTTTCAAAGCATATTTTAGTTGTTTCGAAATCTTCATGTCTTCATTTTGTTTTAGTCATAAAAAGGCCGTCAAATAATATTTTTAATCAAAGTTTTAAACTCTTTAAAAATCTGGCAACCCCAAGCAATTCAGAATTTACTTTTTATTCTTTTAAACTACATTTTACAATTACATCTTTTCTCAGTAAGGATACAGCATGTTGCTATAGCGTCAGTGTCGTCTCAATTTAGTCACTAAATAAGGGGATTTACACTTCGGACACCTGGCAACCCATTCGCAGGATAAGGTGGTCAAGGACTATTTGAAGGTAATGAACACTGACCTGCATGCACGCAGCTCCGAGTCCTTCTCCTCCACGCTGGTCTCCAGCTCCTCCACCCGCTGACTCAGGCTCATGACCTTTGACCCGGCGCTCTCCTCCAGCGCCTGGACCTGGGCCTGCAGCACCACGAGCGTGGCGGTCTTGTCCCTCAGAGCCTCCTCCATCCTCTGCTTCATGTCGTCGTACTCGTCTGGACTCTGCTTGTGCTCGATGAGGGTGAGCTCGTGCTGCAGCTTCTCAATGACGGAGCTGAGCTGCTCCACCTCCTCCTCGCTGTTCCTCTTCAGACGCTGCTGCTCGCTCCGCAGACACTCCACCTGCGCCTGCAGCTCGGCCACCAGCTCGTCCTTCAGCTCCACCGCCTGCAGAACACCACATCAGCTCACGACACACATCACTGACACAGCATGTGCTTGCTTCCAGCACAGTATTATCTCATAAAATCATGTCTGAGCTGCTGCTTCACATGCTATCAGAGAAGAAGGCTTTAACTGACCACTTCATCCTGACAAGAGTCAGAAAGAAAACCAAAAAGCAATGTTAAATGTAGTGATGCACCAAAACTACTTATTGATTTATTTTTACCAAAATTAAGATTCCAATTTATCTATTCTATTTTTTCAGAACTCCTTTGAATGGCTAAATTAAATTGTTGTTATCAAAAAGCAATTGAATAAAAAAATAAAAAAATAAATAAAAAAAAACATTTATTACAAACTATTAAAAACGTAACAAATATTTTTTTGGAGCCCTACTCAAATATCTATTTATTTTTTTAAAACAACATTCTCTTTTGTTTTTTATTTTAAGACATTTTCCTTTTTCCCCAAATTCTATTATATTCATCCCAAATTTACATTTTAATATTTCTGGATTCCTTTTTAATAGTTAAATTACATTTGAATGAAAAATAATGTCTAATACATTTATTTTAAACCGTAAAATGTAATAATATATTAACTGATATTAATAATATTAAAGATGTTATTGTAAAATAAATAAATATATAAATATATATGTATATTTATAAAATTAAATGAATTTTTTTGTGTTTTCAGAAATTTTGAACAATTTAACATTTTAATTGTAATCAAAAGAAAATGTAACAATTCCTTTTAAATTTAGGCAAACAAAGTATTGCACACAGGACGAGAAAAATAAGGTCAATATTTTTTTTTGGTTGCTGAAATATTGATGCATCACTAATTTAATATTCAATATATTCTTATTAATATTAATATCATATATATATATATATTTTCCACTCCTCTGAATAACCGAAGAGTTCCCTGACCACATGACTTCAGGAGCAACATAGAGCACGAGTCATATGAATTATTATGGTATCAGCAGTATATCATAATACATACTCATCATAGGAAAAACTGAAGCTCAGACATTCTTTGTAGTTCATTAAAAAAAGGAAATAATAAAGCTGGAACTACATGAGCGTGACTAAATGATGACAAATTATCTATTTTTGATGATGCATTCCCTTAAAATGCAGATGACTCAAGATGTTTCAAATACATCAGTGCTGCAACACACTCCTGAAGAAATATTTCATGCAAATATAAATATTCTGTCATCATCAACCCATATGACTATATGACGATAAAATGACTTCTCTCTTTCAAACAGTGACCTGGAGCTCTGTCTACAGCACGACAGGGTTATTATAAATGTTATTGTACAAAAATGTTACATTGTTACCTTAAATAAATGTTAATTAAATGTAAACAAGGTTATAAAAAGATATTTTATTTAAAAGCAACAATTTTTTGCTTTCCATTCCTTAACTAAAACAAATAAAAATTAAACATTTTAATAAAACAAAATCTATACATGATACTAATGTAACACTGATGCATGAGTTATATGGATTATTTCCATAATTATATATATATAAATATATGTGTGTGTGTCACTGTGTGGAAAAGAGCAGTGTACGCATCCTGCTAAACATCTGATTTCGTCTTCCACAATCAAAACAAGGGTTTGGGGTGAGTACTTTGGTCAAGCGATCCCTTTCACCAGGAGGGTGTGAGATGAGTTAAACAACAAAAGAACACCAAACCACATCAAAACAAGGAGTGGAGAGCAGGCCAATCACTCAAGATGATTCAGATGGACCTGTCTGCTCGGAATAACAGCAAATAAAAACGGTTTAAAGAATGCAGTGGGTCCTCTATCATGCACTCTTTAAACACAAGCTCATGCGTTTCGCCGCTTGCTAAAAATAAGATGTTATAGCAAAAGACATGAGATGCACCAAACCAGACGACACACACACACACGCGGGTTTGACGGCTGCTGCTGTATGCATATGTGTGTGACGCTGAGAGTCTGCGTGTGTCACACATACACATACACCTTTACCTCTTTCTCAGGCTCTGTTCCCGCGGGCTGACGCTTAGCGAGCTGTTCGTTAAGGACGGCTATCTGCCTGTCCTTCTCCTCCAACACCTTCAAGAGTTAAACATCATCACATGACTCTGAATTTAGGACAGTCTCGTCTGTCGGGGGTGATTTAGACTGCGGCAGGAGCTAAGATTAGCGTGGAGATGATCTCGGGTCTGATTCATATTCAAGTCAACATGAAATGTGTGTCCCTGGAGAACGAAAGCAGTCGAGAGATTGATGTGTGATGTATTGCAGTAATGTGCGCTTTGTTAGGATCAAACAATATTTGGACATCTGGGATCTGAGGTTGCAAAAAAAAAAAAACCTACATATATTGAGAAAATCACCTTTAAAGAGCTGGTAATATGCTTCTTTTTTAAATATCATATTTGCAGTTTGTTATCTAGCTGTCCTTCAGTGTCCTTCCATCCAAAAACTGCAAGATTAAGATACTGTCTCTCAAAACAAAGAGTCGACTCAAAGATGTTCAAATGATTGCATATTACTCATCAAAAATGACGTTTTGATATATTTACGGTAGGACATAAATATCTTCATGGAAAACGATCTTGATTAATATGCTAATGAGAGAAACGGATCTTTATTGCTGCTGATGACCCGCTCCAGGGTTAAACATCTGTTTACTGTATTAATCAGGTCTAGATGTTAATAATTCATCAGTGCGTGTTATTATCAAGAAAAATTATTGTCTTCATAATCCGTCATTAAAATTTAATAACTCCCTCCAACTCATTATGAAACTCTATTATTATTCTAATAGAGTTTCTAATAGAAACTCTTTACCTTCACTGAAATTTTTTTTAATTTTTTTTACTCTGTATTTGTAGTTTCTGTTTAAATATGTAACTATACTTAAATAAAAATGTATTTACTCACAAAGGAAAAATGACTTAATATTTTAAGAATTAAAATTTTTTACATTTAAGCAAATTTATGTTTTAAATTATCAGAAAAAGATATTTTCTAGCAGATATTTGTTCTTGTGAAATTTATTTTTTAAACTGCAAACATTTCATGTTGACTTCAATAAAACATTAACTTGTTCACACAAACACACACACACACACACACACACATATATATAAATATAGATGTATATCAGACAGACAGTATGAGATATGATTTTCTAGCTCTGTATTTTTCTTGTTTTCCAGTACAAATATCTATTTTTTCTAAATCATGATGCATTAACATCAGAAGCATCAGAATATGAAGTACAAGTTAAGTGAGTTTATGCTTATAACAAACATAAATATCTACCTGATTAAATATTTGTCATGGAAAACAAGACCCAAAACACTAAATTAGAAGATATTTATCAGTTTGATGACAGTTTGCTCTGAAAGAGATGTAATAAATGCACATTAATACAGTTTGAGCTAAATCTACAGCAGGACGATAACTGTAAGATACTGTAAAAGTCATAATAATCAAATAAAAGTGCACACCCCAGATATAATGATAACGACACAACGCTGTCTTTGATGTGAACAGGATGTTAAACAGCAGTAACGCTGAGGGTCGGGAATCATTCATAAATTCCAGTTCCAGAATCAGATACTTCGAAAATTCAAAATTCAATTCCTGTGCATGTATAATTGTTTTTTGTAGGTGGTGAAAAGGGGCTGTGAAAAATATGTTTGTCTTTGAATCAATCATTTAAGAGATTCATTACAAAACATTGATTCACCCAGTAATGGAACCATTCAACTATTAGAATAACACAGAAAATCAAAAAAATATTGAGAAAATCACTTTAAAGTTGTTCAAATGAAGTTCTTAGCAATGAATATTACTAATCAGAAATTACATTTTTAATATCTTTATAGTACACTGTAAAAAAATCCCATGAATTTACAGTAAAAGTATATAAATATAAAATGCTACAGTAAAAACCTGTTAATTGGTTAAGTGTAAATTCCTCTACTTTATACGCTGAAAAACTTTTTTAGACATGACATACAATTTTACGGTAGTATATCGTTTTTGGAAGTAACAAAGGCTGTATAATTTACATCATTAGGGTTGTATGTTACATCTGTTAAATGAATATTTTTGCTATATTTCAGTTTATGATGGTGTTTAGTGTTTATCACCTGCTGTTGCTGGTTATCTGTGTATTGCAAAACAAATTACAGTACTCCATTAAGCTGGTATTAACATCATATCAGTTAATGAAAGTACGGTATTTTACTGTAAATTTAATTTAAATCGGAAAAAAACTAAAATGTTGCTACCATAGTTTGTATTTTGTACATAATCTTTACTTAATATCCTAATAATTTTTGTCATAAAAGAGAAATGTGTCATTTTGGCCCACAGTGTATTGTTGTGTGTTTCTACTGATGACTGCTGCTGTGCTCCAGAGACACTGATATGACTTAAAATCTAAACCATTGTATTTTTTTAACACATCAGAATTGAAACTGGGAATCATTAAGGATCAGAATCAGAAGTGATTCCCCACCCCAGCAGAGCTCTGGATCTCTCTTCACTAACAGTGTGTGCTGAAGTGAGGAACAGAGACGGACCTGAGCAAGCTGGGCCTGGGTCTGAAGATCCTGCTGATGACTGCTGATCTCCTTCCTCTGGATCTCCAGCTGCATGTGGAGCTGATTCACCTCCTCGCTCTTGTTCTCCAGCTCCTCACGGAACTGCTCCAGCTGCTCCTCCAGGTTCACAATCTAAACACACACACACTCGTTGGGTTTACATGTTTATGTTGTATGTTGTACAGACTGTATGTGGTATTGTCCTACACTGACCCTACACCTAAACCTACCCCTTACAGGAAACTGTGTGCACTT
>JAUMHI010000064.1:19488741-19511001 GCA_032359435.1 Enteromius unitaeniatus
GTGTGTGTGTGTGTGTGTGTGTGTGTGTGTGTGTGTGTGTGTGTGTGTGTGAGTGTGTGTGTGTGTGTGTGTGAGTGAGTGTGTGTGTGTGTGTGTGTGTGTGTGTGTGTGTGAGGAAGAGAGTGTTTGCTGTTTAAAGCTTCTTCAGGAGTTTGGCACGTCATGCACTGCATCTGAAAACAGCTGGAATCAAGAAACTCGGGGCGTAAACGAAAGCAAAGCATGTTTTTACATTTTGGAGGGAAAACTGTTAAAAACTCAAAAACACCTAAAAAAAACGTAATTAAAAAAAGCTAACTAATTAAAATAACTTAAGCTAAAATTTAAAAATCATAAAGTGTTCTCACTAACTGAAAAAAAATAAATAAATTACACATGAACCAAATTTTAAAAAAATGGTTATTAACTGAAATAAAATTCTTAAAACAGCTAAATTACATTTGTTGTAAAAACATTTGTTGGTTACGTACTGAAATGAACAAAAACTTACAAAATTAAAAAATTAATTAACACTAAAATTTTACAAATAGCTAAATTAAATACTATCATAGTATAAAATGGCTTATTATCATGGCATTTAATTATTTCAAATACTATTCTTAAGATACTGTAGTAGTATATGAACAATATTGAAGTTACACAACTAAGTGTCATAATAATAATAATTTATGCAAAATATAATTTGTTATTTTGGAGATTTTGGCACGATAATGAATCCTGATTCAACGACTGAAAAAGATTTCAGTCATTGAGTTAATCATACTGCAGCAGCTCTGATTTTACCCATAAACACGTTCAGCTGATCAGCTGTCAGTCAGACATTTGCTGTGTCCCGATTCACCTCCTAATACTAAGCCCTAGAACTATGTACTTCATCATAACTGTGTCTTTATCGAACGCTCTGCTGCTTAGTTACTCATTCTGTCAGCGTTTAAACTGCCCTGCAATCATCTTATCACAGGTAACAAAATATCCTTCTTGTTGAGTTTAATTTCCTACCATCATGAAGAAAACTATGTTTGCATGATGATGCATTTTAAATTCAAATATAACAGGCGTAACATTAAATAAAAAAACTCAAAGCCCTTTCTCTGACTGTCAGTCGGTTCCGCATAACCGCCATGTTTGTAGTTTTTTGAGCACTTGTTTGTAGTTCTAATCCAATCCTCATCTACTGTGCAATGTGTCGTGGACACTAGTAGCCCATCTGGGAATCTGTTCAGGGAAATACTCGTCCTGTTTTGGAACACTATTTAGGACAGATCGGGACGCAGCAAGTGTTTCTCTGGGCAGCAGCGAGTGAGTCATGTGACGTACGCAGCTCTCGAGGCCCCGCCCCCTCTCTCATGGCATCCTGTTGGCGCGACAGAAGCTGCCGCTCGTTCTGGATCTGCTGGCGCTCGAGCTCGAGCTCTCGGAGACGGCTAGCGGTCACACACAGCTCCTGCTCCAGACTCAGGTGCAGCTCGGTGTGCTCTCGGACCTGCTGCTCCAGAGCCAGACGCTCACCGGTGTACCCGTCAATCAGACCTGACACACACACACACACAGAGAGAGACACACACACACACACACGGTAAGTCCACACACATGAACCCTAATTATGAATCTCTCTACCCAGATCACTTGCCAATAAAACTTTTAATTTTCTGAATGTTGTTATTATAATGTATATATGTATTTTTTTCTGCATTGCTGTTGGAGTTTTCTCACATGTCTGATGTTTATTGAACTCTGGAAAGGTCCTATATAAATAAACATTATTATTATTATTATTATTATTATTATTATTATTACTTACAGTTATCATAACACAAAAAATACAAAACAAATAGACAACAAATAAAACAATGTTATTATTAATATTGTGGTGTTATTATTATTATTAAAGCAATACATATTTATAACAAATAAAATATATTATCAATTATAATAAATATTATTATTATTATTACTAATTAATTAAATCAATTACTATTACAATTATTATGTGTTTAAAACAAAACAAGAGTGAGTTAATTATTTACAAATCAAATAAAACATTATATTATTATAAAAAAGTATAATTATTAGACATTACTAAACAAAGCAAATTAAGCATTATTTTTACAACTATTATTTTTATTATTATTATTATTATTAATACATGTCCAAAACAAAATAAGTTTGAGTAAATGATTTTCAGGTGACCAAATATAATAAAACAAAAGCTACTATACTTTTAATTATTACATATTATAAATAATATGTATCAACATTATTAAATATATTAATCCACAATAATTTGTAATAATAATAGCATAAATGATAACATTATAAATAATAATGAGGAAATGATTTTATTTCTAGGCTTCAGTTATTGTTTGTTTTCTTATGATGTAATTTTGGACAGCCGATGTAAAATATAACATTTCATTCATTTGCATGAGTGATGAAAAGGACACACACACACACACACACACACACACTCAGCATGTCAGACTGTATTTATCTGAACATAAAGCATTTCTGCCCTGAATCAGTTCCAGGTCACTGCTCATCTCATTCCTCACCTTCTCCCACATTCTTCGCCCATCTGACCTGTGTGTGTCAAACTGAATATATTTACGAGGAAAACAAACCTGCATTGAGACCCGAACCCCTCAAACTCATTTCCTGACAGAGTGTCACAGCTCATGAATATGACAGGTCTGACCGTGTTTGAGCTCATTTGCAAACAAAATGAGGTTTCAGGGGCTAACAAAAGAGCTCTATACAGCACACATGACAGAAAACACAGCGCTGTACCTCACACACACACTCACACACACACACAGTCAGCATGACAACTGATGCTCCTGAATACATTTACAAACAAGAACCCATCTGTGTGAAGCTGAACTCACTGATCTAAAACTTTTAGCTGATCATCATAGTTTTAATGGTTTGTTCTGATCACTAACCATAATAATAACCATAATCTTCAGTAGAATTTAATTTCTCCCTGTGTAAACATGCACCGACGTCTATACTACTGTGTACTTCTCCTAAAACTGTGCTTTAGCAGTATTTCAAGGAGGAAGAGCCCTTCTAAAACACAGATCACATTATTTTAAAAGAAAAATTATTAAAATATAACATTTACTAGAAATAAAATATAAAATCATCAAAATTAAAACCCTAATTAAAAATGTACAATAATAAAAAAATATAATACATGTAAATAATTTAATTCAAATGTATTTGGAAAAAAAAATTAATAATACAAATAATATAATTTTAAAATGAAATTATTTTAAAACCATTTATTTTAAATGTCAATTTGATAACACTTTATTTTACATTACACCTATTAGTTGTTTATTAGTATTGTTTAGTGCTAATTAAGAACATATTAATGCCTTATTCAACATCCCTAATCCTATTCAACACCTAAACTTAACTAAATATTAATAATCAGCAAATTTGGATTTTATTTAGGGAATAGTCATAGTTAATAGTTAACAAGTGTTACTTGTTCTAAATTGTTACTGTTAATTCTTTAATAAAAACAAACCAAAATGTTACTATGACAAATTAGTACAATAATACAATTTGTCAAATAAAAAAAAAAATTTAAATAAACATTTTTAAATAAAACACTGAAAAAACTTATATTTATATTATAATATATTTATATACTTATATTTTTTATTATTTTATAAATTGCAATTTTTTTATTTTTTTTTTGTATTTATTGCAAGTAAATTATGTAAAAATAAATCAATGAAAACAAAACACTTTAAGACTGCTTTAAGTCTCTTTCCACTCAAAAGCAGATTTGTAACACAGCGGTTGTACGGGTGACTGTAAACACAAATGTATTTAAAGGTATCAGTTGTAAAGGCTAATGAAAGCATGTAAATGCAGGAGCGTGGCGGTCACGTTCACACATCAACAACAGTGCTGTATTCGGACCGAAGACAGAGAATGAGCCTCCGAGTCCAGACACGCTGGAGAAATAATGACAGAAAGACACGATCAAACCACAGAGACTCAGAACAGCTCAGATTACAGCTCCACACACACACACGAGTGTTCAGATCAGCACAGTTCAACAGATTAAAGGCTATTAGAAACACACTGCGCTTCAGCAACTCAACACACCTGATTTACAGTAAACACACACACTCGAGAAGAGCAAACACTCCCTACACACACACACCATCAGCACAGCATGTGACCTCAGGGGTGTGTGTGTGTTTAGTGCTCATCAGAGCCACTGTATCGTCTCGTGACATGACTATGGTAAACGTTTAGTGCTAAGCAGCAAACTAAAGCTCATTCAAACATTTACGACATGGCAATACACACACAGACACACACGTAACCCTGACAACACACTAAAAATGCTGGTCTGTTTGAAAAGTCTCTGAATGTCCAGCTATTGATGTGTGTGTGTGTGTGTGTGTGTGTGTGTTTACTGAAGGACCAGCCACTGCTGTCACCAACTGTCTCCAACACACACACACACACACCCTTGTTCTGGATCAGGGTTTACCAAACTGGGTTTTGTGAGGGAACTGCAGGTGCTTTGTAAATTATAATATATAAATTATAATATATTTACTATAATATAAAATATAATATAATACTATATATTATATTTTAAAAAGAGGAGACAAAAATTATTTTCAAATAAAAACAAACATAAAAATTTATGAATACAAATTATGAAAAATATACAATTGGTCGTTAAAAATAAGAAAATACATCATTGTAAAATAAAAAGGTAAAAGAAAAAATTAAATGTACAACAACAAATCAACAATTTTAAAATACAAATAAATAAAAATTAGGCACTAGCTCAAATGAATTAAATTGTAAAAAAAAAAAACAACACTTAATAAAATAAAATAAAATGTGAAATTAAATGTGGTTCCAGCACTTGTGGTCTGTGTAGAATTGAAGCGCAGGTTACAGAGTAGATTTATCATTGAAATATAAATTGGGTTTTACACTCTCTCTCTCACACACACTTTTGTTAATAAAGACTGTGACGAAAAACACTGGCAACATTGCCAGATATTAAGAGCTCAAATCCCCAATCAAAGCTTCACAGTTACATCGCTACACTTTCTTTCAGATGTTTTGCTTATTTTAAGCAATCTGGCAACCTCTAGCTCCTCACTGCAGAAGCTCCTGATCCAGTCTGAACACACTGACAAACAGTCTGCAGTTCAGAGATCTAGAGGAAAGCGTCTTCTGTTCTGAGATTCTGTTAAAAGCTCTTTTCTCAACCGCTGCTGTTTTAACAGAGAGAGCTTAAGCTAAGTCACATTTGTGAAACCATTGAAACCAAGACTGACACCCCTACTTTTAAGATGTCAGTACTGACAGACAGATATCTCAAAGAGAAACAACAAGCACAGAAACTCCAGTGTTGGTTGAGATGTATTTGGGCAGTAGAATGGGATCGTGACTCCCAGAATCCGAATCAGATCGGATCATGAAGCACCACCCCTAATAATAACGATCAAGAACATACAGTATATTACCATGAGACCAAGAGCAAGACAACAATGGTCTCGATCTTAAAAGATAACACTGATCTTATTTGGATCACTATAAAGGGCTTGTGACTCCATGCTAATTACCATCTGTCCTAAAATGTGTTGATTCTGCTTGACCAATACAAACTCAAAGTGTTAGTTTCTGTGGGGGGATGTGTGTCTTGGTCAGCAGACAGAAGACTAGTGTAGTGTGTTGTGTCTCTATGTACTTCTATAAAGTCAGGTGTGCATCTTTTACAATTTGAAAACAATTTGATGTTTTGTACAGTTTCACACACACACACACACACACACACCTTCAGCTCTGTGCAGCTCCAGGGCCAGCTGTTCTCGAGCTCGCTCCTCTTCTCCCAGACGCTCCTGGAGCTCTTCTTGTCTGTGCAGGAGCTCCTCAATCTCCTCGTTGTGTCTGAACTTCTCCCTCATCAGCTCCGTCTGTGTGATCCGAGCATGCTCCAGCTGAAACACACACACACACACACTAATACAGCAGCTGACATTCATCACACTGCTGTGTAAACCTGATCATAACATCTGCACATGTTCAAGAAATCTGCTTCTACAGAGAGGTTTCTGGAGCAAATTGTGTTCTGGAAACATTAAAGACATTAATATTCAATAACAGTCTGACATCCAAAACTGTGCAATGCATTATGATCTTGAGCTTTCTGAGGGTCAGGAAGGAAATAATGCTTTATTAAATTACTCTAAATTAACAATAAAGCATCATAATAAACATCAGAAATACGGTTTTAATTCAAAGTCATTCATGTTCATTTTACATTTTTACTTATTTTTTATTTTATGATTTTAATTTGACAGCTTTTTTTTAAAATAATTATTTACTTTTACTAAATGCTTTATTTTGATTAATTTAAATTAAAAATAATTTATCCATTTTAATTTAGCATTTAGCACAAAGTGTTTTGTTTTGATTGTTTCTTTTTAATTCATTTCTTTTTGTCCTTTCACATTTTTTATTCTCAGTACGATGTTTTTAAGGAAACTTTCATTCATCAAGGCAGCATTAAAGTGATCGATCGTGGCAGTACAGATATTTCTAATGTTACAAAAGCTGTCTTTTCAAATAAACGCTGTGCGTCACAGTTCCCACACTTTTCAGCACTGCTAATAATCAGAAGTGTGTGCTGAGCAGTAAATCAGTATATTATTATGATTTCTGAAGATCACTGAAGACTGCAGTAATGATGCTGAACATCACAGAAATATATTACACTTTAACACAGATTCACACAAACAAAAAATATTTTAAATCATAATAATATTTCACTATTTTTACTGCATTTCTGATTAAAAAAAAAAAGAAAAAGCAGCCCTGGTCTCACTGACCGCTCCACTCAGCTTTAAAGCTACACACATGAGAACCCAGACCAAAGCGCACCGGCTCGTCTTCATGTGGACACACACGGATGAGAAACAAAAGCCAGAGCTTTTCTGACAGGAGCCTGATCTTGTGCGAACACAAAACACACACACAAACACACCCAGGAATCTCGTTACAGCTCGGGCGACGTGTACAGCTCCAGAGCCTCTTATCTAACGACACAAGTGCCTATAAACCCTTCCAAAGGTCGGTCTTACGGTGTAGGGCGGTGTGGGCAGTGAGATCTTGGAGACCACTTTGAGCAGGTGTCCGCTGTGGCGCTGGTTGACGTGAGAGATCTGCGTCTGCACCACCACAGAGTTCTTCTCGTGGAGCAGCTGGCTCAGAGGGAAGGGTCGCGGCAGAGGGATGCGCGACTCCACCTCGTAAATATCCATGTCCTGGCTCTCCAGCCATCCGTCGCGCAGGACGGCCGAGTCCCAGTATGTCCGGTACGAGTCCATGTCGTCTCTAGGCGTCCTGCGTGAGGTCTGAGATGCGTCTCGTCACCACCGAGCGCTCGTTAATCAGAGCCATGATCCCTGAGCTGAGAGAGCTGGTCTCTATGGAAGTGAACACACACAGATCTCATGTAGAAGAGTCCCAGATGAACGAGGCGATCCGGAGAGGAAACTCAACTCCAACCTGTTGCCAGAAACACACACACACACTCTCTCTCTTGCGTTCACTGTCCCTCCCGCTGGAAACTCATTAACAATTCCATGCTTCCGTGGCAACGGTCCTGTGGGAAAACGCTGGGCCCCGTTAACGAGCGAGAACAGACCATAGCAGACTCTCTCTGTCTCTGTGTGTGTGAGAGAGCCGGGGCAAACACTTCCTGGTTTGTGGACATGTGTGGGATACGTCGACAGTAAAGGAGGAGTCAGGAAGCCTGCAGGTGATTTAACACACACACACACACACCCTGCCCGAGCCTGTCCGACCAGATTCCTGCTCTATAACCAAGCAATTAACAATTTAAGCCCCATAATGCATTCAGAATCTCTACTATGATCATATTCCTGCTCTTTCTGAATTATACTTATATCTTGTTCAACTTTTCAACCATACTGTGTCTGAGGAGCAAATTCTCACTAATAAGTCCACATTTATTATATCTATCTATAACATTAAATTTATTATACCTAAAACAACATGAACAATACTCTGAGGAGTTTTCAAACTAAATAAGTTAGCTTTCCTTTCTGAAGAACATACACTCACATATAACACACATACAATTCAGTCTGTGAGAGATATGGGAAAATATTTTACAAAAGTGTTTTGACACTAATATAACTTTCACCGATGTAATGGTACTCCATACAAACCCAGATCCAAAATGACCCAAACGTAACATTTTTAATTGGTTCCTAAGGACTATCCATCTGTTGTTTGAAGTCTAAATGGATCTGACTGCATTATGAGGTTAAAGACCACCAGGACCAGGAGAATTAATAATCAGTGTGTGTGCTGTTTTCTTTTCTTTTCTCTTCAAAGACTCTGAAAACAACATTATTGATTAACTTCTCCTCCTACACCCAAACCTCCGCATAAATCTTCATTCCTGAACAAGCCATTACACGATTAACTCGCAGAAAGCCATTAAGAGCTTCAAAACAAGCATCAGCGCCACAAACCACTGCAAATCCCTGCTCCTGTGATATAAAGCTGTTCTCACTCAGACACAGCTCTGATTAGAGAAGATATTCACGTCCATTAGTGTATCAGCAGATTAACAGAGCCTGGATGTGTGTGCATTCCCTCATCATTCAAGTCAAACCTGATCTGGAGCTTCAAATATCAATATTACCATATATAGCAAAGGAAGATAAAATATTTTTTACAAAAATAAATAAAAAATCAAACAAAACATAAAGGGCCGGTTTTCCGCATAGAGATTAGACTGAGCCAGGACTAGACCTTTGCTAATTTAGGACATTTAAGAATTTTTAGAAACATGTCTGTGAGCATTTTAAGACAAGCAAGTGCAAGCCTTTTCCAGTTTAGACAGCTCTTAACATTTATTTTAATCTAGGACTAGTCTTAAACCCTGTTCGGGAAGCTGCCCCAAAGAGTTTAACAGGAGTTAAAACATCTATATAAATAATGCAAAATGTGTAAAATAGAAAAAGTAAATAAAATAATTAAAGTTTCTTTTGACCAAAAGTTCTGGTCTTCTTTTAAGAATCCACCCAAAAGCTAAGCAAAAGTTAAAATGTCTTTATTTGTGATGAGAAACAAGTGAAAAATAAGTAAATAAATAACAGCTTATTTCTGACGACAAAAATTAAATAAAAGTCTGGTGTCACTAAAGCACACTAAGAGAGTAATAAGGAACCCCTAGTTTATTAGAGTCAGACAGCGGCTGTATTGGTTATCGGAGAGGTCATGTGTGCAGTAATGATCTGTGTCTCGGACAGGAAACTCAGACTAACCATCGGTGAAGATGGTTTCGCTTTACTGCAAACGGATCAACACAGGGGCGTGGCTACACTGCTGCCATGGCGACCAGAGCATTATGCAAATCCGCCCGTATCTACAGACAACCGAAGAGAAGGCCCTGCCCACAGCAGTGAACATGTGACCTTTGAGGAGAGTCTGATCTGACCTCACCAGCACACACACACAGCCTCATCACTGAACCACTCCACTGCTGGAGGGACAAAACAAGAGAATAAAATAGAATAAACCTTAATTACATAAAAACCAAAAAACATTTTTAAAAGCAAAAAAAGAAAAGATTTTAAATGGGAAATTAATAAATGTACAAATTATTATTTTAGCTTGTTCTAGGCTACATTTTTCATTATTTAAAGTAAACAAATAAATATATATATATATATTATATATAAAAAACATTTTAAAACTGAAAAAAGTGAAAACTGAAAATATAAAATCTAATCCTAAATATTAACAAAAATGATAAAAATATATAGAAATGATACTAAAAAAACATTGCTTAGCTTAATTATTTCACAGTTGGCATAGATTGTCATTCTAAAGTTTGGGCTCGGTAAGACTGAATGTTTCTGAAAGAAGGCTCCACTGCTCACCAAGGCTGCATTTATTTGATCAAAAGTACAGTAAAGTCATGAAATATTATTGGAATCTAAAGCAGCTTTTTTCTGTATGAATCTGTGTTAAAGTGTAATTTCAGGGCTCGCAATATCGCTAGTCGGCTAATTATTCAAAAAATATATATTTTTACTCTCTCTCTCACCTGTGTTTGAATATAAAAATTCATAATTGATGGACAACTAGGCTATTTCAGGGAAAAGACATCATTTATCATAAATTTTTTTATTTGGCCACCTATTTGCAATAGAAATGCTAGAGCCTATTTAATTTATTCAACAAAGACGTGGATATTTTGTGTGATTTCTGAATGCTTAAGATCATAAAATCAATCACACCGTATTAACAAAATCAGATAGTTTCTGTCTATGGCTACAATTGTAATTTATAAATCATGCAATGTAATTACAATTAATTTATTGACTTTTATATTTATAGAAAGTTCTTTTTTGACCCCATATAGGCTAGTAGGTGTTTTTTGAGGGAGGGAGCACAACAATACTCACCCGTTCACCAGCAGCGGCTCTGAATATTCTACACGGCTCTTATGAGTGCATAGACATTTCTGTTCAGCTAGAACCACAAATTTGAGTTGATTGTAATTTTACTATTTTATACAGTTGTTGTAATTTGTGTTTTAACATTTTTTTTTATTTATGTTTTGTTTCCTTTACAATATAATACATTAAAATAATCTCTTTTTTTTTATTTCGGGTTACTAAAAACTGAAGAGTGCCTGCCCGAAGGGCTACCAGGGATTTAGAAATTTTGCGAGCCCTGAATGTATTTCTGTGTTACGCAGCTGAATTTTCAGCATCATTACTCCAGTCTTCAGTGTCACATGACCCATTCAAATCATAATAATATACGGATTTGAAGAAACATTTCTGATTGTTGTGTGACGTGCTATTTTTGTGGAAACTGTGCTGCATTTTATTTTTCATCAGTACCTGAGAGCTGGTCTCGGTGATGGCGATCAGCAGCTTCTCGACGGCGCTCTGCAGGCGTGTGCTGAGGGTCATCAGAAGCTCCTCCCTCTCTGGAGACAGCTCCACCCCCTGCAGCTGCAGCTCCGCCCCCTGGATCTTCAGTGACAGCTCTAGGCCTTCATCGCTCTCGGTCTCGGCTGAAACCAGGCTGCCGTCATCAGCTCCCGTCTCTCTGCTGAAGAAGGTCTCTGAGGACACGTCTGTGAGCGGGACACAAGAGAGGAGCCGCATCAAAACAACCGACCCAGAACCACAGAAAACAGTCTTTACATCTTAACCCAACAGCACACAGCTTTAACCCTGTCCAGCTTTTGATGTTTCTGAAAACCACACAACACAGACATATGAGGTTAAGACTTAATGAACTACTGATGAATGGATGAAATGACAAAGAATGAGTCGCTCGGATGATCTCACACAATAAAGATGTGGTTTCACTCGGGGTCTTTTGTGTGTTTTGGGTGTTGAGTTACAGGAGTGTCCGTTTCACATTCAACCATACGAGATGTCCAGGGTGTGATACTCTATATTTCATATCAGGGTTAATAGAGTTATTATGGCTATTATATTACACTAAAACCAAAGCAGAAACTTAAACCATTATAAAAAAAAAAAAAGAAACATGCTTTCACATGAGTTAAAGCTACTGAAAATGACAAAAACATACAACGACATTATTAAATTTACAATACAATAAATTATTAAATATTATTCATAAATAAAACATAATTAAAAAAATATTTAAAATAAGAATAAGACACAAAAAAAACAACAATTTTACTAAAACTACAAAAAAGTGGTAATAAATATTTATAAATAATAAAACAAAAAAAACATTAAAAATATTAATAAAAAAATCTTGACAAACAAAATGACTAAACCTAACTAAATTTACAAAACAATATTAATAATTATGATTAATAAATAAATTAAATAAAAAACTGATTCAAAATAATAAACAACAACATTTATTAATAAATAAAAAACTTTTGAATTAAAAATGATAAAAGTATGTCAAGAAGACTAGGGCTGGGTGATATATATCGAACTATATATTCAAGCGCATCTCGTCAGTGAAGCCGGTTCTTTGATTAGTGCTAAATCTCCGTCAGCTGTTTTTAAACACAGCGCCAGTTTATGAACAGAGCAGAAAATAAAATATTAACTACAACCCAACTCAAAATAATGATACAAATCATTATTTGTAGAAATAAGAAACCAAAAAATTATTAAAACGAACTCAAATTCAAATAAATAATAAATATCACTAATAAAAAAATCTCTCATAAAATGCAAGCTAAGTTTTTAATATTAATATAACGCTGTCCTGAAAGAGTGAACACACCCATACACCTTCACAGCAAACACAAAACACCTCTATGCAAAGACAATGAGTCAACAGAGAAGGACAAACGAGACAGACAGGATCTGATGCGGCTTCACTGGTTCCTGCAGGAGCACACATCAATTAAAGAGTCTCGTCATTTGTTATTATCTCGTCACGTCTCTAAATCTTTT
This sequence comes from Enteromius unitaeniatus, assembly GCA_032359435.1. NCBI lineage: Eukaryota > Metazoa > Chordata > Actinopteri > Cypriniformes > Cyprinidae > Enteromius > Enteromius unitaeniatus. The sequence continues at coordinate 19,501,242 of JAUMHI010000064.1, forward strand.
ACTGAACCGTACCTTTTTTACGGAAAGAAAACAAAATGAACAAGTTCATTCCACCTTCTGTCTCCTCTGAGTCACCGTAGTGTCTCGGCAGTCAATCAGACACACACAAGCCAAAATATCTTAAACTGTGCAAGCTTTGTGTGTGTGCTTGGGCACTTAATAGGCCGAAGACCTTTAAAGACTCATAATTTATTAATAAACGAGCGATTAGTTGACTTTAAATGAATGACTACTAGTCGATCAGAGAAACCGAGGACAGCTCTAGCGATTAACAACAACACTTTCAACACTTTGGGGTGAAGTAACCCTGTGATGCTGTTGAACATCCTCTGCTGACTTCAGATGAAATCAAACCCAATCAGAGACGAGCAGTGTGTGTTTATGTGTGTCAGGTAGCCTAGCAACCACATAGTGACACCTCAGCAACCACTAGAGCTGAGACGGTACGGCGATGCATTGCCCATCGAGAAATGCCTCTGCTGTTAAAACATAACAAAATCAAAATCTATTCCAGAGAAATCATGATGTATTCTGCATCAATGTATTGTCCCAGCCCTAGCAACCACCTCCAGGTACCATAGCAACACCCAGCCTCCAGACGACTCTTACTGGACGCCTCCAGGATGCCCTCCACATGACGGCCGATGGTCTCCTCCGCCGCCGCCGTGGTCTTCAGGACATCGATCAGCACCAGACGCAGACGAGCGTTCGTCTTACGCAGAACATCCCTGAGAGAGAGCACCACAAACACAGTTCATTCATTCACTCATGCAAATGTCAAATTTAACTAAAATAACACTTATTAAATCTTAAGTCATAAAAATGTACATTTAAAAAAAAAAAAACAGTTGCAAAGTATTAAATCATAGAATGAATAAAAATATAAATAATCTTAATATGAAAACAAACCAAAATAATGTACAAAAATGGACTAAATAAAAATGTAAAACTAAAATATATTTAAAAATAAATAAAATAAAATATAATAAAATAATGAATTCAGAAAAACTTAAAATAAATACATAATAAGCAGTGTAATATAAAAACATACATATATATTTTAAATAAAATCTGAATAATAATTACAATAATTAAAATAAAACTTCTCTAAAGAAACTAAATGATTAAATTGTAAAAACACCTAAAATGAAAATCAATTATTTAAAATTTAAAATAAAGTATTATAACATCCTAAAAAGTCTAATTAAAATAATCTTAAACACAAAACTAAATAAAATACTAAAAAATAATTACATAATAATAGTAGTAAATAATTATAAACAAATCAAAATTACACTGAAAGCAACAGTTCAATGTTTTTGTCTTTTTTTGTTTAGTTTTTTGGGTTTGGAGGGTTTTTTACTGATTTTGGGGAAAGTGTGTATGACTGCACAAGGCTGTATTCTAAATTTAACATTCAAATAAATAAAGAATGAAAAAAATTAATAAATTAAATAAAATTAAAAAATAATGAAACGTTTAATAAATCAAATCTAATCTCTAACGACTTTACAGAACTTTGTGTTTGTGCTCAATTAAATGATTAATGAGCAGTAATAGGCGCTCACCTCTCGGCTGTGATGACATCAGACGAGAGCTCTGGGTCCGAGGTGATGGCTCTTCCCTGACCTCTGCCCTTCGTCGTCTCTTCCTCTTCCTCTCTCGTCTGGAGTTTATGAACAGGCAGAAAAGAAACGGCAGACAAGAAGCCCGTCATTTGATCAGAGTCCGCTGTGTTCTTCAAACTGAGCGCGGCGGCTCTCTCACACACACACACACACACACACAGTCAAATTCAGCACAACAGTACAGCAGCTTGGACTCCGCTGCCATAGCAACAGCTGCACCCGAGAGCAGAGCGCCACCCGACGCCACAGACAGGAAGAGCATGACCGTTCATTAATAGTTACATATTCACAAATGTTTGTAAATTAATTAATTGTCATATATTTATTAAGGATTATATATGTATTCAAATGCTTGTATCTATTTATTATTATGTATATAATAATTTATTATGATTTTTCAGCAACAGATCTCTTTTTGAGTCAGTGTTTACGCTACCTGCTCCGTCTGTGTGCTGCTGCTTTGCATGCTGGGAAGCAGGTGTTCATCTCTCCGTCTCTCGATCTCGTCTTCTCCCTCCTTCATCTGCTGCAGCTCCAGCTCCGTCTGCGTCAAACACACACACACACACACACACACACGTACAATCAGCAGCAGAATCACACACACACACAAAGTTTAACGGCATGCAGAGCACATCGCATCCAAAGAACCGCAGACAAACAAAGATGAAACTCATGAAAACTTCACAAGGAACAGAGCCTGACAGAACTCAGAAGTCAACATGAAATCAAAACCAATGATATTCCAGCTAAACCGTTCAGTCCTGACGGATAAAGTGTGGCTCATCATCATCTTGTTTGATTTAGGAAATCTCCCACTTTATAGACGTTAAACGTGGGAATGTGGTATCATGCTGATTTATACACCAATATTACCATCAACCAGCATAAATGACAGCACTAACTGTAGTAAACTCGGGCTTTGAGCTGATGAAAAAAAGATTTAAATGCATAATTTAAAAAATAAAACAAATCAAAATATAGCTAATGAGCAATATATTTAATAATAGAAATTTTAAATAAAAATATTTTCAAATTAAAATGATAAAAAACTCAAAAAAAACAAAAAAATATATATTAACAAGTAAAACTTAAATACAGATAAATTCATTTTAAAATTAACCCAAATTAAAAACTAAAAAAAAAACTTACTACTAATAAAGTCACATTTAATTTTTTTAAATAAAAATAAACCTGTTATTAAAAGTTAATTTAATAAAATAAAACAAATGAATTAAAATAAACTTAATAAAAATGTATGAAATAATAAAAATGTTAAATTAAAATAAATAAATCACTTTAAAATTAATAAATAAATAAATAATTAAATGATAAAAATTTCTGAAAATAAAATACAATAATTTATAAAAAATAATCAAAATAAAAGTTAAATGCAAGCAAATGTGTTGTTAAATATATAAAATATGAACTTAAAAATGCAGGGAGGCAAGTTAGTATTTTAGTTTGAAGGGGTTTGGGAATTCCTGACCTAAACAATGACTAACTAGCTGTTTGACTGCTGGTTAACACTCAACAGCCCAGAAGACATGTTCTTCCAGGAGTCACTCTGTGATGTAAACAGACTTCTGTTTCATGTTGACTTTCATAAGCAGTCTGGATGAAGATGGTCTGGGTGTGTGAGACAAACAGAGAGAGAGAGAGGGGAACAGGAAGTGCTTCCACAGGAAGGGTTGTGCACCTGCAGGAGCTGCTGGCTGAGTGTGTGTATCTGAGCCGTCAGGAGTGTGTTCTGCTCCTGATACGCCTCCAGCTGAAGAGTGTGAGACGATCTGAGCGCCTCGGAGCTCAAGTCCTCTTCATCGTCATCATCGGCTGGGGTCTCTGTGTGTTCCTGCTCTTCCTCATCATCTTCCTCATCGCTGGCCGTCTCTGAAGGGATCTCTCGCTCTCCTCTGAACTCCTCCTCCTCTTGTGTTGTGTGTTCAGTGATGAAGCTCTGCTCTTCTTCAGGAGACTGTGGAGTCAGTGTTAAACTCAATCATCAGACGTCAGCAGTCACACACACAAGAACGATAACTACAGTAATACAGAGAGCCCACACCACAGCTCTAACGAGAGCTTTAACGAGCTCCAGCATTTAAAGTGACAGACAACAAAACTCACATAAACAGCTGGTCTGGACACTGATACAGTGATCAATAGTTCATTTGGTATCAGTTGACCTCATTAATATTTTGAATTCATTTTCTATTTTATTTTAAAAAATTATGTTTTAGCCATTTTGTTGCATTTTCATCAGTTTAATAATTTTTATTTCGTTTTAATTTAATTTTTTTTTTTTTTTTTTATTTTTTTTTTTAGTTATTTTATTTTAGTTATTTTTAAATCAGAATGAATCTGAGAGGAGTTTTTAAATATCAGTTAAATAACACGCTCATTCCCATCTCGTCAAAAACACTGTGTGTGTTTTCATGCAGGTAATGTGAGCTGAAGGGCTTAAGCATCCTACAGATCATCCACACACACACGCACACACACACGAGGTTCGTCTTCTATAGCTGCAGAATGAATCAGAGTCTCATGTGAGCTCATAAAGGAAACAGAGATTTCACTGATGACCAAGGTCTGAGTCCTGACCTTCATCAGTGGGTGCTCCTCATCCTCGCTGCGGTCCGTCTGTACACCGGTGCTGGTCTCGCGAGCTTCTCTGCTGATCCGGGCCTGTTCGGTCTGCTGTGCAAACTCCACTGACATCTGCACGATCACCTGACGCAGCAAACACACACACACACCGTTTCAGATTCATAACAGCAGACATTCACAACATCAGACTCCTGAACACATGGATTCAAGACACAACTTTCTTACAGAAACTTCACTGAGGTGTTCTTACTAAAATATTTTTTTTTAAAAGCATGCAAATATTTGAAAACAATTAAGGTTTTGAGCTAAATGAAAAAATCAGTAAAATAATAAAAGTTACAAATTATTTCAGCGCATCATTAGCTGAGAATCTGCACAATTCCCAACAGCACTCCTCATAGAAGCTCATGCAAACCTCACACAGGATAGCAAACACTTAAACATGAAGCTGTGAGGAAGTTAAGGTTTGCACCTTGGCGATCTCCTCCTGCAGGTCTCTGAGCTGAGCTTCCTCCGGAGACGAGTCTCTCAGTCTCTCCTCCTCATCCTCATCCTCCTCCTGAGATGGAAACAGCAGAGAGATGAGCCGGACACACACACACACACACACACACACACACACACACACACACAGCGGAGGAGGAGCCGAGTGTGTGTGTGTGTGTGTGTGTGTGAAAGAGCTCTTTCTCATGGACACACACACACGTGTCTCTTTGTGGCTGTAATCAGACCCTGGTTTTCTCTTTATTTCTTCTTTTATTTGTTGTGTCTTAATTTAAAACGGAAGTAATATTTAATGTACAAAAAAAAAAAAAATAGGCTACATTAAATTTTAAATTAAATTGTTAAAGAATTAAATTGTCTGTATATTAGTTTTTGTAAAAAGCCAATTATCATAAAATATTGTAATGGCATTAAAAAAAGGAATAATTATATACAGTTTACAGTGAACAAATTGTACAGTTTTACTTTAAATAGAAATTATGTTTTTTTACAGAAATCCTATTTAATAATCCTATTTTTTTAAAAGTGTAACATAAATCATTGAAAGTATGTGTATTGTTTATTACCATGGTGACCAAAGAGATCCTGTAGAGCACAAAACCAAACATGCACCGGGGTTGTAACGTGAAAAACACTATCAAATATCTTCCACAGCGTGAGAGTGTGTGAATGAAGAGCACAGAGACGCTCACTCATGCGTGAGCTGTGTGTGTGTGAGATGTAGGGCAGCTCTCAGCCGCAGGCCGCTAAACACACACACACACACAGCAGGGCTGCAGACACTCCAGAAAAACACAGGAACGGAGAGAAACTCTGAGCTGAGACTGACCTGAAGACGTTCACGACGCTCGGTGCTCGTCATCAGCGGAGGACAGGCGCTCGGCATGCTGGGAAAACACAAACACACAGCCAGAGAGTCAGCGTCACACGTCTCCATACACTGCACTGGTATAAATTCATTCAGAAATAAACAAAAAAAATTATATTTTTTCTAAATAAAATGTTAATTATTTAATAACAAATTGTATTTTAAATATTATGTGTGTAAGATTATATAACAAATAAATGTAAAAATAATAATAATAATAATAATGAATGATATATCATGAGCTATTGTTTTGGTATATGTATTTTGCTTGAATAAAAATGATTTCTGCATGAATAAAGAATATTGGGGGAGAGCGAAATGTGTTTTATTGTCATGAAAATAACGCAACAAATCTTAAAGGGATACTGCATCCAAAAACAAAGATATACTGACTGCTTATAAACTAAAAATCAATGTTCTCCACAGGCTTTCAGAGAACGAATGGATTTATTTATTGATCTTAAGATTTTTGCATTTGATGAATCAAAACCCACTTTAAATGAGCTTTAACAACTCAAACACAAGTTCTGTCATTAGTTTGCATTCTCTCAACAACAACATGTTTTCTTTATTTTATTAAAAAAATATTTAGCATATTTTCACAAAGTGATAACCCTGGATGATTAGTTAAATTCTATCTTTATTATCTCGATTCTTTATCATTAACCAGCAAGTCCTTTAATATATTGCACTGTACAAAAAGACAAGTAAAGAGTAAAGTCCCTCTGAATACACTGTTTGATAAGGAGGGGCCTGAAGAGAAGAGAGAGAGAGATGTGATCGTGAACCAGCTGTGTTTGGTGATGTGACGAGTGTCCAGGAGAGGGCAGCACAGCTCAGAGAAACAGCTGGATCTCTCTCATCAGAGCACTGTTCTCACACACACTCTCACACACACAGGGCTGAATTTACAACCCGAGAGGCCCTGTGTTTTCAGGCTCTGTGAGTAAATGTCAGTCTGACAGCAAATGAAAAGTTACGAGTCTTCATTAAAGCGCTCAGCGAAGCGACTGAGAGAAACCTGACTTTAATTACAGCAACAACAACAGCTTTAATAAAGGAAGACGGATCACAAAACGTGTTTCTCACACACTTTCCTGTCAGCTGAAACCTTACTTCAAAGTTAATATAAAAAAACATGACCAAACATTCACAGATCACTCAGATACTATTACAGTTTATTATTTTATATATATATATATATATATATATATATAAATGTGTGTGTGTGTGTGTGTATATAGTGATGTTCAGCATCATTACTCCAGTCTTCAGTGTCACATGATACTTTAATGATAAACATATTTAACTTTTTTTACTGTATTATTGAATAAATAAATTAGTGCTGTCGAATCATTAATCGCATCCAAAAAAGTTAGTTTACATAATATATGTGTACCGTCTATATTATTTATGTGTATATAAATACACACACATACAGCAATTATTTTTCATATATATATGTACATTCTTATATTATTTATAAATATAGATGCATGTATGTGTATTAATATACAACAGAAATATGCTCAGTATATTATGTCAATAAAATGCGATTAATGTGATTTATCGTTTCACAGCACTAACATAAATGATAAGCAGGAGAGTCGTAATCGTAATGAACTCTGGGTCAGTAGTGAAGTGATGTTAGTGAGGTCAGCACCTGAAGACGTCTCGGGCTCCGGTCAGCTCCTGGACTCTTCTCTGAAGCAGCAGGATCTCGGCTGTGAAGCGCTCCTGAGTCTCCTGCATCTGCTGCTGATAGAAGCTCTTCAGACGCTCCATCTCCTGCCTCTGAGGCTCCTCAAACTCTGCCCTGAGCTCTGCAGGACACCACAAACACGTCAAGAGACAGAGATCGACACAAAACATCACCCGAGTCCAAAACTCTGATTCATTCATCTAGTATTTTACTTTGAGGCCATCCAGATCCAACTAAAGAGAGAAAATGGAGAAATCTTCCCAAAACAGGGTTTGTGAGGTGATACAATATAATAATAATAATGATTAATTGAATTCTAAAAAACTGTTTTATTCAAATAAATTATTAATAACAAAACTCTTGATTTAAAGCAATCGAGATCCAATTAAAAAGCAAAAGAAATCAAAGTGAAAATTGTTATATTTATAACAGGTTTAATAAAAAAAGGGTTTTATAAAAAATAAGAAATAAATTAGAAAAATATTCTATTAAAATAAATGACTTTTAATTTGAGATCCAAATAAAAAGACAAAATGATCAGATATTATTTTTCATCTCTACAGAATTTAATTATCTGGATTATACAACAAAAGATACTTATGGTTTAAAAGAACATGCTTATTATTAAGTAAATTATTATAATTTTTTTTTAAATGTACAAACAGTATAATAAAGTATTCATAAAAATTAAAAAAAAAAAAAAATTAAACAGCACACATTTCTGAAATATTTAATTCACTGAATTATCCAGATTTATTTTACAAAACAAAAAATATATTTATTTATTAAAGAATTTATTTATATATATATATATATATATATATATATATTTATTTATTTATTTATTTATTTATTTATATATTTACATCCATACACACACATATACATGTATATATATATACACACACACGCACACTGTATATATACATAAATATATATAAACACATTATATGTGTATGTAAAAATAAAACAAATATTTTTAAATACTAAAGATTATTATTAAAATACTACTTTTTACTTTTTAAATGCTAAAAACAAAAATACTGCACTTTTTTTTTGTTTAAAGGACTTCTGATGACAAAAACGTTTGGGAACAGTCAATCAATTTGGGACGCGTTCTATTCTAATCTCATCAGTTATCATGACACAAACGGTCTCTGTTTAAGAGCACAGAGTAAGGGTCAGTGTCTCTTTGATGGGACTGGATCTCTTAATAATAGATGTAAAGCAGTGTTTGAAGTGTGCGCTGACCTGTGGGATGACCGCTGTCTCCGCTCATCTCCTGCGTCTGCGCAGACAGACTCTCTCGAAGCAGCTCGAGCTGAGCGGCGTGGATCTGAGACAGACTGATGCGCTGAGCCTCCAGCTGCAGACGACACTCCTCCTGAACACACACACACACACACAGCTGTGGTTAAAGAAGGCTTAAATACATGAGTTAGTCAACAGAAACATGCCCCAAATCTGAGCAGCATCACACCAAACCAAAAGCTACAAAACCAACCCCTTATTTAAGGATAAAGGATCAGAGAACAGGCGGAAAATGATCTGTAAAACAAGAAAAACTGCAAAAACGTGTCTGCATCATACCACCAACTTCAAAAATAAATAACATTTAAAAATGTTGAAATAAATAAATACAGTATTTTAATAGAAGCAGCCAGGCCTGATTTAGGACCATTATGATAATCTTACTCTCATAACACTAAGATGAAAAATAATTAGATTATCTACACTGTAAATACTAAATACAATACAACTATAAGTCTATTTTAGGACCATTAAGATCTGTTTCCATGAGATGGTTTTAAGGTTCATCCAAAAAAAATGTAAAAATCAGCTGGCATCCTAGAGAGTAAAAACACATGCTATGCTTTCGAAACATTTATTTAAATTGATGAGCCTAAAACCTCCCCTTCAGACTCAACCAATGGCGGGAGACCGGGGGCGGGACTATCTGAAAGCACCGTTGTTCAGAAACTCTTTCAGGAATCAGTATCTGCCAATATACATTAAACTAATATTAACTAACAAACTAAAACTAACAAAAATAACAGTAACATGTATTTACTTTATAATGCTAATCTAAAACTAAAAAGGTTTTAGCTGTTTATACTAAAATGTATTTTAGTTTATAATACTACTATAAAGCTAAAATCATAAAAATACATTTATTTAGTTTATAACAGCATCTCAATAACACTAAAATAACACTGAGCTTTCAGGCTGGATGTCTTGTGAGTCTTTATCTGAAACAAACATCTAACAAAAGCATTCATATGAGCCCCACACACACACACACTCTCACACACACTCTCACACACACACACTCACACACACACACACACTCTCACACACACACACACTCACTCACACACACACACACACACACTCTCACACACACTCTCACACACACACACTCACACACACACACACACTCTCACACACACACAC
>JAUMHI010000064.1:19516142-19543319 GCA_032359435.1 Enteromius unitaeniatus
TCATTATTTATTCTCTTCATCTAAATGGAACAAGTCACTCAGCAGTTGTTGAAATTAATTGCAGCCTAATGTCTTATCAGTAGATCAGGCAATAATATTATAGTTATGGATGCTGAATTTGACCGTTCACCTCCATGTCTTTGTCCAATTTAGTTATTTTTACTACTTTCTGAAATGAATGGCATTATCAGAATGGATAATGAAGGCACATGTTGACTGCAGCAGCTGTATTCTGCTGTTTATTGGTAGAGAAGATGCTGTTCTTGTATTTAGAGATACAGTAATAATGCGCTTCTCTAATGATGAGTGGTTTGTTCATCAGATGGGTAAAGGCTCGTTCCTCGCTGGGAAGAACTTCACCATGGCTGATGTGGTTTGTTTCCCCGTCATCGCGTATTTCCCACGACTTCAGTGAGTGAATCTCTCGGGATATAAAGCGTTTTTCATGTTCTCTTGGTTGATCAGATGCATTATGTCATGAAGGCTTCATAAAATAAGGATTGTTTGAGTGTGAAAAGCGTATGAGATATTGAGTACATTATGAGGGTTAATGATTGATGCTGTCAGGGGAAGGTTCAGATGAGGCTGGTTTAATGTTTGATCTGCTTTCAGCTGTCCTCCAGAGCGTTGTCCCAGACTGATGGAGTACTACGAGATGATAAAGGACCGTCCCAGTATTAAAGCCAGCTGGCCGCCTCATTGGCTGGAGAAACCTGAGGGTCCAGACACACTCAAGAACCTGTGAAGAACATCCTGAACACACTAGCAACATAAAACCATCAGTTATTCAGTTTCATCTGTAAACTTACAGTATTAAATCACCCTTTACAACGTTTATATTTTGTTATCATTTTGGCTTTTTTTAAAGCATCAATTCTACCACTTGTTTTAAATGATTAGCACCACACACACATTTATGTAGTGTATAACAAGCAAAAATGGCAAGTAAAGAGTAATAAAGAGTAATTCAGTGCAGGAGAGAGTCATCATTCTGAAGGGGGTTAATCTCACTCCTCCTTCCCACTAAACACATGTCCCACTGTCACCGTACCAATCATATGCAGCATTCAGTTTGTCAACGTGTTTAAATGCTGACTATTTTCATTATAAAGCATGTATTTCCAAAGGCCAATTCGTATTTTCTTGTCTGCTTCACCAAGACTTAATTTTATTAATTTCTTCTCTTCACTGTTTTAAGGGGGTGCACCGCTCCCGGAAGTACTGCAATACCGGGTGGATGCGCGGAGTGGACGGAGCAAGCCCCTGCTCCAGCTCCCTGCTCCAAACATCAATTTAATATATGGTGTCCAGATCGGACACGTATCAGATATTAAACTGATAAGAACAGATACTACACTTGATCTTAGCCAAAAGGCCGAGAAGCGATACCCATAAACTCTCAGCGCTGAAACTCTCAGCGCATCTCAGTGACGGTGACCCTATCACAGTAACACACACACACACACACACACTCCAGAACTAACCACACACTCACAGCACCGTCACACTGAATACAACCATGCCCCCAGTGTCTGTCTGCAGACTGCAAGAGAGAGGCGTAACAGGAAGGGGGCGTTACTTGTAGCAAGGGGCGTAAATTGAAGTTGTCCAAATCACACAGAACCACGCGAGATGTCAAAACGAGATGTTGTCGGCCAGATGGCCGCTCACAGAGAAAACGGCAATGATTCTTAGTTAAGAGTTAAATTTTAGTTGTATATGTAATTTTCATACGTTCAGTAGTTGATAATCCATTAAAACTTAACCTTCCTCTGCATTCTGGTTTTAATTTGTTATTTGCTTTTACGAACAATATATGATCTACTTAAAGATAAATGTCCGCAGTTTGCATAAACCTGGATTAATATCTGCATGTCCATTTAGGTTCTGCTTTAATTTACCTTTTGCCATAGACAGGCCTGTCAACATACATTACCATTTAACAACAGTACCACCTTACAGCCCATTTCAGCCCAGACACCTACAATACATCCCAACATTTGTAAAAAATAAAACTAAAAAATTGTATACTGTATTTATTAAACTGTAGAAGATCTCTCGTTTCCTGAATAAGTCTGAAACACGCTGTTCCCATCAAACACTAGACCAGAGGGTAATAACAATGGTTTGAGACCCTGTTAATCAGATAACTATTATCAACGCTTACAAGCTTTTCACTGAAGTAGAGTTCAATCGTCAGGAAAACAAAAAGAGTGCGTTCCTAAAAAACCCTGAACGATTTCGATATCGAGTTTCATTGCGAGTACTTTGTTTATTTTTTGTTTGGATTTTTAATTAACTATTCCTTTGAGGTCCTTAGTAGGATCGCAACTAGGCTTTCTTATTTGTAAACTGCTGATAACGATTTAAAAAAATGGAATTGAGATTTAATAAATTAGAGAAATCAAGTTCTTATACACAAATTACTTTACAAACTCCATTGATATTTACATTTGTATATTTCCTTCAGATTAGGCAACGAAGTCAACCAAAATAAAATGGTTTGAAGAAACATATTTAATAATTGATGAATATCAATGTCCATTCTAAATAATAACTGTTAACTTTCTGGAATGGTACAGCAAGCTTTTGATTCACTAATAATAGTCCCAGTTTACATAAATAACTGTCAAACAATTAATTGCATCCAAAACAAAACCTTTTTGTTTACATAATAGATATGTGTGCGTTCTGTGTGTATTTTTTGTGTATAAATCCACACACATGCATGCATAATAGTCCATAAATATTTAATATATAACTCAAATTTGTATATTATATATATATACACACACACATAAATGCATTGGGGTGTATTTATATATACACATAATAAACATATCTTATGCAAACAAAAACTTTTGGATGCAATTAATCACAACCAACCGTTAAACAGAGGCTTTTGCATCTGAACTCATCTTATGTAAAAAAAAAAAAATTGAGTGCTATTTAAAATTTTCTTCTGAAATGAACATTTCTATCAGGATCCTATGTTTAGGTTTCATTGCCGTTCAAGTGCCTCATTTCAGAAGACAAGTTCAAATGGCACTTAGAGCATCTAAACTCTACATATACACATATTAATATGACTTTTTTATTTATTTTTACTGGGACTTGTGCATATCTCCACAGTTCATCTCTAGAAAAGCAGGTTGAATGAGGTTTCTATTTACACAGACATGCACAGACGTGGGACAGACACCACCTCCACCACGTTTCCTTCTCACAGGTTGCTTTTCTTCATATATTTCCCCAAACGCTCCAGCCGTTTCTGAAGGATGCGTTCATCATTCATGGAGGCAGCGTGCCATGAGCGCAGCGGCGTGAGCAAGAGCGTCCGCTGGAGACCTCCTAGTCATCCTCATCATCCTCGTCTGATGAAGAGCGGCAGCGGTCGAGGAGGTAGCAGTGCGCGAGGCTCCGGAGCTGCTCCATGGACTCGGAGACCTCGGTCGGCTCGGGGCCGTGTGAGAGGAAGCTGGGGGCCACACGCCGCAGATCCAGCGCAGCACAAGCTTTCTGCAGCTCAGAGAGCTGGAGACCCACGGCAGGACTGGACTGAAGAGAGGTCAGCACAGGAAGACCCAGCACCGGCGGAGAAGGAGCTGAGAGAGGCGAACACAACATTCTTTGTGTACAAGTTACACACAGATGGACCCAATTTTTAATAATTTAATTGTATTCTTTTTCCCTTATTTATTCAACATAAACAGTTTGTTCAATGATTAACTTTCCAAACCATATCCAAGGAGAAAATTGCTCTTTTGACGTTTTTCAAATGCAGTTATTAGCATGAATGGTCATGTGACGTGCGTGTTAGGTTGTGTGTAACGAAGCGCAGCGGAAAAGCCACAAGGATCGTTTTCATTCTGAAATGACATTTTCAAAATAAAGCGCACAGGCCTAAGACTGCTTTGTGCTCAGGGTCACGAGCTGATGGATGTAGAGCAGCACTCACTGTAATCAGCAGGGCTCTGGCTCTGGTTCTGGAGGAAGCCCTGCGGACTCAGACTCGGACTGAAGATCTGCGGGAACGGAGGGGTGACTTTACTGGCGCTGGATAGCAGCTGAACCGCCCTGAACACACACAGAGAGAGAGAGAGAGATGTCTTAGAGCTGAAGATCAGTGCAGTGCTGTAACAGCGTGAGTGTGTGAGAGACTCACAGTGGTGCTGATGGGTAATGTGACCTGACGTAAGCGGTCAGAACATCCTCTCCTGAGCACTGAGAGTGCAGAGAGCTGGGCGGCTCGGTGCCGGGGAGCAACGGACTGTAAAAAATAAGAAGATTATTCACTGTGTGATTTCATTATTTATATACTGTTACAGTTTTTCCATTTTTAGTTTATTTATTGGTATTTTTAAAAAGATCAATTGATTTATTTTTAGTTCACTTTTTGTTTTCTTCTACTAAAAACTGATCAGATAGTTGCTGATTTAGTTTAATTTAGTTCAGGTTTTTATTAATTCCATTATGAAAGAAATTGTAATCAATTAATGTAACTGATTTAAAATTCTAATTACATTTCTCAATTTTATGAGCAGCAAACATGTTGCAGAAATAGAATTTTAGGATGCAGAATTGAATGCAACTACAGTCTTTAAACACGGCATGAATTGAACATTTCTCTGTTGTGAATGATTAATTTCTGTCTATGTGTGAATCTTTATGAATCTTTATGTTATGTTTATCGGTGATAAAACAATAATAAACACACTGCTCAAGGATGATGGGTCAGACAGCAGCAGTAAATGAGTGTTTGTTCTGACCTGACTAAACTCTGCCCGTCTAAACCTCTGAGAGTCACTGACTGGCCAAAACAGCGGCCGTCTGCGAGCTCGGGACACGCTGATATGGGTCTCCAGGGCAAAGTATCAGAAAACGCATCCAGAGCATCCGGGAGACAGCCACCGTGCATCATGGGAAACGGGACAGCGCTGTACGCAGAGACAACCTGCAACACAGACAAAAGAATTTTGTTTTTATGAAATAAAAAGCCTGTTATATCTATTACGAGAAACACAAAGAGTCTTTGCTCCAGCTTTTCAAAATAAAAGTTCAGTTTACATTATGACAGAAAAAACACTTTTGTACAGCAGAATGAACTTGTTAAAATTAATAACTATACAATTTATAAAGTCATTTTTATTTATTTTTTACTGCGTGCAGCAGACCTCCACATCATTTCATTATGAAAAGAATTGTTGTATTTACACTTGATTACGAGTTTCAATGAAAATTTGTATTAAAATGAAAACTTACAATTGTGAAAATAAAATCAGACTCTTATGGTATTTATTGTTCATGTGATAAATTTAGGTTTTAAATGATTAAAGTTTCATGAATTTGTTTAGTAAGACATGAATTCTTAAAAAAAAAAGGAATAAAATCTTCAATACAACCAAATGGGAAAAAAATGAAAGATTTGTTTATGGAAGAAGTTTTTATTTTCTATATTTATTTATATTCATATAATTTATTACTATATACAAACATTTAATTTATAAATTTCATATATTTTTCCCAAACCTATATATGCACAGGTGTGCATTTATATATACATAATAAACATTCAGAGTACACATATATTTTATATAAACACAAACAGTTATTGGTTTGACAGCACTAATTAGCATCTACAGCACCGGATGATAACGTTGGGTTTATTCTGCAGTTTTGCGGACAGTCACTTTAAATGCTCAAGAGCGTTAAGGCAGGATGGATTCTGATTGGCTGTCTGTTTTTATATCATTCATTCACTTTCATGGAGTTTGAGCTATTATTAAAAATGTATTATCATCGTGATCATCCTCAGTGTGAACCTCCTTCATCAGCCACAAAATGAGCAGAAATCTCCTTGTTTGGACAACTGAAATAAAACCCAGCACTTATCAGTGTTTTTCCAGTATGGCATCGGCTGTGCTGTATGTAATACGAGTCTTACTTTGGCTTTATTTGAAAAATATCCTTATCAAAGCACACAAACTACCCCGAATGCCCTGTTGGTTACAGTATTTACTTCCTCTTTAATTATAATTTTGTCTGATATGTGTTGAATATTGTCTAATTTACTTGTGAAAATACTTTGTCTTATATGTTTATATTACACATTTATATTTTAATCAATTTTTATTAATTATTTGTAATTTCTTAAATATTCAGTCAAATAAATAAAGTTATAATCGGTTTAATATCAGCAATATCGGCCACCCTGCTTTCCAAGATATCGGTGGACCACGAGCGGTTATACTGACCTTTCTCCCCGAGACAGCCAGAGCGTCTGAAAGCTGCCACATGGGAGCGCTGTTCTGTCTGAGTCTGTACGAGGCCGTCATACAGTCCAGCGCCAGAGCCAGGACCGAGCTGGAGTGATACCACAGCATCGGCTGAGAGAGAGAGAGAGAGAAACATCTCAAAACAAGCACGCTACAATACAGAGTTACACACTACACCATCATCAGAGTATTTACGTCACAGTTGAGCAGCGGGAAGGCTGTGGGTGGAGGCGGCCGTCTCATTAACCCCCCTCTCAGGGTCAAAGGGCAGAAGAACGAGCTGTGGTTGGCCATCTGGAGCATTCCTAAGGCACAGTTCATCATGTGGTACAAGTCCTTCATAGAGCTCTGTCAGCAGAACAACACACATTCACACGCTATCATATTTTTCTTACAATCAGTCAAAAGTCTTTGAACAGTAAAATGCAGCAAAAGCAGTAATATTGTGCAATATTTGACTTTTAAAAATAACTGAAATAATTGATAATAATGAGAAATGATGAAATAAGTTTGAATGAGCTCACTGCGTCTGGATGATTGACAGGTGCCACGCCCCACGTGAGGATGCCACGCCCTCCGTACGAGTCCCGCAACAGCTCTGTGACCTTTGACCCCAAGCCTGAGAAACCATCGTCAAGATCGCACAACACCTGAAAGCCCTGAGAAGACACGAGAGACTACATTTAAATACGTGCTCTTCAGTGACACAGACCATAAAACATACAAATTATGACATACCAAATCAAAATTAAGACTAAACCATGACATAAAACACTAAAGTCAATTGAAATAAAATGCTGAAATCAAGTTGCATCTGACAGAATAAAAATCAAACCTATGAAATAAAAACTCTAATTAAAATTGTAAAGTCAAAACTATGTTATACCAATTCTAAATGATGACATAAAAAATTAAATTAATTTTTAAAAAAGTAAAAACGACGACACAAAAAGTCTAAATAATGACACGAGTCAGGCTTAAAATTGAGTTTTCTAGATTTCTTTTTTGTATTAATTTGAAAAATGTTGGCGTTCTGTAAGAAACTTTGTTTGCTGGCCGAGAGGATAAACGTGTTCGCTCACAAACGTTTTGTGTTCAGTGCGTTCAATCCCAGAGCTTTCTCTCTCACAAACGTTCTGACAACTAACACAAAGGATTGAAACAACACTGATATTCTTTCTATCACAAATAAGAATCTTTATCACGATGCTACTGAAACAGGACCTGGACAGGTGGGTGTTGATCGTGTGATGTAGTGATTCACCTGCAGATAGTCGCACTCCTCCACGAAGAAATGCAGGCGGTCCTCCAGATCGTCCAGCACCGCCCCCTGCAGGAGCGCCTCTCCCTGACCGAACACCTCCAGACGCTCGGACTCCCTGAGCACAGACATCACTCAGAGCTCACACCTCCTGACCAGAGCAGCGCTCGCTGTGTTACTCACCCGTCGTGGTTGTACTGGTTAACGACAGAAATGCTGCGTGGATGTAGGTGGATCCTCAGGAAGTCTGACCACACCCTCACGCTTCCCTCCAGCCAATAGGACTTCTGTATCCGCTCCAGACGGCTGTTCACCGTTTCCGCCGCGACAGACGCTCCCGCGCTGCTCACTTCAGGAGTTACAATACAAACACACCAGATTTCATGCTTAACTTACTGCATCTTCTCAAAGAATAGCTACAAAATAAATATAATACAGAATCAGCAATACGGAATAATCATATCCAGACATTTTCAGTATTTTTACAATGGATATTTAGGATTCAAGTGGGATAATAAATGAGAAAAAAATGTAAGAGGAAAGTAATTTTGGGGTTAGATGGTAAAAAAAAAGTGCTTTCAGAAGTGGATCATTTCATTTCCCAATATTTCATTTGCATTGATGAATTGTCCAGTAGTCAGTGTGATTTTAGCATAAATCAGATTAGATTAAACATTTTTTAACAGTTTAGTATAATATATAATAAATTCTATAATAGTTTTAGTCCATATTTTGAGTTACGTTTTATTTGTATAGTTTCAGTTTTTGTAGCATTTCTTTTTAAATCATTTTTATCAGGATAAACAAAAACAAATCACCAATGTTGTTTTGGTACCTACAAAAACTAAAATAAAATGTTAGATTTATATATTACATATTTGATATACATTCATGTAACATTTCTTTCAATTCTAGTTTTAGCTGTAGTAACACGTGATGTGTGATATGTCTGAAAAGCTCCCGATCAGATCTGTCCAAAAAGACGTTGATCAAATGCCTATGTTCTGTGTTTCCAAACACCCGGAAGGAGATGGGCACCGCCCCCTGACTCCTGAACTCACAGTGACATCATGATCATACCTGAGCAGTGATCCACAGCAGATGAAGAACAGCTGAAATCCGGCTCTGCCAGCAAACCTCCGTTCTAGACACACAACACACACACAGACGACAGGTGTCAGACGACAGGTGCTTTCAGATCCTCAGTGAATCACACTATTACAGTCACACTCACATCCAGACTGTCCAGCTCTCGCAGGAAGGCGTTTTTGGAGGGAGGACTTTCCTTATGGGTCATAACCTCCCCTTCCCTAAGAGCAGAGAAAACCATGATTCAGCTTATAATGGATAAGAACTCCTAAATACAACCCAGCACAGATCCAGAGAGACTGGAGCTCGTACCACGTGAAGCTAGTGTTTTCATTCTCTGTGTCGTACAGACTGCCCTCCTTCCTCAACGTCTGAAGACTTCCTGAAGATAACAACAACATCATATACACATCAGCATTCGTAACAATCAACAATCATGAGCGCCAACGTCAAGCATCGTTAGTACTGATGCTCATAATTAATGTTAGTGAGAGCTCACTCATAAAGATGGATGATCAATGATTTACAAATTACAAAAATATTCCTACATAACCCTTTCTTTATGAACTGCAATTCATTTTAAATTAAAGTGCAGCAACGCAGAGAAAACCCGAGTGTGCTTTCAGAAGTGCAATAATATAATTCGTGAATTTATTTTAGTAATTGCCCCAAAGCAGATCGTTAACTATAAATAAAAGCATTAACTGAAATAAAGTTAAATATAAAAATCAGATTTTTTTTTACTTTAAGTACTAAACTATCAAAAACTACAACTGATAAAAAATTTTTTTTTTTAATTTTTAAATTAAAATTTCAAACTAAAAATGTCAAAAACACACACAATTACAACAGCTTTAGCTAAAATGACAATGTAGATGTTTCAAAATATTACTAAAACAAATATAACAGACTACTTCATAAAAAAATCAATAGAAATCTAGATCTAGCACTCTCTATTCTAACTCCTTCTAATTCTATTCTTTAAAAAAACGTTTAGACTGGCACTCTATTCACATTCTACTTGTTTTCACTAGCGCCTATTGTTCTTTTTATTTATTACACAATTAACAAAAATACAAAAAGGCCTCTAACACTAGTTTCCTTTTCTATTCTATCCATTTTCGTTTTATTTACTATATAATTCAACACAATGAAAAGCTTTGCTAGCTGTTATAGCACTTGTGTATCAGTGCTCTTTTGTTGGCTCTGATTGCTTCTGTTGTCCTCAATCATAAGTCGCTTTGGATAAAACCATCTGTTAAATGACACTTATGCATATCATTAAATTAATTCATATGGTGATTGCCTATTTATCATAACCAATGTTACATTCATTTAATTTCTTGATATAAGCACAAAATAGTTTGTTTCTGCCGTTATATATAGAGAGATTTTCCCTGAGGTGGATGTAGGATGAAGCCGTGGGGATCATGTGATGTACCTTTAAGGTCCAGGGCGATGAGTCTGGGTGTGTATGTGACGTGTCCACCGAGAGTAAGACCCTCTCTGAACAACACGTCACTCTGCAGCTCTCCCGCCGGCTGATCAGAGTCATAAACCAGCGCCGCATCCTTCACACACACAGATCAGATCACAGACCTACATTAGGACATGTAATCACAGCACTAATATACTACAAATACACACGCCACATCAGTGCACTTCAGTGAAAGTCCTTCCATGGCTAGAAACATGATGAGAGTGTGCAAAACTATAATATTAATAACTGTTTTTGTTATTAATGTCACTATTCCTAGCTAACAGAAATAAGTTCCGGCATCTTCCCACTAAGTTAGGTATAACTGCTAGGTTTTTTCCTTCATCTTGGAGACGTTGTCTGAGTTCTTCTGGATTGAGTCTGTCTCAGTTTCTTCCTGTGACTCCAGACAGACTGATGAAGATCAGATCAGATCTCTGTGTGGAGCACTGCTGTCATCACACAATAATCTCACTGCATTATTACTATTAATGACTAAAATAATGTTTGGAAATGGAAACTGAGATTGTTTTTGAAAAGTTTTTCGGGGTTGCACCAATGTTAAAGGAACATTCTGTCTCTTCATTTACCAAACATTGTGTAAATACTACTTTTTCAAACAAACAGCAACATCTAAAAATCACCGGAAGCACGTCAAACTAAAACATTCTAGAAAATAAATATGCAATGAACGTTCTGCAAAACATTTCTTAAAGATCAGAAAACTGAAGTGAGGTTCTGATGAGGTTCGTTTCTATCTGAAGAATTAACGTTAAATAAAGCATCTTTAGAAACAGTAACAGAAGCTTTGTTATTTTGATTTCTAACACTAATGTACTAAAACTATTGGTACTTTTGGTGCATCTGGCTCACAAACAGACTTAATAGAAGCTAAATACATTTGACAGCTCGTTTATAACGCATCTACTGAAATATAAGTTGATTCTTTTCGTTATGTGTGAGTAAATGCATTGAATACACTCGCTACTAATCAAACTCACTTGTAAATTCCACCAGTGCGTCCCGATGAAGTTAGAATAATGCCCCAGCTGGAGTGTAACTACCTCCCTGCACGTGCCGCTCATGATGCCCTTTAGATATTAAAACATTTTAAGCACCGGTTCAGTCAAACTGAGCATATTTCTCATGATGAGCTCTGAAAACAAACGGCGGCGGCACAGACGAACTTCCGCGTGTGTGTGTGCTCGTCCCTCTAGCGATCATGCACTCGGATTGGCTGTCACCGCGCAGGGAGCGTTGTGATTGGCTGAGACAGCTGTCGCTCTGCGGAGGGGTAGTTAGGTTGCACCGCGCCTGACTCGCGCACATGTGCAGCGCTAGTAAACAAGAGTTTCAGAATAGCTGTCATGTTTTAATATTTGTTTTTTTATTGCCGTTTTTAGAGCAACAAAAATACAAGGGTAATAAATTACTTAAGAACAAATACAATAATAAACAAACAAATGTAACGTCAGACATTTGAAAACTGATTAATATTTCTGAATATGCCCAACTCAGGAAAATGTGTTGTGTCAAAAAGCGCTTACAGGCGAGGCGATGACGTCAGTCACGTGATGCTGAGAGAGAACTGATTTACCTGCTCTGACTGTCTCACCTGTACGAGCGTGTCACAGCGATCCCGATCGAGTCTCACGCTCCTCAACTCTTGTAATATTCCATATACGTTTATTTAATGTTCTCAATGGAGCATCAGGTAAGAACCAGAGCGTTTTACTCTCATTCTCAGACGTCACTGCGCGTGTTTGCTGTAAATATCAAAGTTGTATCTGAAATATGTAGCACACGTGTTTAAACACACGGCATGAGTGTAGTTCTGAGAGGCTCGTGTGCTTGTTTTGGCTCTGGATGCTGGATTAAAGCGCAGATCGAGCTGTTTGGTGCTGGATGTTGTGTTGATTTCCGTGAGTTGAGCTGAAAACAGGTTGATCTGCATTACTCTGTAAACACAGCTGTGGGATTTACACAGTAATGAATCACAGTAACACTAACCCCTGAGGAATCTGCTCACTGATGAACCCTGATCCACCAGCTCCAGATGAACTTTGTGTCAAATTTATGAACACAGATAGTGGATATGTGATATTACAGATATCATATATGAAGTATAATTTATGTGTGTATATATATTATAATTGATATTTTACAGAGTCTTTTTCATATTTATAATAATTTTCATAACAATATAATACTTTGTTTAATAATTAATAGGCCTACTATCAGTCTGTGTTTGTTAGTGTAAACAATTGCAATTAATCTCATTTATTCATTTAGCAGACGCTTTTGTCCAAAGTGACTTACAGGAGGGGAAAACAGCAAGCAATTAGTCCTGAACTTAGGAAGTGCTCATAATACCGTATAGCAGGCAATGTTTAGATAAGTGCAGGCTAGAAAGGGAGTGAAAGGATAGGGTAAGATAATTGTTTTTTTTATGATGTCAGATAGTGTTGAAAGAGATGGGTTTTCAGCAGTCCTTTGAAGGTTGTAAGGGAGTTGGCATTTCGGATAGTGATGGGAAGATCATTCCACCAGCCAGGAACGGTGTGAGAGAATGTTCTGGAAAGAGATTCTGTGTCTCTTTGTGATGGTACAGTGAGGCGGCGCTCACGGGCCGATCTCAGAGTTCTGGAGGCAGTGTAGAGTGGAAGCAGTGAGTGGAGGGAAGCTGGAGATTGTTCCATATACAAGCGTCAGTGTCTTGAATTTAATGCGAGCTGCAATTGGGAGCCAGTGCAGTGCAGGATGTATCAGTCTCTGCTTTCATCCTTCTCTGCGCAAGTGCATACTGCAAAATCCACATTCTTCCACACCAAGATCAACGATGCTCCAGACACACGTAACCTCTTCAAAACATTCAACCCGCTCCTCTGCCCACCAGCACTTCTATAACTGCTGATGATTTCGCTACTTTCTTTTCTGACAAACTGCAACTATCAGCAGACAGTTCCAGCCCCATCAGCTCCACGCATACAGGAACTAACACAGACAACATCCACAGCTAACACTGCACTCTTCTCCTTCTGTCCTCTATCGGACAATGTATGATTACATAATAGTTATGTGTGTGTTGTATATTCATGTAAATATGTATATATTTTGGAAAATATGATGCTTTAATATTTACATATCTATATAAATATTTTCAAAAGTTATAATATAATTATATTATAACATGTATTATTTTTATTTTTATTATTATTATCATGTATAATTTAAAAGATTGAAAATAGTAAATAAATGATATAATACATGATAATACCCCTATTAATAATGAACTAATAATTATATACAAAATTCATAATTTACTAATTATTTACAAAAAAAAAAAAATATATATATACATAATTTTACACAATTACCCAAAGTTTAATGTATGTTTCTTCACATGTATGTACTTGTCAGAAGCACTTTTTCACACAGCACTGAAGCTGTGTATTTTTGTAAGCTGAGGTGTTGACCTTTGACCTTTGTGTGTTAACCTTTGTTAACTCCACTAAACTAACGATTACTTCGTTCTAAAACATGTATCAATCTCAATATTTATTTCAAAATGTACTAATACCTGGTAAAGTTACTTCAAAAAAAAAAAAAGGAAAAGGAAATGAGGCTTGCTGTAGCACTTGCTCTTTTGTTGATTTGTAAGTTGCTCTGGATAAAAGTGTCTGCTTAATGATTAAGTGTAACGTCTCACACTGATTGATTCTCTCTGTGTTTAGGACTCTGAGAGTGGAAACGTGCCACTTTCATGTTCAACCCTGAACTAACTGGAGCTTCACTGTTAAACCACAGACATGATCCCAGAAGCCCTGACTGATACCAGCGTGATCCGAGCTCCTGCCCCACTCCAGATCTCCTCTGAGCTCAGCAGACGTGATGGAGGTCCGCCGGAGGAGCGATACGAACCGATGAAGGATGATGAGGATGACAGCAGATGGCTCCAGGACTCCTGGGGTCCAGAGAAGGCTGTGCAGGCGTTCACACCGAAGGTGATGATCGTGCAGCCGACGGGTCACAAACACGTCCAGAAGGAGATCCCGATGGAGAAGATTCCTCAGTATGTGCAGAACTTCCACACAAACCCTCCAGAACACTTCCACCCGCCGTGGATTGACTACGTCGACAAACCTGAAGGTAAGCCACTCACCTGATTTCCACCCAAAAATTGGAATTAGCCTCAGTGTCCTCAGTGGATGACTTTCTTCCTTCAGACGAATTCAGTCAGAGTTATATTGAATTCTTCCTCTTTCAAGCTTCATAATGACAATGAATGGCTGTTATTTCTCAACAGTACAAAAGAAGTGCATCTATTAATAATAAAAGCCTCACACGGCTCCGGGGGAGAATAGAGCCATCTGGGTTTCTGTAAGAATAAATCCACGTTATAAACCGTAATCGTTTTCATTTGTGTGAGAACTAAGCTTTTGATCTGTGAGTGGATATATAACCAGATTTGTGAGTGTATATATCATTTAAAAACAAATCAATACTGCATAATAACCCACTCAAACCCTAAACTCTGGAAGATGGGAGATATTTGGATGAAAGCAGGAGTGTGTCATAATTAGTAATCCAGTAAGTGTGTACTGTATACTAGATTGAGAAGTTAGCTCACAGCAGAATGAAGTATGCACGCTAATGCACTAGTAATAGTTTTGTTATTATAATGCAGTCATTTGTAATTTGTGAAATATTGAAAGTTTTTTAATGAAACAATGAGGGAAGAAAACAACTGATTGGTTTCCTGGTCATTGATTGTATTTAAAATTTCAGTTATTGTAGTATTAATGAGACACGATTATATTTTTTCATTCATAAATGAATGTTATTTTGATCCGAGTGCTTGTGGTCTCTCTCTGTCAGACAGCAGGTGTGTGGAGGTTGTGCGTCTGTGTGTTTGTGTAACGGCTGCGGCTGTGATCTTCCCGTTACTGACGTGGGCCGGATACAAGTTCCTCCCCTTCGATGCCCCGCCCCTCGACAGCCCCGCCCTCAGACTGATCTACACGCTGCGCTGTGCCTTCTTCGCCAGCATCCCCATCGTGCTCGGTCAGCAAGAATCACATTTCCATTGAATCTATGCTGTATGAACATCCTGCTGATATGTTGGCGTTGCTGTTGTTGTGGTCAGGTGTGCTGGTTCAGGGCGCGTCTCGTCTGAGGTTCAGGACGCTCAAGCCTCTGTTCGAGGGGACGTGGGAGAATCACCATGTGATCGTTCACAGTCATTACGTCCGAGACTCGCTGACCCTGCACCTGCTCTACTTCCTGCAGCTCGCTGTCATGGCAACATACACCCAACAGGAAATGCTCAAACTGGTGCCGCTCCTCACCATCCTCTTCGTCTTCGGCAGGTGTGTTCTTTTTACCACTTTATAATTAAGTAGTTGTTTAATACTCTAAACATTACTGATTATACTTTGTTCAGGGACAGAGAGATTGTCAGCGGTGTGTATAAGTAAATACAACAACAACAAAAAAAGCTTAAATGTAACATTTACATTATTACTAAAAATGACTCCATATATGTTACATTGGGGGAAGGGAGATTTTCAATAAATATAAATGTAACGTGTTATATGTTTCATATTTGAAAACATTATTCAGTTTAAGACTTTGAAATGTAACTTCATATTTATTGCAATAATCTAAAATTATTGCAATACGGCAATAAAGTTCTGTAATTTTGTAACATAGGTTGGGGAAGAGATATTTTCAATATAAATAAATCTAATACATAATTTTACTCTTAAAACTTACATGGACATTTATCAGTATTGTAATAATCTAGGATGACTTGCTGTATTTGTAAATAATTTCAGTAAATAGAAATGTTACTTAAGACCTTTAAATGCAAGATTTACATTTTTGCAATACCAAGTAAATACATTTATGCATTTAATTTATGCAATACATTTTAAAAAGTGACATGGATATTTTATTGTAGATTCAGAAAGTAACATTACTGTACTTTGTTAATTCTAAAATTATGCAATTCATGTTACTTTATGAAGCACAAACCAAATATTGTTACATTCAATTGATAGTGACAACTTCTGTAATATACTGGGACTTATTTGATGTGAGGGAGTGTGTTCTGTCTCTGGTTGAAGTGTGTGTTGTGTGTCTTCTTCTCAGGCTGATCTACTGGGTGTGTGTTGTGTTCGACAGCAGCGTCCGAGCGCTGGGATTCGCGCTCTCCTTCCTGCCTCTGCTTGTTCTGCTGGCCGCTAATCTTTATTTCATTGGCTCTGTGAGCGGCCAGGAGGCGGTGTTTCATGTGACCCCGCCCACTACAGCTCCGCCCCCAAAACAGAGGTGGTGGGGCTAAAACAGCGTTTTAAGTATTGAGAATGATCACTTTACCAAAGACGATCAAACAATAAAGACTGAAGAATTGAATGAAGGACAATGAATGAGACGAAACTCAATATGTGTCACGAGACAGAACCAGTTTAACAGCTGAAAGCCTAGTACTTACTCACCATGACCTCACAAACTACAAGAAAACATCATTGAGATTAAAGTCTTGTTTCTGGAAACAAATTGTATTAAATGTTTGTTTAATGTTTCAGACGTATTGTTTTTGTCATACAGTGATTATAATAGCTGATTCATTGATTGCACCATATTCTTCATATGTTTAATAATGTTTGTCATAATGCAGTCTTGTCGAGTAAATCTGATATTTCTATATTTGTATGTTTGAATGCTTATTAATAAATGATGCATAAGATTATTGATTTTAATGATTTCGGGGTTTGATTTAAATGTGAGTTTATTTTTCCAAACAGATACTACAGTGAAATCACTTCACTAAAACCTGAAGTAAAATTAAATGTTTTAAAAAATGCCACATAAAAATCTACAATCAATAAAGTAACAACATTTAACATTTTTTATCCAAATCCAATTAAATATTAAATCAAAACAGATACTACAGTAAAATTTACTTTACAAAATAACTCTTTCAAAACCCTATAAAGATTACAATCAATGCAATCTTTTTTGGTCATGCTGATATTTCACTTATTTGTCATATTCCTCATATGTTACTGTACCGATTTAATCATAAAGTCTTTCAAAAACCATGAACTTTCATCAAATTTATCCTAAAAACTTCTTATCTTAGGACAACTTTGATAAACTTATTTGATCGACTTCAAATGTTGACTACTGTATATATGTGTATATTTACACACACCACCAGTCAAAAGTTGGAAAACAGTAAGATTTTTAATATTTTTAAAGATGTTTATGTTCGGCAAGGTTGCATTTATTTGATCAAAAATACAGGAAAAAATGTAACGTGAAATATTATTCTGATGTAGAATAAAAATATTGTATTTTAATACACATTAAAGTGTAATGTACTTCTGTGATGTTCAGCTGTATTTTCAGCATCATTACAGTCTTCGGTGTCACATGATCTTCAGAAATCATAATAATATACTGATTATTATCAGTGCTGGAAACTTGTGCTGCTTCTTTTGTTTTTTTGAACCTGTAATTAGTTTTTTAGAATTCTTGTATCAATAAAATGTTAAAAAGAAAAGCATTTATTTTAAATAGAAATCCTTTCTAACAATATACACTACCATTCAAGGTTTAGGTCAGTACATGTTTATTCTTTCTTTATTTGAAAGAAACAATAACTTTTATTCAGTGAAAATGTGTTAAATTAATAAGAAGTGATGGCAAAGACTTACACTGTTAGAAAAGATTTATATTCTTAATAAATTCTGTACTTTTATATTCAACAAAGAATCCTGAACAAAATATTTCAGTTTCTAAAAAACTATTTGCCATCACTGATAATTCTAATAATAACTCAGTATATTGGAGTGATTTCTGAGTACTGACTGATGGAAATTCAGCTGCACATCACAGAAATAAATTATATTATATATTTTAAGTATATTAAAATAGAAACCCATTATTTTAAATGGTAAAAATATTTCACAATATTTCTATTTTTCCTGTATTTTTGATCAAATAAATGCAACTTTGATGAACATAAGAAACATCTTTAGAAATCTATAATGCATATAATAGTATATAGTATATTTTAGTTACGTTCAACTTATGTACAGTTACAAGAAATTAATGAACATTTTAAATAAAATTTTATTTGGATTTAATTTATTTGACTATTTTTCTCCTAACAGATACAACAGTATAATTACTTTACAAAAAATAATAAAAAACTGTTAAGACTCTAAAGATTACAATCAATGCAATCTTTTTTTCTTGTGCTGATATTGCATTCATTTATTATTATTCCTCATATGTTTACTGATTTTAACTTGTATATACTGTGTGTTTATAATTAAATAATGCACAAGACATCAGTTCACAAAGTGTTGGATAAATTTATATCGTGAAAAAGAAATGTTTTTGAATCCATATTTACATTTTTATAAGTCACTAAAGGCAGCAACAACAAAAGGAAATGTGTGTTTGTTCGCAGTGCAAATGAACATTTACAAAAACTCTCCCACGAGCCACAGTTATGTTAAAAACATCAAAACCTAACGATTCCCTGAGAATCTCCAGCAGTGCAGTTTCCATTAAATAGGAAAGCATTTGCAAAGATTTCAGAATTAAAGAGAAAATCATGTTTTAAATCATTAAAATGCGCTCAGCCGTCATCAACCTGGTCAATTAAATCAATCTTGGCACAAACAAACATCAAGTATGAAAAATGATGTTGTAAAAACAAAACAATCGAATAATATCTGCATTGCACGTTTAGTTTTGATCTGCGCTCATCAGGTTTAAGAATAAAGCTCAATTCAGTTTAAATCAGAAGAGAGTAGTTCTGTGTAATTGGTCAGTTAAACTGAACTCTCATTCACTCATCAGTAACGTGTTTCTAAGGCTCCGCCCTGGAGTCTGTAACCTCTTCACTGATTGGCCGGTGTGTTCAGTAGGACAGGGCTTGTACCGTAAGGTCTCAGTTGATTGGCTCGTAACCAGACGAGTGCGACATCCTCTTACGGACCCAAACAAACACCCCTCCCACGATAATGATGGCCAGAGGAGTACCAAGTCCAACGGTGATGATGCCAATGATTAATGGGGAGAAGGAATCGACCGGAGGCTCACCCAAACCCACTAAAGCAGTCCTGAGGAGCGAAGCAGAGGTCAGGCAAACATTACACACAGCACAGTCACAATGTCTCGTTATTATTTGACTCTATAGGGCAAATGAAAGCTTATAAAACATTAAAACATTTGACTGGCCAATGAGAGATGAGAGTGTTCAGGGAAACTGGATGAAAGCGGTCAGTATTTTGTTTTTAGGACTTTAATATTGGAAAAAAATTGTAATTGGTGAGAAATACGTTTAATACGTTTTCAATACGTTTAATACTATTTTTAGATACTACAGTGAAATATTAAAGACTCCATTAAAGTACAATTGATGAAGTAACACAATTAATATATATAATATAATACATGTTCAAAATATTTAATATGTCTTCTAAAAATGACTACAGTAAAATTACTTTACCAAATTGTAACTAAAAAGGTTATATTTAAAGATTTTTTAAAACAGAAAGTTGTATAGATTTTATTTAAAGATTCATCATTTAATAATTATTTAAATTATTTATTAATTTTTTTTAATGTCAATTCAAGAACTGGGAAATAAGTAGTATATTTTCAGTATTTTATTATTATATTTATTATTATTGTTAATTAATTATAATTTAAAATGTATTATTTATTTGGAAAATGTGGAGAAAAAAGCGAATGATGATGACAATCTGAAGAATGAAGAATTTATAATTGCAATTATTTATTATTTATCCTCTCAGATAATGTGGGGATACCGATGATGAACCTAAAATAACTAAATACTTCATGTAGCACACAGTGAAATCTAGATGAACTGTACAAAAATAGTACTGAAGCATGTAAAAAAAAAAACGAAATCATTTTAACAGGTAACAGCTCTTTAAGGATATAACTGTAGGTTAACACGTTTTCCAGTGTCCCTCCGTCTCTCACAGCCCACAGAGTTCAGTCTGTGACGCTCCTGATGAAGGATAATGTCCTCGCACTCACCAGCTGACGTATTTGGTGTCGCTGTAAAACACAGGGTCTTTAGCGATGCCAAAGCTGATGTTCAGGCCATGCGTCTGAGAATGCTCGGAGAAGTAGGCCTGGACCAGAGCGGAGCGAGGGATGCTGCTCACAGACACGAGCTCAGAGTGTTTACAGGGCGTAGCGTCCTCAAACGACAGCTGAGGTTTACGATACGCCACGGGCTTCCACTGATGATAACCTAAAATACCACCGCTGCTGTTCACCGGAGACGACACCCACTGAGACACCTGAGCGAAGACACACACACACACACACTTTAACACACTCACAGCTGATTATTACACACACAGTTCTGACAATACATATTAACATTCTGGTAACACTTACAGCATCATGCATTTATAATGAACATTATTCATATTAATCTAAATATATATAACACTACAAACTACATGTACTTATTACTTGTGTTAGGTTACTTGCATGCAATTATGCATAACTGCATTGTTATTATAATAGTAAGTGCATATAGCTTGAAACAAAAAATGAAGTGTTACGAAAAACTCTATTGTGGATTTGTTTAAAGAGTTGTGGGAGTATCATAGAGTATACAGTATATTGTGTTTTACACCCCTGAGGTCTACGTCTGCTGTAGTGTTCACCTTAAAGATGGAGGGTGTGTACTCGTCGTCTATAGAGCGGAGGACGTCCACTCGTCTCTCCAACCCTGAGTCTCCCACAGACTGAAGCTCCAGGGCGAATCTGGAGTTGTTTCCTCGCGGCGTCACGCCGTCCAGCCACACGCGCAGCTGAGAGGAGTTAGCGTTATGATGGAGACTCGGCCAGGCTTGATCACGACCCTCCGAATCAAACACTGAGAACTGAGCACAGAGATCACAGCCGTTACTGTACATCCACCTGATACAGGTGTGTTACTGTGCTTCTGCTCACCTGCAGACAGACCGAGGCGTTCAGGAAGCTCTCGCTCCTCTCTCCTCCGCACAGCTTCACCGTGGGCTCTGTCTGGTTTACACTGGCGCTCAGCTCTGACCAGGTGAAGTTGTGCAGCTCGTACGGAGGGTAAAAGCTGGACTCTGCTGTCTTCTGCGGGTCTGCTGTGTTATTGACGTCATCGTACTCCCACACCTGACAAACAAACACAGTTACCAATTCAGCGTCATGTCTAAAAAAAAAAAACAACGGCAAGAACAATTCAGTGTTCTTGTGAATTATAATAATAATATTAAATATTATAAGTTAAATAAGTTAAATATAAACAAATAAGGCTCGTAATAAAACATTTAGTCTTTGTAAGATCTCCAGTGATATTAATAATAAATAATTAAAAGTATTTTAACAATAATATATTTTATTATTACGAAAATAATACATGTTTATTTATTATACAAGTTATTATGAATCAAATAAAAAGATTAGGCTCACATAAAAATACTGTATTTGTTATTATTGTTAAACATTTTTTTAAACATTATTATTTTATACTACTATAAGTTATTAAAAACAACACAATGAAAATAGATTTTACTTGAGAGTACTACTACTATCACTACTACAATTACGCAGTTATGTGTTCACACTGAAAAATCCACTTAATTAACAGAAACTGTTGGACACTGGGTGCACTCATAAGGTATCCTGCCTGAGCACATACTGCATGAGTACACGGTGTGTATTGTGTGGAGTGTGATGTACTCACTCTGGTGAACACTAGTGCACTGCTGTACTGGACGCTGCTCTCTGGCTCCACTTTCAGGCTGCCGGGTGAGCTGTGGTTGATAAACGAGGGCCAGTTCACCTGTACTGTAGACTGAGTGCTGTTCGTGTGCACCATCAGCAGAGCTGGAGCTCCAGAGTTACACAGCAGGAAGTGAAGCGTGTCATTGAGCCCCAGACCTCGCACGTGAACCAGACCCACACCAGGAGGAAGACCCGTCGTATTCAGCTCCGCAGTCACCTGACAACCACACACAAACCTTTACACCACAATCTGACTTACAGACATTAGAGTCCGACAGAGCTAAAGTGATCTTGCTGACTAACAGATGAGATTTTGTTGAAATTTTAAATTGCTAAAAACTGACTTGTGATAGTCTCGGAAGAATCTAACAAATCAGAAATATTTTGCTCCGTATGATACAATTTGCTTGCATATTACAATACAGTTATATAACTTTGCACATTGTTTGATTCATAAAGCATAAAACCAAAAATAAACACATAGACGTTACGGTGAGTCCTACAAAAGTAAAATGATCTAGGTGACTAACAGATGACATTGAAACTTTAAATCGTTAGTGACTTGTGTTAGTCTAGGAAGCTAGATCCAAGTCAGAAATGATTTGCTCTATATGTTAATATTTGTTTTTACAAATTTATAGCTGCCATATTTTCAAATAGTTAGTATACAGTTTATATAACTCAAATCACTGAAAATCTAAAAAAGACAAAATAATATTAAACGCAATATACAAAAAAATG
Source organism: Enteromius unitaeniatus (assembly GCA_032359435.1). Classification (NCBI taxonomy): domain Eukaryota; kingdom Metazoa; phylum Chordata; class Actinopteri; order Cypriniformes; family Cyprinidae; genus Enteromius; species Enteromius unitaeniatus. The sequence goes on from JAUMHI010000064.1 coordinate 19,538,815, forward strand.
TATTTAATGATTGGAAAAGGAAAAATGTGTGTGTGAGTGTGTATTATATAATAATAATAATAAAAGTGTTTATCACTTCACAATTAAAGTTATTTATAGCCTGCAAAATGTCTATGATTCTAAATTATTATGAACTGAATTGTCAAAATAAAGTTACAATGATTTTTGTATCATCATCAACCGCTAAGAATTTGAAACCATAATAAATGTAGAATTATGAAATATGATGAAGATTTTGGGTTTCAAAAGTCTTAGGTATGAAACAACTTAATTAATACCTCTTATAAAACACTAACTATGCTGAAATATTATCTAGTTCTGTTCAAACCTTTTAAAAACACTCCTGCATAACCAGCAGGACAGGCAAAAACCGACCTGAATGTACAACAGTATCAAAACAGTGTTTCAGTTCAGGCAGAATACTCTAGTAATGCTGCGATTGTTTTGGATGTATACCATGGTACGCTATTCCTTAAAGTATCAATGAAATACCGAGGTAAATACCATAGTAAATTCCTGAACCACTGTAAAATACTTCATAGCTATTTTTATTATTACAAATCTTAACGCAAGAAGTCAAATAAACACCACACCCAAAGACTAGACTGAAGCACAGAGTAAGAACAGTTCTTCTTCTGGTCTGTGTGTATTAAAGCTTGGGAAAGGTTATTTGTTGCTGCAACGGAATGAAACGTGTTTCTTTGTTTTGTATCTCAATGATCCCGTTTTACCTTCCGTCGAAATGTGTCTCCATCTCCCAGAAATCCGAGCGCATCGCCGAACACAACAAACAGCACAAAATATATGAAATATGTCTTAAACATCGACATGTTTTAAACTATGAACGCAAATGCGGAACGAAGACATGACATTTCTGCTGAAGCGTTGTGCTGTCATGTGATCTCTTCAGCAGCGTCACGTGACAGCAACCCTACGTGACTTTTTGTAATGCAATATGACGTTTATTTTAATAATCTTTGTTTTGTAGTTAGCTATAGGACATTTTTCAAATATACGCAGTTTTTTTTAGTGTAGTGAAGCCTCTCACAACATCCATTAAAAATAACCAGTTATGACCAGTTGTTTTCCAAACTTTAACTCTTATACAATACAAATATATATTTACCACAATAAAACACAGTAGAAATCGTAATGGATTTAATGGTTATAATAGGAATTGTATTGGTTTGAAAGTAAAGTATAATGGTGTCTACTGGTATGTGATGGATTCTATTGCTGGGACAAACATATGAGGGGCCGTATAGGCCATAATTATTGAAAAGCCTCTTACATACACAAGTGAAATGAAAAACATTGCTCATCCTTACTGAAATTCATTCATATGCACTGCTTAAATGCTTGCATACACAAGTGAAAACATTCATCAACCTTAGTGCAATTTCTTTATACTGGAAAAAGCCTTTGAATTAGTTAAGCAACAGTCAATTCTAAAGATTTCTGTGGTTGGGAATTTTGTTCTGTTGTTAAATGCTTTCTAGCATCTGAAAACTGGAAAAGGAAAGTGTGGTTGCCAGGGTGGTTGCTTGGGTGTTGCTATGACTTTGCCAGGGTACTCTGGGAGGTTGCTAGACTCGTTGTTATGTGGTTGCTAGGGTACCCAGGGTGATAGTTAGGGTGTTGCTACATGGTTGCTAGGGTTCTCTGTTTGGTTTTAAGGAAGATACTTACTATGGTACCCAGGATAGTTGCAAGGCCTGTTGATAGGCAGCTGCTAGTTGTCATAGATTGTTACTATGTAGTATTATAGAGTTCTTAGCATGTTCTTAAAATGAAAAAAATTAGCTATTCAATGCTAGAATGAATAACAAGTCTGGTTTGCTAGCATGAGTCAGAAGAACCAACTACTGTCTATACGGTTTTCTAATGCAAAATATAGGTCTTGCTAAAAGGTTGCTAGATTGTACATTGACACTCTGACTGCTTCTTAGTATAAATTATATCAACAAACTCACATGTATCTATGGCTTTCTGATTTAAAAATATATGTCTATTTTGGTTTGGGTTGCTAGGGTGATTACCCTGATTACCCTAGTACCCACATAGCAACACCCAGCAACCACCCCAAGTACCCTAGCCACACCCTAGCAACCACTCTAAATCCCTAAGCAACAGCCCTAGCAACTATTCTGGTTACCCTAGCAACCGCCTAGACATACTCTAGCCTCTGAGGGACAGGTTTTGAACCTCAAGCACCACTCACATTTTCTTCTGAAAAAGCACTTATCTGATTATGCGAATGAATGAATGAATCAATCAATCAATTTCACTAAGGTTGATGATTGTTTTCACTTGTGTATGTAAGCAGTATTTCAGCAGTGCATATGAATTTCAGTAAGGTTGAACGATGTTTTTCATTTCACTAGCGTATATGACCCTATACGGCCCCTCATTGGTTGTTTTTACTACAATTGTTTTACTGGAAAAGTTAATGGTTCATAATGGTATTTCAATGAAAAGCATTAAATGAGGAGGTGCTAATTTTAGCCGTGTCACACATAGATATATAAATACCTAGACGTCTCATTGGCCAATCGACCACACGTCAATGTCACCGCCATGTTGGTCCAGGCTACGCTCCCTAACTGTTATGTTGCCAGCCTAATCAGCCACCAGTGTATACGTTTAATAACTATAGCTATATTTCTAGTTTGCTGTGAAATATGAACTTTTCAATGGATTCTTACTAAGTTTTAACTTGTCTTTTGGTTTATATCATTAATTGTGCTATGAGTATATGTGCAGTGCTCACTTTGACAGGAGTGTCAGACTGTCAGGATTAGGAGCTAAAGCATCTCTCTTTAATTTCACTACTCATTTACAAAGATCACTAGATTATAAGGATTTGATAGCTTATCATAAAACTCTAGACTGATTATATATCGTTTCATTTTCAGCCAGTTGCAAACACGAGCACACAAGTCTCAAAGAAATCTGAAGAAAGCTAGTTCTGCATTTCCAAGAAACAATACTACCACAGCCTTTACAATATTATTTAATTTACTTTTAAATCTATTATATTTTTTCTTTATTATTTCATCTTGAATATTACATTCTATTTGCTATTATTTATCTATTGTTATTCATTGATATGGTATTGTACATATAATTGTTGCTATTATAAATTTATTATATCACTTGTGTTATTGACTATTAGACCGACTCAGAGGCCTGAGAGCCCAATAAAATGTACACTGCCTTTTTAAAGTCTTCGAAACTCTCAAAAGTCTGTCCAGTTGTTTTTGTGGCCTTGAGTGGGTTGGCCACACTTTGCACAAATGTACATTTTGACTGGTCCTGGGTGTACCGTGCCACTGAGCTCCGCTTTTTTCTTTTATAGAACGTTGATCTCGCTGGTGATGGTGAGGGCGGAACGGATGACTCTGGAAGGGAAATGGGAAATCCTGTTGCAGGTGCACCCATCGGCTGAGTGGACGTGGGCTGGAGTCTCACAGTAGTGGTTTGGACTAAGCTGTGTGTGGTGTGAGTAGCATCTGTGAAGGATCTGGATAGGTTTTTTTTTCTGGAGACTTTTTTTTTTCTTTCTTTTCTTTCTTTTTCCCTTTTGCTTCCCCAGCTGCTAAATAAGGAAAGTTGACATCATGAGCACACAGTGTCTTAGTGTGGTTCAAATAAACCAACACAGTGTATTAAAATAATGTTCATGAGTTGAGAGCTTCCAAAGATGGACCCTCTGTGTCCCCAGCTGCTAAACACACAGATAGACAGAAGTCAGCGCCAAAACAACAAGACAGCGATCTCATTCTCGGGTGAGCCTCAGTGTTAATCGCCATCAGTGTCTTAATACAGGGTTCATGCTACATAACATCATTAATGATTAATTCAGTACATTATCAAAGTGTTGTACCTTGACTTTCAAAGGAGGTGAGAGCTTCCACCAGGAGAGCATCATCCGCCCAAACGCAGTCATCCTTGGAGTCTAATGAGGTAAAGCTGGCCGTCACTGCTGCTGCTGCAGGAGGAGCCCTGTCCTGTTGAGGATTCTGTGAGGTACAAGTAGGTGAAGTTTGTGTTGCAGCCCACCTCTTTTTCAAGAATGTACAGCCTAAAGCACTTCAGTGACTTGGTGGCGATGTCCTCATCCTTCATCACCAGCCACTGATGCACAGAACAGTATGAGGCGTGCCATTTTTCTCTCGTGGTCAGTCCCAGCTTGCAGGTCAGCCTGAAGAGTCTTGTGCAGTTTGTACCACTGCCACATCTCTAGAAATGTAAATGACCTGAAGCCCCCCTGCCCATAAATAGCCAGGTCCACGTTGATCTCGAGGTGGCAGGAGACCTGTGGAAACAGCTGCACATCCTGTAGCAGGAGGTCCTTCACCCACTCATCAGGGCCTGCTTTTCTTTCAGGGTGCTGTCGTTCTTTTAAGTGCAGATCAAGGAGGCTGATTTCAAGATTCAAGAGAGGTTTATTGTCGATACAGCAGTATACACAGTATACATTGTATTGAAATGCCGTTTCACAC
>JAUMHI010000065.1:0-10502 GCA_032359435.1 Enteromius unitaeniatus
TAATGTTTATCAGTACATTACAGAAAATAATGAACTTTATCACAATATGCTAATTTTTTGAAAAGGACCTGTATATGCCTGTGGAGAGTCTCAGAAAGAACATATGCATTGTTTGTGTGTGTGTGTGAGTGTGCAAATGAGGACAAGGATTACGATGAGAAGGTGACTTTTCAGGATTACTTTTCAGAAATAGCAGAAAGTTTCCTATAAGGTGTAGGGTTGGTGTAGGATAATAACTCATACAGTTTGTACAGAATAAAAAAACAATTAAAACCACTGGATTAAAACCACTTTTCTCAAAAGCAAATGTGTGGTTGTGTGCTTGTTTTGACTATACTTTGTTTTTGCAAAGGCTTTTATTGAGAATTAATAGAATGTTATCTTTAATGAGAGTTGATGATTAATTGAAAATAGTTCACAGTCACAGCTGAGTAAGTGAATTGCTGAAGTGCTTGTTCCCAGAGAATTTCCGAGCTCAAAACATCATAGTCCTCCATCCCATCCTGGAACATTCTTTTTAAAGGTTTGCACACAGTACATGTGCAGTAGATGTACTAGTTTTGTATCCATGCTTTATTATCATTATTATGAATTGTATATTTCTTGTATTTTCCTATATGCAATATTATCTGCACTACACACAGACACTCTTTGTTCCTGTGACACAAAGTCAATGAGAGCACATGTGAATGGGGTTTATTTTTCCATGGCTGACTGACTCTGTGTGCTCTTCTTCTAATGGACTGACTCTGTGATGTGTGTTTCAGTGGAAGAAGCTGTGGTAAGGCTGGTGAACGGCTCTGGGCCTCACGAGGGCCGAGTGGAGGTGCTCCATGAGCTTCGATGGGGGACTGTATGCGATGACGTTTGGGATATTCAAGATGGAGACGTTGTGTGTAGGATGCTGGGCTTCCGTGGTGCTAAAGCAATACACAGAACAGGCCGGTTTGGACAAGGTCAGTGTGACTTCAAGGCAGCTACAGACATGTTTGCAAAAAGTTACTGCATTTAGTGCATTCTGCAGTTCTGAGCCCTTACAGGGTTTTTATACAAATGTCCTTGCTTGACTCCTTCACATTCTGTAGCTAAAAGAGAAGGCAGTATATGTATTGATTATATGCATGTCAAATCTGAAATGTACATTTTATTATTCTATATTTATTACTCAACCATAACTATTGATGAGACGCATGAGCTCCATTTCCTGTCTCTTTTAGGCTCTGGATTAATCTGGATGGATGATGTTTCTTGTGTTGGTACTGAAGACTCTATTCACCAATGTCAGTTCTCAGGATGGGGAAAAACCAACTGCGGTCATGTAGAAGATGCAGGGGTGACCTGTAACATATAGCCTGTTTCAAGTCTTCAACCTTCTGTAAAATGGACAGTTAAGCTGTAAGTGTGGATGATTTGCAGACTCTGAGGAAGCCGTGGCTGTGTCCTTCTACACAGTGTAAAACTTGTGAAGCAGTCTGTGACAGAGTAAAAGACCCTGGAGATCAGACACAGGGTCAGCTTCCTACCTGCAAAGAACTACTACCCAAATACTTCAGCCATATCCGTCAAATGAGGGAAGAATATCCCACATGTGTGTGCGTGCTTGTTTGTGTGTGTTATATGCTGCTGCTTTTTTGTAAGAAGTGTTTTCTTTAAACAAAAACCCAGTTGCAGTTTACGTTGTGTACAGATAGATGCATTTAACTTTCCAAAGAGATTTATGGATACACACTAGTATATTTTTATTTAAAATGATTATGGATTACAATTTATTTTGACAATCCACTTTAGACATTCTACTAATTATAATTAACTTTGGAACTACATGTCAACTAATTGTTATTAATTTGCAACTAATTGCCATTAATTTAGCAACAGCTAAAGTCTCTCTATACTGGACGTGATCGTTGAAAATCATTTGAAACTTGTGTCAATATGTCATAAATAGAACACAGTTAGATTTCTGTCAGGAATTTGTCACGCTGCACCACACCACATCCAGTATAGACAGCAGAATAGGTTTTATTGTAAACACAGCAGACAGTCTATTAATACTCCAATGACTGCTAGTTGACATGTAGTTGTGAAGTTACTTACTGTTAGTAGAATGTCTAAAGTGGACTATAAAAATAAAGTGTTAGCTGATTATAGTTGCAAATGTGCCTAAAACATTGACCATAAAAGACATGTCATGACATGGTCAGCAATCGTATACCTCAGTTAATGGCGAGTAACAGTCATATTAACAGTATTAACTGTTCAATAGCTTCATTACAACACTAAAATATCAGTTTTTAATAAATTATTGTTTACTTAATTAGTGTCAAATAACATTATCCAATGTGAATAATGCAAATGATACAATAAAATATATATTCTAAATATAAATTATCAAAGAGTGATTAATTGCAACATCCGTCTGTACTTACTAACACAAGACGCAACATTTTTGGGTTGTTAAAAGAAGGTGAGCTCGTTCAACAGTTGTGTTTGTTCCTTCAATGGCTGTGCTGATATAAATCTAGCGGGTCTTTGTGCGCCTCACGCAAGTTCAATGATGCAGGTAGTGATGATTCTCTCAGGCCAATCAGTGTTTAGCATAGTGTACACATCACATTTTCGTAACAGTATGGTACGCTTGGAACCTTAGCCTAGGTGGTACTAAAAAAGTACCAGGTACTGTTCCCAGTGGAAAACACCCCACAAGTTAACCGTACCCTGCCGTACCATGCAGTGGACTGGAGGGAGATGACGTCCATGTATGCTTTCTTGTTGCCCTCCAAAAATACAGTATGCCAGCCTGCCTTATGTCATAAATCTGAAATATGCAATAAAATCACAGACAGAGAATGTCTGAATACAATGTTTTTGGAATAGTGCAGGCCACTCTGATGTATGGTTTGTTGTCTAGTGCTGTACAGAGAGAGGTGTTGGAGTGATGTTGTGTCTCCAGTGGCCCCTGTACAGTATACATGTACATGTCTATCAATGGCACAAACAAGGGTCACATTGTCAAAATTGTGCTGTTTGAATTTGAAATAAAGTCTTGCAACTCACTATTGCAAGAAATAAAGTAAGAATTGCAAGCTCTAAACTCAAGAAAAAAAAGTGAGAGATGTTTCATATACAGTGCACTCCAATAATAATGGCACCCTTGGTAGATCTGAGCAAAGGTGGCTGTGAAAATAATTCTGCATTGTTTATCTTTTTGATTTTCCATAAAAAATTTTTTTATAACATTTTAGTAAATTAGTAAAATATCTCTGAAGTTCCCAGTCATATTCACAAAATTGAGCACTTGTAACAGGGTGGGACTCAGGCAGGCGTTTAAGATCCAAGTGCTAGCTTTATTTACACACACAACGTGGTCAAACAGGAAAGCAAACAGGAATATCCAAGGGCAAGACAGAATAATAATCTAGTGAAATGCAATGGTCAGGGCAGGCAGTAAAACGTTCATGAACACACAGGTATCCAAGAGGGCAATCCAAAGTAACAAATGAAACAAGGCAAGGCTATGGCAATGACAACAGGAATGACAAATAATATGCTTGGTAGAATCTGCTTACAGCAAAACAAAACGTCGCGACTTTCTGTTTGGCAGGCCTCCGCTTAAATGGTCGCCAAACAAAGTAACCAGAGAGCAAGCAAAGGAAGCTGAGACAGTCAGTGCAGAGGTAAGAGCTCGCTCTGCTGGCTTGGCGTTACAGCACTCCAGGGTGATTATGAACATAAAAGTATCCAGCCCTGGCTTTCTTTTTCACAGAAATGTGAATAGGAGGGAAAACGGTTACACTTTATTTTGATAGCCCACTTTAGGCAAAGTTACCATGCACTATGAGTAACTTTGGAACTACATGTCAACCACATGTCAGTTCTCATTCATTACTAACTAGATGTATTTTAACTCTCAAAGCGGACTGTTAGGGTATGTTTAGGGTGAGAAAAATAAGTTGTCATATGCTTGCAAAGTTTCTGATAGTCAATATTTTGTATGTTGTGGACCAAACAAAATTAGAAGTAGAATGTTAGAAGATATTAAACAGACAGTCTACTAATACTCTAATGACTGCTAGTTGACATGTAGTTGCAAAGGTACTTACTGTTAGTAGAATGTCTAAAGTGGACTAAATAAAGCAACATGTCCTCCAAGCAATATGCCCGTATAGGTCGCATTTTAATTGGTAATGACAAGCACACGTCATTTCATGATGACAGACGCAATACGACATTGTCATTATTGTCATGTCATTATGCCCGCTAGAGGGTGCTTACCTTTCAAATGTTAATATAGGTTGTAAATAAGGTCAAACAAAGCCCAAATTCTCTTAATCATCCATCACAATGAGAAAACCCAAAGAATATATATCTGAAAAAAATTGAGCTTCACAAATTAGCGAAGTGGCTTTAAGAAGAGTACCTTTTCCACCACCAGCACAATCATTAAGAATTTACAATCAACATAAAATGTTACAAAACTGCTTGGGAGAGGACTTGTGTCCTAATGCATGGCGAGAAAAAGAGTTTGATTGACCAAAGACTCTCCAATGACCCCAGCTGTAGAAATGCAGAAAATAGCTATTTGCGTCAGAAAAACCTTAAAAAAATAATAATAATAATCTCAAACAGCACCTACATTACCACTCCAGCATATTCAGTTGACACGACTGGAACTTCGGGACTGGCTTCTATGGTCAGATGAAAGTAAAAAAAGATTGTTTTAGTGGGTTTGGTGAAAACAGGGATGAAAAAGTAGTCCATGTGTTTTCTGATGCTGTGGGCCAATATTTCTGCTTTAGGTCTTGATTAGACACATGTTATTATGGATTCTATCAAATACCAACAGATTTAAAAAAGAAAAATCTAAAACTGACTGACTCTGTTAGAAATCTTATAATAGGCCATGATTGGATCTTCCATTGGTACAATAACCCAAAACAAACATCAAAATCAATACAGAAATGGGTCTCTGCCATGGCTTACCCTGCAGAAATAGAATGAGGTGAACTAAAGAAGAGAAGCACTGTCATGGGGTTGCTATTTTGAAGGATCTGGAGAGATTCTGCATGAAGGAATGGTCTCTGATCTCTTATGAGGTGTTCTTCAAACTCTTCAGGCATTACAAGAGAAAACAATGCAGATTTATTTTCACAACCACTTTTGCTCAGATTTACCAAGGGTAAGTATTATTTTTGCTGTGGCATAGATGGAATACATTTTTGCTATCTTAGCAAATTATTTGTAGAAGAAGAAAAAATAGTAATAGTAAATTCCGTCAATGGTGGGAAAAGTGTTAACATGGCATTTTAGCTGTTTAGTTTTGGAAACTTATTTAGTGTGCAGAATATCTACTGAAAAAGTAATATAATCATGATTTCATAAATACCTCAATAAGATTTTCTGCATTAGAAACAAACACCAAATATATTTGTTTAGCAACATTTCAAAGGTGGAAAAGACTATTATAAAAACACTAAAACATGGTCAGATCAAAGGACAGATTGCTATGCAATATAAATCATATCAATTGTTATTATTCTGATCCCTCATTATTGACACAAATAAACTGGTAATGAAATTGCAACAAAATTCTCATGTTCATTTTCTATCATAGCAATAGAAGATAAATCCAGTCCTAGACATATATTATAAGCAAATCATTTTGAACTGATAAGTGGGGTCTCTGTGCTACAATACCTAAATTCTGACAGAAATAGTTTGTTGGGAGAACACTACTTTTTTAAATAATTTTAGACAAATAGAATATTTGAGACAAACTTTGACTTAGGTGAATAATTAATAATGCTGAGAAAAGGCTATGAAATTACAGGTAAAAGCTCTTACAGGTTTTGTGTGTGTGTGAGAAAGAGAGAGAGAGAGAGCAAAGGATCCAGCATACCTATATAGTTGTTACCTCTTCAGCCCTATACTAGAGATTGTAACAAATAGCATTTTTATTTGAGATTGTTTAGATTTTAATCAACAATTAACCTTGCACATCTGTAGGTAACTGATAGGTGCATAGAAAAAACAAAATAAAAAAAATAAAAAAATACATCCCGCAAACTTGCATTTGTATGAAAATATATATTTATTCACTCAAAGAATTACAGTCCATGACCTTCTTTAGCCACATAATTCTCAGATTTCTTTCATATTTGTTTATACTCGTATATGAAGAGATTACAAAGCATAAAGTGTCAGGTATTCATATAATGAATACTTTAATATAATATAATCCTATATATTACATGAGAAGAAAACCAATTTTTTTTCTGGTGACAGTGGACATAGACCCACATATAACAACAGAATAACTGTAAGACACAGACATCCAAAAACAGTGCTTTGATGGGTTGAAATAAAACAGTGGCTCTTTATTTGTCATTTTCCAGTAATAATCTGGAAGAATTTGGAGGAAAAGGGAATTCAAGGAAGAGAAGAGTGGAGCTGTTCTACTCAGACAAACGCTCCAAACAAATGATCAAAGAAGCTCCATCAACATTTAGCTTCAGGCATAATAGGCCTCATTTCTGTTCAAACGTTCATTCTATGAATCGCACATATGCATATCTGAGAAACGAAAGTACGATCAAATTTAGGATGGCTTTTACACAACATTTTATAAATGAGGCCCAATATCTGCAAACCAGGGATGAAGAATCAGGGGCAGTGAACAGCACTGCTCTAGTTCTGTGCTTCTTCATGCTCATATACAATTGTAGCAAATTAGCTAAAAAAATAAATAGATTTTTATTAAATACTTTAAGATTTTTATAATACTAATGGCTGTTTCACAGAGTTACCAAATATATATATATCTGTGTGTGTGTGTGTGTGTGTAAAAAGGTAATTTATCTGTTTCAAAATGACTTAAGTGAGAGTCAAAACTCTTTCCAAATTCCTTTGGGTAGTAAAAGCAGTCTTATCTTGCTAAAGTGTCCTTGTTGCCATGGTAACCAGAGGCCTGGTTCGGCAAGGGTGTTAGTAGAAGTTTAGTTTAGATGAGACAAACATACATACATACATATATATATATATACACACACACACACACACACACATATATATATAAACAAATAACTGCATTTTGATGCATCTCAGTTGTTTATAATCATTATCCACAAAATATCCACTGAAAGATGATTTCTTGTATAAATACTGTGGAGCCGAAAAGTCTAAGACTTCTGTTCTGCAGTTTTATAATTAATGTCTGTAATTAATTCCATACATATTGTATGTACATACATAAATACACAGATTTTCATGTTTATTTTTCAATATTTATCCTATAGGTTTCCATTTTCAAAACATTTCCTTTGTCTTTAAACCCAATGCGCATTTTTTGCTTTACACACATCACATTTGGGAAAACACATATAGATTATAGTTCTTCTTTATAGTAGTTAACATCACCTTATAAAGGATTTATTTAAGTTAATTTTAACATTTACTAATACACTGATACAAAAATATGTACAAAAAAGATGAACACACAAGAAACTGTTAATAAAGATGAATGAATACTGTATCAAATATAGCTTACTTTAGTGCAGCTCATACATTAACTAATGCCAACTAACCTGACCTTGTTAGTTTTTTCTTTCTCCACAACTACTAACATTCTAAATAAACATTTGCACTAAACAAAAATGCTGCATCACTGTAATTCTACTGTATTTACGGATTTCTTACGTATTTTATAAAAATAATGCCAAAAGAACTTTATGACTATAACCATCTGTCATGAAAAGTGGTGAATAAAATTCTGTAGTAATTCAGAGAAAGACACGATATAGAAGATTTGTTGCTCAAAACTAAAAAAACCCATGGCATGTTTCTCTTAACGCTTATTGAGGGGAAATAGTTTTAGCTATATCTGTTGCCTGTAACATCCAGCAGAATCTTGAGGCAACAGGTTGGCTCTTTGCCTACTGCTGAAAACCCCACAGACTGGCGCCACCTGCTGACAAAACCCAACATGTACAACTACATCTTGCAAATGAATCAGACAGGAAACACAAGCCTGTGCAAAAGTGTTTCAAGTCTGCTGAACTCTGGCCTGTGAAATCACATCCCGTGATATTGTGTGACCAACAGTAGATCGAAACCTCACATGTCTGAATTAAAAGAACAAGCTTAAAACGGCAGCGTTTTTACATTTTAGATTATAGTATTACATCTCAACTGCTCAGCATAAATACAGATGAACTAGACGAAATGACTAGCAACATGGGCACTATCTTCTATAATACACGAAGTTGTTGCCCACATCAAATTGAAAAATGTTAGAGAAAAACATACTGTGCCATGGTACAACAGTAATACCCATTCTTTCAAAAAAGAAACTCGTAATCTTGAAATGGAGAAAATCCAACTTGGAAGTTTTCAGAATTGCGTGGAAAAACAGTATGTTCAACTATAGACAGGATATAATAGCTGCTAGGGCAGAATATATTCACACACTACTAAAAAACCCCCAAAACAATCCAATGTTTTTATTTAGCACAGTGGCTAGAATAACATATAACCAGAAGCCACCTGATCAAACTACTTAACACTAAAAGAGGTATAGAGATTTTTCTAATTTGGCCCCCAAACTCTGGAAAAGCCTCCCTGATTTGTGCGTTTATTTGAGCTGTTACACAACCAGCTACACTGACAATATAAAGTTACAGGTGAGACGTTCACAGAGACACCCGTGAGTGTTATTTTGGTTAACAAATAAGCATTGGTTAATAAAAAATAAAGTTTTGCAATTTTGTAAAGATTCAGCAAATGTGTGCTAATGTGTGAAAACAACTAACCACGTGATTTTGACAGGACTAGATGCAAATATAGCCTTCTGAGATGATTCAAAAATGATTTTGAAATCATTGTTTGCTTTTGCAGGAAACATCTTGACGTTCTCCTTTTTTGTCAAGTTTAGAAAAAAAAAGAAAAAAAGGAACCATCTTTTAGTGTAAGCAATTGTGAAACCATGTGATCCTAAATAAAATATTCTATTTATCAGCTTGTTAGTAGAGACTGCAAGAACTGTACTGGGGTGCGTTTCCCGAACAACCACCTTTTAAGCATTATACATGACAAAGGACTTGTCTAATCCAATCATTTTGCTGTGATTTGCATAAGCTATCACAGTATTTAAGCATGGGAAAGTAGCAAGTGCTGAAGCAAATTTACCTGCTACGCGACCAGAGGTGAAGTTTGGCTGCATGCTGCTGGCTTGCAGTGTCCTACAAAAACACAGAAAATTTGATTGTAAGGAACATTTTCACCTGACAGGTTTTTTTAAAAATGGGGACTATTGCAAACCAGTTCCTGTAATCTCTACCATCTGGACTAGATTAAAGACACATCTCTTTACTCTGGCTTACACATAACAAGTTAAGTGCTTTGCTACAATCTGTATTGTTAAAAGCGCTATATAAATAAAAGGGACTTGACTTGGACAAATGTGGTACGTGTTTGTCTATATATTTGCTGTTTTTACTTTTGAATTCATATCAGAGCATGTGAGCGGGAAGTGGAGCGGGGAGTGTAGTGGTCATATTTCCTGAAGTCTCTATCCTGCTTGCTCAATCCAAAATGCCCTTTGGTAATTTGCTAGTTAACTCAGTGAAAAAGACATTACAAATTTATCTACAGAAAGCTTTAAATTACCACTTAACGAAATGTTTTTAAAAAATCGAGTCCGGACATGCGGGAAATGCAGAACTCTGTTCTGAAGTCTGATTTGTTCACATTTGTGTAGATGCACAAACCAATAGTATTTTAGCCCTCAAAAAAGGACGGAGTTGACCTCTATCTATTTCGGCCTGTAACGTAATTACATCAGAATCAACAGCAAGGATTATCTCTTTGCTCTCTCTACAAGAAGCTGAAGAAAGGAGGAAATAAGCTCCAGTTCTGCTCACTGCCATCAAAGAGCCCAGACAGAGAAGTTCCCTGTGGCCATCTGCGCCTTTTGAAAGAGCAAATTTTCCCTGCTATGGACTAGTTTACAGAGCATTTTTGGGATCTTCAGGATGCTATTTTTATATCTATATAGAATTATTTCAAATTTCACAACAGACATTTGGACACCATTGCGTTCTGGCCACTTCATCCAAACTTATCTTCCTCGCACACAACTTCAACTTGTCAACAAGGCAATTTAGGTAGTTTCACTTGCAACCTGATTGTGATTTAATTTTTTTTCCTTTCATTATCTTTGATAAGGTTCTTGTAGGACAGGTTTGAAAACCACTGGCCTAAGGGAATTCCTTTCATTTTATTTAAACTGTTCGTTAAATAAAAATGCTGTTCTTGAAAGTATTGTATTCTTTATTTATTACAGTTCATTGAACTGCGTTTATTTATTGTTCTTTCTTCTTTTATTTAAATAGTTTAGCCTTTACAGTGTCAGTCATTACCGTGCTTCTTATTTCAAACAACAGTGGTAAGTGAATAATCCATCAATCTCGGTGAGTATGGCTTCTCCCTCTGTTGTTGTTTGCACATCA
>JAUMHI010000065.1:10602-24673 GCA_032359435.1 Enteromius unitaeniatus
AATTCAACCAATCATTTGATGACTTCGACATTCCTGAAGGGTTTCCAGTTAAGTGTACAATATGCATCAGACGTTTAACGTTCCTTCTTTATATCCTAAGCTGGTCAGTCTTTCATAACTGGTGTTTGGACCCAGTGACATGTGACATGCTCAAAGTTTGTGGCAGCTACTGTATCATAAGTGAACCATTCCTTCAATGCTGGCAAGTCGATTGGCAGGAATGATCTTTGAGCCACTTGGTTTGGCCAACCTGCAGCCCACGTCACTTAAAAAGGCCTCCTCCATTCTTCATACATCGCTAACTGGATTTAATTGTTGATGCTATCACCTGATGTTGGATTTTTCTGTTCCTCAAAGCTCATCCGTTAGCTTGACCCTGCTCGGAAGCAGGCTTATTTCAGATTAGATTGCATCTTTTCAAGCAGAATTGATACTTTAAATATATCCCAGTCACTGCTAAGTATCATATCAGTATGGTACATATGCTCGTTTCGGGGGAATATGAGAACGCAAACTAATCTTAGACAATTGAAACCAGACAGTTAAATCTAACAAGCAAATTCATTTGAAAAACCACATTTGCCAGAGATCAGTTAATAGCATTGGAAGATCTGGAATCTTTCAAATAATCTCAAATGTAATAAGCTACTACAAAGAACGGACCCTTGGCATCGACATCAATTTAGTGAGTCAGGAAACTTGTTTGGTTTCCATTCGAAACTGACATAAAAAAGAAATTAAATTCCCGACAGATTTTCCTTTAGATTCATGTCAGGTTCAAGATGTCCATCTTTATTCACAGTAAATGACACGCGTAGTGAATCTCAGGTTTAGTTTGTGTCATTGATCAGTTATATTCACTGTTGGTGCCCGAGTTCCTGCTTCAGAGCCTGTATTTGTTTTTCATTGTTTGTGAGAGTAAACGCTTCCCAAGCTAATGCAGTTATTGGGATACAGCTTTGAATCATTTGAAATTGAAGTGACAAGGAGCTGTGGTGTGCCCTGTTTTCCAGTTTAATTTCAACCTGGAGCCAACAACCCTTGTTAAATAAAATCTAAAGATAGAAAAACTCCAGCAAAGGAGACAGTGTTTATTTCTTGTTTCATTTTTATCGTTTTTATTTTATTTTATATATTTTTTACAAATAACTTATCTATTACAAAGACAGTTTTCCCAGCTAAGATCAAAAACAATGATTTTCTTCCCCATTTCTTTTAAAATCCATAAACATGACAGACAGATCTGATTATTTCTTTGGTTTTCTCAAACATTAGCACAGAGAGTAATGTCTTTGGAGCTAAAAATAGCCTCATCTTGGAAACAGAGAGCTGAGCGAATAAATGTTCTCCACAGCCAAGTTATTTTTAGCCTGGATACCAGAACCAGCATTTGGAAATTGTGTATTTATTGGATTAATAAATAACAATCTCATTCAGCTTTTCAATGCACAACTTATGCATTTGCACGCTCATGAGGATGGATGACAAAACATTTGTTTTAGTTCAATAAACTAATAAAGTCACAAAACTGTAACTTTATTACAGTTCAATAATAATAAAGTGTAAATTCTGTAACATCTGTAAGTTAAGGCACTGTGCATATTGCCACATACCATGATCCGTAACAGAGAACCACATGAAGAACGAAGGGACATGGTGAAATATTTTGTTGCACTCGGAGACACTATAACTCCTGTGTTTTGGCAATTTACAACACCTGACCCATGACAGCCGGTGGCGAGTGCTCTGTGTGTCAAAGCCCTTATGAACACACACCCACCTTACTGCAAGGAACGGGAAAAGGCTTCAACAATGCATAGCAAAGAAACATTCCTCTTGTGGCACAAAGGTATCAGTTCCTCTAATATTAAACCTACATTCCAGTTGTCACATAGGAAAGCATTTGTAATCTGAGGGCTTCGTGGATTTCCTGTGAACTGCTCCGAGGTCAAGTACCTTGTTAAAAAATCTAGATCATTTTCAGTTCAGTTTTGCTGCGTCTGCAGCTCGTACGCTGAATAGAGTGCTTGACAGAGCTTTTGTGTTTTGTTTTTTTGCTGTTGCGCAATTGTAGCATCCCTTTAGGTTCTCACAAAAAGCTCCTTACACATCTGAGAGAAACAAACGAAAACAACAACGCATAGAAATAAATGAAGTCTATAAAGCTATACTTACAGGAAATACATGTGAATTCTCAAGAAAAAAAAAGCTTGTTCTAAACTATGTACAGTAAAATCTGTGCGGCGGAGACTTCTCTGTAAACTGTACATCTAAAACATGCAGGGTTTTTTTTGGGGGGGTTTTTTTTTGCATTCCATTGATCAAACAAAAGAACTTTGAGTTTAGCAGATTCCGCCCACAATCCTTTGGGAACAGTACGGAGAAAGCAGTCACGATCGGTTCCCATGAAAAAAGGCACACTGGCATCCAAAGGCACACCTGTAAACCGAGTGTGGATGTAATAAACGTCTCAATATCACCGGCAACACTGAGCCTCTTCACGGATCAAGCGGGGGAAATTCCCTTGATCTCCCACACAACTCACACACACACTCTACAGAGACACAGAGCTGTAAACATCATCCAGTCTTCAGTGGACATCACAAGACGAACACACACACACACACACACACACACACACTGTGGCGAGAGGGCAGGCGTGGCTCAGAAGTGCCGGGGGAATTCACACTCTTCACAGCGGTTGAGGGCCGGGTGGTTGAGGAAGGTGCAGGCGGTGCAGCTCCACTGGACACCGTCATCCTCCTCGGGCTCGGACACAAGCCGGGCACCACGGCTGCTCTCTGAAACACAGAGAGAGAGAGACAGTCAGAGTGGAGTCTGTGGGACACCGAGTGAAGAGAGCAGAGACCCACCAGAGGAGGGAGGGACAGGAGGGAGAGATGGGTCTCTCTTCAGCTTGGAGCTGACATTGATCCTGCGCCCTCTCCTGTCCAGATCCACTGCTGACCAGCGCTCAAATCCAACAGAAGAAGAAGAAGGACAGAGAAAGAAACTCACCATCACAACCAAATGCAGAGGTACTAGACAAATATCTAGGGCCTTATGAAATCTGCGTCATTTTTTCCCCAAATTGTGTTTTTTTGTCCTGCTTTTCTTTTTTTAAATTTCGTATTTTTTTGCATTTTCATTTTTTGGAGTCCTTCTGTTTCGAGATGTGATCCGAGGTACACTTGCTCATAGTTTTTCAGGTAGCTTTCTAGGTAAGTTTGTTTTCTTCATCTTGGAGACATTGGCACAGAATACCTTTAAATGTCTGTGTGTATATGAGATGACACTAGATTTACTCAAATGAAAAGGTTAAATGTTGATGAAGTGACTGTGAGCAGTTCTACAGAATTTGTTTATATATTAATCTCCTCATTTAGCAAAAAGGCAGATGTGGTCGCATGCTTCAGTATGTGCAGTAAACGAAACCATGCATCATTCATTCACACAGAGACACGCACAACATGCAGGATTTACATTTTCGAGTCTTAATATTAGCAGATACTAGTCCGTTTTGCAATTTAATTTCACCAATTTGTTAAATGCCTTTACATTCAGCATTAAACTAAAATGTATAAGTGGACTCTGTGATCACATATGGGTTTTCCGCATCGCAGAAATCATAAGGCCCCAAATAAAGGTGTTTCATGAAAAAAGCAAAGCTTTTAGGGACAGAAAATGAAACAGAAAAGAGGAAGTAATTATGTGCCAAAATCGCATCGAAAGATTAAAACTGACCTGGTTTCGTAGGACCTTTGGGAGGTTTAGGAGGTACAGGACCCAAGAATCCAAGGTTGTCATAAAAATTATGAATTGCAATGGGATTGAAGTCTGGTCCTAAAAGTCAGAAAAACAAGCAGTTAAAATATCTACAGGGATGTCATAAATGTGTGGGAAAGAAAGAGCACTTCATAATTACGTGATAAATACTGGTGAGTGGAGTGTTTGCCAGCGTTTCCACACACACACTAGCAGCTTAGTTTTAATGAGTCATTCACAAAGATTCACTCAACTGTCAGAAGTTTGAATCAGACTCTTTGTTCAGATTTGTGAGGCTGACAAACAACCCACAAAATTAGTGTAGCAGAAGAGTGTAGCAAAAAAAAAAAATATATATATATATATATATATTACATTTAAAACAACAATGAAGAACCAAAAAAAGACTGCTGTGAAAACCAGAGAAAGCAAGCATAAGCTCTCTATCGACTCACCTCGTGTCTGAAGGAGGTCAATCTCTTTGGTTAAACAATCAATATCGATCTGTAGAAGTCTATTCTTACACCTCAATTGCTGCATTTCCTCAATCTGAAAATAAATACATATAAGCATGACAAGTTTGTAAAAGTGACTTTTGCTGTTCTACATTTTTTACGGTCTACATGTTTTTTTGTTTTGCTTTGCATCACATTCCTCTTTAAAATATACAAAACCAGATATACTCCCTAAATGCACCTGATTATTATTAAAGGGTTACTCCACCCCAAAATGAAAATGTTGTCATTAATCACTTACCTCTGTGTCGTTCCAAACCTGTAAAAGCTTCATTTGTCTTGAGAACACAGTTGAAGATATTTTTGATGTAAACCGGGAGGCCTTGTGACTGCCAAACAATTATGAATGTCAAGGTGCATAAAAATCTATCATACTTTTCTGTACCTTGACAGTCGTAATTGTTCGTCAGTAAATGGGACAGTCACAAGCCTCCTGATTTTGATCTAAAATATCTTAAATTGTGTTCTGAACACGAACAAAGCTTTTACAGGTTTGGAACGACGATTAATGACAACATGTTCATTTTGGGGTAGAGTAACCCTTTAACATATAGGAAAAACATGCTCTGAGGAAACTTGCATCGCTTATTTAACCATATATAGAGGGGGGAAAAATAACATTGCACCAATACTGTAAAGATTCCTGCAAAAAAACACTAATATAGAGGAAATGTTTTGACGTACAGATGGTATCTGACAGACAGAGTTGGAGCGCTGCATTCGTCTTCGTGTGAGGTCATTCTCCATCTCGTTGACTTCCTCTTTCAGCTTCTCCAGCTTTCTTTTCTTCTGCTCTAACTCATGCCACAGTCGCTCCATGCGTGCTCTCTGATGCACCAGCAAAGCTGCAAATTCACACGGACCATCGTCAGACACGTGTAACAAAACTGTATCACACAAAAACAATACTGCAGACAGTACTGTATCTGAGAATATTCACTGGTTTTTCGCTAGCATGGGACTATCATTACAGACTCTTATATAGGAGCATAAACACGTGGTAATATTTACATGCAGTCAAGAAAAAGAGAAACTATTGAGATGACCCAGAAGTTCTGGTAATTGTTACATTACCCCAACTTTCAATAACACTAATCTCATCAAAATAGCACTGTACACATATTAGCAAGCACACACACACACACACCAACCATTAACAGCTTTAAAAGTGTGTTATGATCTATTGAGGCTTGGGCTGGTAATTCTGATAAGCTGACGGACACGGGCTGGGCTCGGGCCTGAGCGTCTCGGGCCAGGGTCGGGCCTAAATTTGAGGCCCTTGTAGGGCTCTAATGAAAACTAGAAGCTAAATGTCACCTGAAGTGTCTGCGAGGAGCCTAAAAAATACATTTAAATGAAGTGTAACGTCAATGCAACTGTTAGTGTTAAGGCATTTTCACACTGAAAATTTAGTGTGATGACACTTTTGAATTTAAGTAATAGTTACTACGGGGTTTTTCACACCAGGTATGATCATTCGTGTCACAAACAATCTGTGTGCCGATTTTTTTCTCTGTTGCTCCACAATGAATCTGAGTTTTCTATTAATTCTCCAATTATTCTCTACAGAGAATATTACCACAAATTATCTAGAAGTGTTTTGTTTGCAACTCATGGTACGAACGAAACCTTTCTTCAAAATATCTTTGTGTTCGGCAGAACAAAGAAATTCCTACAGGTTTGGAACTACTTGAGGGTGAGTAAATGATGAAAGAATTTTTTTTTTTTTGGGTGAACTATTCCTTTAAAGTGGGTTTTAAACAAATAAATATGATACTAATATAAAATAATATAATAATATAAAAACTTAATTTCTTAATTTAATGCTGTATATTAGGCAGCAGACCATTTAAGCGATACATCTGAGGAAAAATGCATTGCTGGTCGGCAAGGGGACATAATTGCTTGTGAACATCTCTGGCTTTTTTCTCAATATAGGCTACAGAGAAAGAGAAGCAAGCAGAAGAAAGATTATTTGCTGTACCAGATTTTTTTTTCTCTAATTAACACTATGAGCTGATCAGATGGATCATGCATCTATTTTAGGTAATTATATGCTACAATGTCTAGCAACCTAAAAACAGAAGGATTAAAAAAAGGTAAATGTCCAAAATAGCCTAGAATGGTGGTGGTGATTTTTCCAGTTTAGAAATCTTATTTTTATTTTAAAATGTAAAAAAAAAAATCCTACGAAATCAAATAATGTATTAACAAATGCGTTCACTTCCAGAATGAAAATTTCCCAGTAGTTTACTCACCCCCATATCATCCATGATGTTCATGTCTCTTTTTTCGGTCACACAGAAATTAAGCTTTTGAGATAAACATTACAGGATTTTTTCCATATAGTGGATTTCAATTGAGGTCTAAACTGCAGATTCAAAGGCCTCTAAATGATGGCAGCCGAATAATATGGGACTTATCAGGACATTTTCATTCTGGGGTGAAATACTCCTTTAAATCCAAATGGAAGGCATCATAAAAGACAACCAACAAAGCAGCAGAGCTGGAAAAAGTACTCGCCCTCACCTTGCGTGTATGCAGCGTCGTCTGCACCCATGCTGAGTCTGCGTGGCTCCGAGCTCTTGTCTCGGTTAGGTGAGAGAGGGTCGGACTGGTACATTGGATCTGGTTCTGCATAATGGTGATCGCCCGGCAGACTGAGCAGGTTAGTCGGCTCAAATGTGGGTGACACCACCCCAGGAGAAACAGCTGGAGGTTTGTTGGGGGAAACTGTAATTTTGAAGGTGTATTTGGTGTTGGGCTGCGTCACCACCACACGAGGAGATGTGGCCGTGCCCCCGGCGGCCACAGAGGGCCTGGATTTGGGCGGGTGGTGGTGTATGTACGCAGGGCCCATGCTCACCTGGCTCCCCAATGCTCGCAGACCGGCGGAGCCCTGCAGTGCAGGATTGGCCGAGATATAGACTGTGGGCGGGTTCCTTGTCCCTCCGTCATCGGCAGAGATGTAGAATTTGGGCTGGGACCGAGGGGTGTTGGGAACGAGGGCACAGTCGTCCGCAGTGGGCGGGGATGGGGAGATGTAGACTGTGGGCTGGCTGCGGCTCAGCCCGGCACCGCCAATCGAGATGGGAGTGGAGGGACCGGCAGATGCAGCCAGCGAAGATGAGGCTGGACAGGACGAGGACGTGGAGCTGCTGGCGGCTCGCGGAGCGGTCCCAGAGCGCAGTAGTGTCGCTGTCGACCCTCCCGACACCCTCTGAGGAGACTCCAGCTTTATCTCAATCTGATTCTTCCTCGGCCCCGTCGAGATGTTCTGGATGTTGTATTGGCTGAAGGAGGATGAGTTGGAGGACGGCGAAGGGGAGGAGGCGGCAGCCTGCGAGGCCACGGCCGAGGGAATGGAGGGTGCCTGGGTGTTGGTGGGCGAGCTGATGGGCATGTACACGTGCGAGGTCTGATGCTGGCCACTCCAGGAGCTCTGGGAGGCTGAGGGGTGGCTGATTTGGTAGATCTGCTGCGTGGGCTGTGAGGTGGGGCTGTACTGAGCCCGGCCCTGCACATGTCGTGTGGAGCCAGGCTGGGTCACATACGGCCGGATGTAAATAGAGTTCGGGCTGTTCAGGCCCGACTGAGGCCCTCCGTGGATGTGTAGGGAGGTCGGCGTGTTGCGGCCGGTGTTGGGCGCAAGAGTCACCGTGATTGGGTTGAAGCGTGGGGTGGGAGGCGGTCCATGACCTTTGCCCCCAACCTGGTAGAGTCCCAGGTGCTGTGGAGGCTGCGGCTTGCGAGTGGACTCCATAGCCGCGAAGGCACCAAGGCTCGTGGGCGTGTGTGTAGGCACAGACGGCGTTTCAGGCTGGTAGAACTCGGAGAGGGGGGTTGGCACAGTCAGAGGCCCATCGCTCACGCTGGGGGTGACAGTCCTGCTGCCATTCATCCTCACTACATCGCGCTGCACGGCACCATGGGTATTTTGAGAGACGCCGAGGTTGAGCTGGGTCATGTGATTTCGAAGATCTGTAGAAGTCTGGCTGCCTTCACTATACAAGAAACCAGGACTCACCTTGGTCAGGTACTCACAACACGCAGTTAAATTGTTCTTGTTCTAGAAAGAAAAAAGAGAGACGACAAGTCTGTCAGCTTTAGATTGAGATAGATGTTGTATGTGTGTCACTTTTATATATGTGACCCTGGACAACGAAACCAGTCGTAAGTGTTAATTTTCTGAAATTAAGATTTATACATGATATGAAAGCTCTATAAATAAGCTTGCCATTGATGTACGATTTGGATGGATAGGGCAATATTTGGCCGAGATACAACTATATGAAAATCTGGAATCTGAGGTTACAGAAAAATCTAAATGCTGAGAAAATCACCTTTAAAGTTGTCCAAATGAAGATCTTAGCAATGCATATTACTAAAGTTTTAATATATTTTCGGTAAGAAACTGACTAAATATCTACATGTAACATGATCTTTACTTACTATACTAAAAAAAAAAAAAAAAAAGTAATTTTGATTGAATTTTGTATTTTTGGCTATTGCTACAAATATACCCCAGCGACTTAAGACATATGGTGTAATTGTGCATGTGTATTTGAACACAGGCACATATTTAAGTTACAGTTCAATATGGGCTTAAAGTGCACACTCTGAGCTTTAATAGGAGGGTATTCACATAAACTTGAACGATCCTTTACTTTTACATCAACAAAACAGGTAAAAGCTCTGGAGTGGGTTTTAAGGGTTTCATTTGTATTTGAAAGCTGTTGCTGTGTACCACATGATGTGGTCAAAGGATCTTTCCATGCAAGTAAAACAGACAATTATTAGGCTATAAAAACTAAAATCCACCAGAAAGGTCTTTGGTGATGTCCACGAGTGAAAGCAGTCACTGCCTGCAAAGGGTTCTCAACAAAATACTAAATATGAACATTTTATTTATGACTGTATTTATTTGTTATAAATTGGAATTATATTGGAGTCCCTGAAATTGATGGACTGTGTATAAAAATAGTTTTAATTCCTAGGCATTTTATATTGAATGAAATTCAATTACAGCTTAAAGTCTGCACTTCCCTGTCATCTTGATTGTTCTGTTTTAATTCTATTCTGGTGGCATAGAGAGCCAAACTTAAGAAAACTGTGTCAGTTTTCAATTATATAAACGTTTGTGTCACTTTTGATATTGATTATCTTAGTTGCTGAATTGAATTTCAAAAGAATGTACACATTTGCAAGGCTCTTAAATGCGGTGTGTGCACATCACCTGCAGGATACACTCGGACACCACGTCTTCGGGAACCTCTGGAAACTTTTGCCGCAGGTGGTGCAGAACCTGGTTGTCAATCTGCTGGTTTCCCTGTGCCATTCGTCTACTGCCAAAACAGAACGGACTTGACCACAGCACTCACTCACACGCACTATCTTAGCATCTTCTGCAATCAAGAAAGGAGGAGAAAAGAAAATCGCATTATATAATCAATCGCTCTAGGAAAGAAAAAAAAAGAAGCTACTAATATGTTTGCTAACTCTTACCACCAACTTTATGTAAAAACAGCAAACCTTTACTTATTATCTACGTCTTTAAGAACATAGATTATCATTTACATTGCCGTTCTCTGTATTTTATTTTATTTTTTTTTTTAAACATGTATATTAATATATATACATACACACACACAACCAGTCAAAAGGCTGCATTTATTGGATCAAAAATACAGGAAAAAATTTATATTGTGAAATATTACAGCAATGTAAAACAACAATTTTCTATTTTAATATACATTAAAATGTATTTATTCCTGTGATGCAAAGCTGAATTTTCAGCATCATTACTCTAGTCGTCAGTGTCACATGACCCTTCACAAATTTGTTGTTGTTCTCCTTAATATTTTTTTTTGGAACCTGCTATATTTCTTTAGGATTCTTGAATGAATAAAATGTTAAAAAGAAGAGCATGCATTTTAAAGGGTAAGTTCACCCAAAAGTTCTGATAATGTGCATTAATTTAGCTCCAGAGCATGCAAAGCTGTTCCTGCTGCAGAATATTCTGACATATCTAAACATATTGGATTAAACGGGAATGTGTTGTAGAGAGCTGCAGCAAATGGCTTTTAATTGAAAGAAAACATGTACTACAAAAAAGTTCTTTCCATCGATCAATTTCTTACTTTCACAATCAATATATTTCATGAGGTTAAATTAGACCCTCCGTGTGGTCAGTCCGCACAAGCTTGTTTTATTAAAATACAAGACAAGCATTCAATCAATTATTTTCGAAAACGAAAAACATTTTTGCTATAATATTAGTTTGAGTTAGTTTTGTGTACACACAAAACAGTTTCAGTTAGTTTTCTTTTTTTTTTTTTTTTTTAACTCTCGTTATTTTTATTTCAGTTAACAAAAATGCTTTTTCAATTCTAGTTTTAATTTTTTCGTTCATTTTCGTTAACTATAATAACCTTGGTGTGGCCTATGGAATGCACCACCTCTTTCAAAACGAAACACACCATCGGTTTCTATTTTTAAGAGTCATCTTAAAACATCTTCTCAATATGTATTTTAGATAAATTTGGTTTTCTGGATTGTGTTTGTATGCCTCATTGGCCCTTAAGCCAACTTGAGCACTGGAAAGGCGCTATATAAATAAACCTTTTTTCTACTTCAACAGTTCTTTGACAATCTTTCCTAATTCATCAATATAAAGGTTTTAGCATGGAATAATTTTAGAATTATACAGTTAATATTTACCTCAGGAAAAATGTTTCAACACACATAATGGATTACAAACAATATTTTTCACTGAGCAGAGGAAATGGGGTAACATCTAAATGCAGTGGAATGACAAACTTCACGAAGTCAGTGGAACAAGCAAAGCCAGTTTTGCACTTCTGGCACAGAAACTACAGAATGGCCCACTTTGGACCACACCAGTTTTAGCAAAGACTACATACCTTTCTGAAAGGCCACAAGTAATCAAGACGAATTTAAGAGTGCTAAATAAGTACTATAATCACATGAACACAGAACAAACTGCCAAACTCTCCTTCAAGGCTAGCAAATACATGATTAAAGTTACACAGTGTTGCTTAAAATTACAATGTCGTTAAAAATGCGTCGAGTAAGTTTTAACAGGAAGTGTTCAAGAGAGGCCTGAACTTGCGCAGATCACCAGTCATGAATTAAGCGAAAGCAGCGCTGCTTTAGTCAATATCTCACTGTCTGAGCTGATTCCAGCAGACTGAGACGTCACATGCTGAAACATCGCCCTCTCCTGCCAGATGCAGTCACACACCGGCACCGATTCCTACCAAACACCAGTTTGTCAGAAACGCAAACATGGCATGATTACTGCTCAAAGTTCTTTTGGCACTTTACAAAGTAAAAGTAGATCAATAACACCCAAATAAGTAACAGATATATAGACTGCATCTCAAATGCGCTATAGATAAGTGGCCTCTGTTGAGCAGGAGGAGTGTGTGTGCTCCAGGAGACTCTCACAGCTGTATTTACTGCACACGGCCGTCGTTCATTGACGAGCCGCACAAATCTACGCTGCTAATGAACGTGGTTTTGTGCAACTCGTCAATGAACAACGGCTCTGTGTAGTAAATGCAGAGTGAAATCACATACATGATGTCATTTACAGCTGGTTGCAGCTTTACTGACAAAACGCGTATTACATATCGGCCGATGATTATCGGTGCATCCTTAATTTTGATTATTAATAAAGTAATATTAGGAAAGGAAGTATAGGCACGTTGCTCTGATTTAGTTTTGGAAACGGACTTCTTCGACCTCACACAGCTTTAGCTCAGTCATGTTTTGTGCTTTTCCAACAAATCCTACATCATTTTAAAGGTCTTTTGAAAGGAGAATGTGAAAATAATTTTTTTAACACTGTGGTATTGAGACATCATGGTTTTACCTTTGATTACCATAACGAAATGTTTAATACTTCAGTAATACTGTAACTGTACTGCTTAATAACTCAACCACACTGTGAACATTCTATGTGGGGTTTTCTTTCTGCTTCCAGCCAATGTTACTGTTAGATATAAATTTGTTATAATAGATATAAACAGGCATGAAAATGGGCCAGGGGTGAAAAAGGTGAGAAGGGTGCTCGAGGGGTGATATGGCCTCTGATGGGGCTACTCCCACAGAATAAATATTACGGCCTCATTAGGGGACATGCTGTAACTTTACTTGTTTATTCTTCCATCATGATTTAAAAAAAAAAAAAATATATATATTTATATATATATTTTTTTTTTTTTTTTTTTTGGGCAAAGAAATCAACTTAAGTATTTTGTACAATTATCGAAAAACATACCATCAACTAAAAAAAAACATGTTTGATAAAAGTTTCCCTTTGCCAATTTTACAAGAGCCAAACAAATTAAATAGAAAAATAAGCCAATCACAGGTTCTGAAAAAATACTGTATTGACATTTATCTAAAGACATATTTACATCCCTTAAATAAAAGTACACCTTCAAAACTTCGGCAATTTCGGCAAAAGTTGAGGGACTGTCATTCCTGTACAAATGTGCATCTGTTTCCTCGTACTCGAACTCTGCTTTAAAGTGAGATATTTCCACAAGGCTTAATGTAATATTATTAACTGCACTTACTTGTGAAATGCAGTAGTATCATTGCTATTATTATTGATTTCAGCTAATATCAAACCAGCTCTCATGTGTCAGTATGGAGTACTGACAGACCTTTCTGAAAATAACCTGAATACTTTCATTTGTATTTAATTTACTCTGATTTACACGATTGCTTGCAACCAGTTCCTCTGTTATGATTTTATCACTGATTGTTTATTTGTCTTTAATAGGCTTACTAAGTGAATGACGCAGGATATTAGCTAATGTAAATGTGTACTAAATACTAGCTTCTACTGTAAAACTATGATTAACCTCTTATACAGTAGAAAAAGAGCTTCGGGAAGGTAGGGTTTTTTGTGAGAAAACAAAATCTCTTTTACACTGCTTAAAGGGTTAAAGCAATTTCAGCTATTAGCCCAGAAACTATTGCACTGGCTTAGTTATTGTATACATCTGTTGTGCAATCTGTTTTGGAAAAAGAACGAGGGAGGAGACAAGGGACAGTTTCTACCCCAGGGCTAAAGAACAGCAAAACACAAGCAATGCAACTTTTACATGAAGCCTCTAATGTTTGGCTGTTTGAGACGCTTCATCCATCCTGTTGGGGAAGTGGGAGTTTAACCAAGTGAACTATTGATACACAGTTAACGCAATACAATTTCTTGATTTATTTTATAGTTTGTAGGCTTATAGATAAAACAGTGTTAATAGGGGCTTTAGAAGAAACATGTTATGAAGTTATTTATGATGCTCACTGAGAAATTAAAGACATATAAACCACCTTTTAAAGTGATCCTCTGCCACGACTTATGGAACCTCCAGATTTCTGTAACGTGTCCGACTCTGAACACTCAGACTGTGGCTCTTCTCCACAGGTATGACTCTTAACATTTAGGGTGTTAAATATCCAAACACTGAAGACAGTAATCAACACTTCTCTCTCAGCGCTGCACCCTTCAGTGACAGCATTAAACAGAACATCTGCTCTTCTCTGATTTTTACCCTGACAGAGACACATCTACTGCCAGGTCTATCACTATGCAGTCAATGTGAATGTGCTAAATCAGCTGCAGTATGAGGAACAAAACAATTAAAAGTGGCAGTTTGAACCCTTGGTTTGAGAGGACAGGAAAAAAGAATTGAAGTCTAAATGTCTCTTTGTGAAATCACACATATTTCTTTGGTTATTAAATAATAGAAATGTTT